>VXAU01004909.1:297351-476024 GCA_013399695.1 Formicarius rufipectus
TTTTTTTTTTTTTTTTTTTAGTTATGAAACACCACATCAAGGTGTAGAGATATGGCAAATGGATCAGGTCAAAGTATAGGAATAATCTTCTTGTAAATTCTTTTGCTGCCAAATGAGAAAGAAGAAAGAGAAGAGAAGATGAAGACTGTGCTGAGAGATGGTATTTTTTGTTTGAAGTAGAAACCTTTATTACTTATGATGTTACAGTGTCAGTTGATTAGGTTAAATGATTACCAGACTCTGTGATACAGTTGGCAGGATTTATCAAGTTGTTTGTGAGCTGGATGGAAGACAGGCAGGAGAGCCTTCTATGAGCCTGATCTTTGTACAGAATTTCAATTTCTAGAACATGACAAATAGAAGAGATTAATCATGGAACTATAGAATAGTTTGTTTTGGAAGGTACCTTAAAGATCCTCTAGTTCCAAACCCTCTACTATGTGCAGGGACGCTTTCCAGTAGACCAGGTTGCACACTTACAGAGTTGGCACATCCATGACTTTCAAGTTTAGTAAAAGGGATCAAATATATAGAAAGAAATATTACAAATGCATAATACGAGAGTATATAGTTCTTCTATATTGACACTTGAAGATCTGCAATCCCTACTGAAAAAATGCACTTTACTAGGCACAAGATAGCAAGCAGGACAAAATGAATCCTTGTTTTATCAATATGATAGACTAGACAACCTCACTGGTCTTTCAGTGATTTTCACTTTCTTATACCTGAAACCAACAGAGTTCTTCTTGAGGTCTAGAAGAGTGAAAAATGATTTGAGGAGATACACTCTCTGTAAACAAACAAACAGCTACTGTCCCTGTCTGTGGCAGGGAAGTTGGAATAGAGAGTCTTAAAAGTCAATTCCAATCCAAATCATTCTCATATGTATTTGGGATTGCAATGGCAAAGTTGTACATCATACATGATAGGCTACCATAGACTTTTTTGCATGATAGTTAATTTGGCAACCTGGCACTATCTGCAAATTAAAATTTAAATCTGCAATTTAAAATAGATTTAAGAAACAGCAGACTCAAGAATATGCTGTAAGTGATAAATAGTTCTTATTTCTATATTTTGATTTTATAAAATATTCACCCAAGAAAAATTATGCATATTTTAGAAAGCATTTAGGACTCTGTATTCATCATTCTCTCTTTTCCCAGACAATTTTGTAAATTAAGGGATTCAGAAAAAATTCAGGAAGGTGTTAAAAAGCTTTTAGTACTTTTATGAACTCTACTTGTGTCTGTATTTTATGATTGACTAATCTATGCTGCACAATAATGTTACAACAATCTTTCATGTGTTCATCAAACGGCTTTGACAGATTGAAAAGAAATAGAGTTTTAATTGGTTTACCTTGCCTAAATAACTAGGTGTCTCTGATATTTTCAGAAAGAAGAAATATGTAGAGCGAAATTGCATTAAACAATGAGCCAGAGTTTCAGGAAAAATGCTTAGTTCTTAAAAATATTATCCAATTTGGTTTTTAAAACTAAGACTGTTTTAAGAGCACAAGTTTATCACTTTCAGACAAGAAGGAAAAAAGAGTACCTGTCCGAAAACCTGAATAAAGTTTTATTTATTTATTGTTCACTTGTATCTAGATTTCCTTGAAGATTTTTCTTTCTACGTAAATATTCATGAATGAATATAGAATCAAATAAAACAAATGGTTTGAAGAATTCATAAAGAGATGCGATTAGGAAGCCTGAAGTACATCTCCACCATTTTGTCATTACTTGTTCTTTGCATACACTGCAAATTGGTATGCCTTCATGTAGGGACAACATATGTGATTGTATACACATACATGTATTTCTGTGATCATAGAATTAATGATCATACTATCACTTCTATGGGAGTACTTGGAATATTTCTTAAATTTATGTGCTCTGCTTTGCCAAAAGTGTTCTTTGGCCATAGTTCTTTTGTAGGCTATGATGACTACTTTGTCTTCATATACTGCCATGTGGTTGAAGTAGAATTATTTGTCACATGTTTTTTTTGTTGGTGGCTGTAGAACATGTTTGGTTTAACAACAGTGAACATATATATTCTGCTGAAGGAGATGGTGGCATTGGGCTGATATTTGACTCAATAATTGATCATGTAAAATGTTTTCATAATCATGTTTAATTTGATGCTGAATGTCCTTTTGCTCCCATGTTTTAACTCACAGTAAAAATCCATCATAGAATGGGTGAGGTTGGAAAGGCCATCTGGTCCAATGTCCCTGTTCAAGCAGGGTCATGGTGGAGCACATGGCACAGGATTGTATCCAGACACTTCTTGAATATCTTCAGTTGGGGTACTCCACATGACTATCCACAGATTCTCTGGGCAACCTGTTCCAGTGCATAGTCACTTGCACAGTAAAGCATCCTTTTTTTTGAGATCATTGAAAAACTTCTGTATTCTGAGTAGACCAGCTAACCCAGTCTTTCCATTAAAAACAAAAACCAAACTAAACTCAAAACAGAGAGAATAGGTTTCTATCACTCTTTGCCTCACATGATCATTAGTATAACTGTTCTAGTTTATCCGTGTCATCGTAAATCTGAGCTACTTGATTATTCAGGCAAAACCAGATCTAAATTCATTTTATGGAGTTGATTTTCATGCTTTTATGATGAAAAGAACAAAATATATAATCTATAAAATATATAAAAATATAAAATCTATAAAAGCAGGACTTCTCTCATGAAGCAATGTCAACTGTGACCAGTGACTGGGTTGTCTTTCAGGTGTTTTTCAATAATTTCTAGAATAATCTTCTCCACCAGTGCTTTCATTGTGCTACAGGATGATGATTCATCTTCTTTCTGAGATTTGATTGCAGATGGCTCTGAATTGTTTTCTTGATATTGAGGACCTAACGCTGTCCAACAGTAGGTTTACTTTGAACTTGTCTGTCCTCTCAAATTAGCTAGCTTTAAAAATGACTCCCTATAAAGTTACCTGAAATATGCATAGAAACCCTAATCAGAATAGCTAAGATAGCCAAAATTGTTTAATGGTGTGTTTCTGACAGTCGTTTATACCCTTTTCTTAATACNAGTCACTTGCACAGTAAAGCATCCTTTTTTTTGAGATCATTGAAAAACTTCTGTATTCTGAGTAGACCAGCTAACCCAGTCTTTCCATTAAAAACAAAAACCAAACTAAACTCAAAACAGAGAGAATAGGTTTCTATCACTCTTTGCCTCACATGATCATTAGTATAACTGTTCTAGTTTATCCGTGTCATCGTAAATCTGAGCTACTTGATTATTCAGGCAAAACCAGATCTAAATTCATTTTATGGAGTTGATTTTCATGCTTTTATGATGAAAAGAACAAAATATATAATCTATAAAATATATAAAAATATAAAATCTATAAAAGCAGGACTTCTCTCATGAAGCAATGTCAACTGTGACCAGTGACTGGGTTGTCTTTCAGGTGTTTTTCAATAATTTCTAGAATAATCTTCTCCACCAGTGCTTTCATTGTGCTACAGGATGATGATTCATCTTCTTTCTGAGATTTGATTGCAGATGGCTCTGAATTGTTTTCTTGATATTGAGGACCTAACGCTGTCCAACAGTAGGTTTACTTTGAACTTGTCTGTCCTCTCAAATTAGCTAGCTTTAAAAATGACTCCCTATAAAGTTACCTGAAATATGCATAGAAACCCTAATCAGAATAGCTAAGATAGCCAAAATTGTTTAATGGTGTGTTTCTGACAGTCGTTTATACCCTTTTCTTAATACCATATCAGTAAGGACACAAAATCATCTCAAATGATGCATTCTTACCAATACACATACACAAGTGTGGATTCAAAACAATTTCTAAACTTGTTAATTTGAGGAAAATATGAGTCTTACAATGTAGTATGCTGGACCTCAATACGAAAAGTCTAGTATTTTATTTTGTTTTATTTTCATCTAATTTGATGAGTATGGGTAGATAAAATAGACCTTGCAAATGTAATGTAGTGACCAATAGAGAATGTTTAGTTATTCTAATGTCTAGTAAACACATCAACAAGAACAAGATCAGTAAAAAAAAAAAAGTCTAACTACAACCTTGGTTCTCAAGCAAGACTGAGTGTCTGACTGTCTGGTTACTGAGCATCACCTGCTGGGACTTCTTCCAGTCTGAGGACTCCTGCCTTGGTAGAGGGAGACAGCAATGTCTGTCACAGCCTGGCCCTACAGCAAACTGTCCCTTTGCATCTGCCTTTATGAGGGCTGATGCGGGTCTCCGCTGATGGTCAGATGGCAGAGTAACAAATACTTAATCTATTGCTCTAATTGTTTGAACTGGGTTAAAAGCAAAATAAATCAGAAGAGGGTGGTGAAAAATGGTTCTTATGATGGCCGTTCAGCAGGCATCACAGAAACTGCTGTTTAAAGCATCATGTATTTATTGATAGTGCAAGATGCCAAGTTGATTGGGACTGCCACAATATTTACTGACTATGAAATGGAAATTTCTAAAGCTGGAGGCTAGCTCCACACAGAAGTTTATTTCATGCAGTTTATGTGAAGTGCTGAATATAACTACAGGGGAAAAAAAAAAAAAAGTGGACATTTTTACTAGTTTGTGTTCAGTTTGGGAAATTATAGCACACATCCATGAGATTTTTTTGCTCCAAACCTTCCTGGGCAAATGATTTTCTAGCTTAGGGAATGAGGTTTTAGAAGGAAAACATTGCAACTGAAATAGATATCAAGTATCTGTGTGGAATGAGAATACAAGAATATAACAGATGTATTTAGCATTTCATAAGAAGTTTGTAAAGGCAGATTCAGCAGGGGAAAGCATGGTTTGATAACCTCAAATTCATTCTATTTTGGGTGTGCAGGTAGAAAGCGAATGTACCAAAGGTATGAGAACTATTGCTGTGTATAGTACAATGTACTGGGCAGTGTTCTCATCTGTAAAATAGATTTGACTGTCTCTTTCTGTAGTATGAATCTCATTGCAAATGACATTAATTTACTAGAACGAAGTTAATTCTCATCTACCCTCATGAAAATCTTCAGAAAATGAGGCCCTAACTGGAAATAACAAACAGCAGTTCTGTGCCCCTATATTCTACCTTCAGATCAACAAAGACTTTTGGGGTAACTGCAGAACTTTCTCTTCTTATCCTTAATTCCCACATGTGTCCTTTTTGGTGTCGGAAATACAAAGTTTCTAAATTAAGAAAATATTTGCATGGTCATCACTAGTTTAATTATCAACACTCTCACAGATGCCTGAAATTGTAGGAGTTCTGGGATAAAATGGAAATAGCTCTTCTCAAGGGTTCAGCAAAGGTAGCACTCAAGAATGATCAGAGATCATTGGGAAGAAGAGATACAAATGGCTTAGGAGAAAGACACTGAGACTTGCAGATAAGTACAGGCTGGAATCCTTTTCTTGGGGTACTTTGTTGGTTTGGTAAAACCTCCTCTTGGCTTTCAACTCTGATAAACAGATTACTAGCTCACAGCTTGGTGTTACTCGGTATGTCTCTTCTAATTTACTATGATGAGCAAACCATATATATATGTTTTTATTTTTCTTGAGTCTGAGAAGCCTGGGTACAAAAATACCAAGCACACAGATTTATATAAGGGCTAAAAATGAAAGATCATTTCCTTCAATTCCTACCATAGGGTAGGAAAAAAAAAACTTGGAGAATTCAGGAGAAGACAGGAGTACAAAAGTATGTGTACATATGGAAAATGCATATCTTTCAGAATTATGACTACTTTACTTTTATGTCTTCTGTAGAAGAGCTAAATTTGGAAATTCTATCCCACAGGAAACTCGTGTATTTTAACATTTGCTTTTTTCCTCAAAAAATATTATAATGAAAATTCCAGAAAAATATGAATCCGGAGACATTCTGACATTCCTTAAATTGAAGCTTTATCTCTCAGCTAAATCAAGTAATCAGAGATGCCTTGGTTTTTTGTTCTTTATGAAATTAAGCTACGTTTTCCGACAGTGGCACCTCATCTCAGAGAGACCAGATTTCAGAAGTCCTAAGTAGTGCTCCAATACTGGAGCTGGCATTGAATGTCATCTCCACACAGACATCACAGGTACAACTTTACATTATGCTATGGGGGACAGTAGACCTATATGAAGCCTGGTGGTTGCTCACAGAATCGTGGTTTTCCAGGGAGCAGGAAGCCAGGCAAACAGTGCAATTGAGAGAGAAGGAGGTTACTCAGTTTTCCTATCCACTATGGCTAGGTGTCAGGCTTTCTTCTTGTGATGTGCTATAGAAGGTTATAGAAGATTCCAGGCTTTTTCCTTACAAAGAGATGTGCAGATGATGGATTCAAAGCAACATTCCTGAATCACTATAGACAAAAAGGAATATCAGATAAAGACCTGAAAAAATGTCTCACTTGCTTTGCAGTGGAAAATCTGGTCCATCTGGCTGATTTTTTTGAAAGCAAGTATTTTCCTCATCTTTGCAGAAACAAAGACTAAGGATATGAAAACTCTGAGTAACCTCCTTCTCTCTCAGGGGAAGAGCTCCTTGGATCTCAACTATTTCTCTAATTCTTAGCTCCTACCTTCATGGTACCATGTCATAAGAGCGTTCTTGTTTCAAGGGCCATTCCTGTGCCTTTTTGAGGCCCTGATTAGCAACTTTTTCTGATGCTGAAAAGATTTCTTTGTGATCTATGCATATGCATGTTCTTTAGTTTATGCACTGTACATACATGAATAGACACGATGTAGGGTCATGCTCTGTGGCTGTGGATGAGCACATCAATGGTGTAGCCTTGGTGAAAGACATAAGATTTCTTGGACATTGTTGTATATGAATGAAAATGACATATTGGGGATTTACAGCATATTTCCATGGGTTTGTAAATATGGCCAATATTGTATTACCTGCAGCTGGATATTATTCACTGTAGTTGCTTATAGATTCTATATGTAGTTGCTCACACATTTTTTAACTCCATATGAGGCCAAGACCTAAACGAGTGTAAATCAATATGGCCATATCTAAATTAATTGAGCTATGCTAATTTATACTGACTAGAAGCTGGTCTTCTTACAATTTTGGTTTTTAATTGCTAAGGCAATCACAAATGTTCCTATTTATGAAAAGTTCTGACAAGAAGATTAATTCCTTTGTACTTGGGGTTCATGTTGTATTTGATTAGATTTAAATTAATTAGACAGAAGCTGATTGTCCATACATGTTTTTTGTTAGTATTCTGATTAATAAGAAAAATTCTTCTCTGACAATGTATCTTCTCCCCTGCCCAAGGAGGGAAATTGTCTTTACATTAATTGTACTTACGTTTATTTTTCCTGTCCAAAACATGTAAACTTTGGGATACACAAATAAGCAAATCATTTGGCTGGAAAACACTTTTCTTATCTGATCAAAAGCAGGAATAGCTGCATACTTCCATGGTAGAACAGTATTACAGTTAGCTCATTTGTTAGAAAACTCATCCTGAAAAAGTGTCAGTACTGCTTTCCAGAATAGTCTATACTTTTATTTTCATGACTTAAATGAAGATGTATATATTCTGGCTGCTGGTGAACTGGACTGACAGATGATGATAGTCACTGCTGGGGAGTGAATTAACCATAGAACAATCTCAATTCATACTTCTGAGAAATGGTCTAGGCAATCATTCCCTAAAATAAAATCATTCTGAAAAGGAGCAGTTTTTGGCTCCCAGTTAGGACAAGTTTATTCAAATATTGTCAAGGAGGAATCACTTCTATAACAAAAGTATTTTATGCAGTTGGTGGATGTTAAAAATATCATGTGCAGCACACACTTATTAAAACATCAGAAGAAACATGATTTTAAAGTGAAAGGGATGAAACCTCAGGAGACTTCTTTCTAGCAGTGTTTCCAACTTTACAAGATACATTGTGTGACATGCAATTATTGTACCATGTGCATCCCATTTTTACTAGTCTGAAACATTGGAATAAGCATGAACACTTTTCATTGCTTAAATAATTCTAAAGCAAATGTTTTGAAGTTTGTCCATCCTATTTCATTATAAAACAATTGGACACTTCCAACTGTATTTGACCTGATTGTTGCACCATCACTTAGCGGAATTTGGACTACTAAGGTTTTTTAGGTATCCTGGAAAAGGTGTCTTGGAGGCAACTCATTTAATGAGTAACTTTAATGTTTTTCTACCAATGTAAATCTGGTCTACTGAAGAACTGTCAATAAATTTCATCAGTTTAATATTTAGCATCCACCCTCTGTAACTGGGAAAAGGCAATGCCATAAGCTGACAAAGAAACATGCAGGATAACTACACTTATTTGAGAAATATCTTCAGATCTTTCAACAATTGGACAAGCAATCCACATTCTTTCAAAATGCCTGAAGTTTATTGGCATGTGAGCTGCTTAGCTGAATGGATAGATGAAAAAGAACGAAATATTGTGCAATCACTTTGGGCAATTTCTTTCTCCTTATTCCGGGAATGGTCTGGTTAATTAGCATGCTTTAAACACAGCATTTGGCTGTCTCATCTAAACAGATGTACAGTTTGTGCTCTGCTGGTGATCCAGCTACACAACATGTCACACTCTAATTGCTTTCTGTGTACTGGCAGAAGCAGAATATTTACTGCTACATTTCTTTAGCTTTGTTGTTGTTTAGTTTTTACTTTTTCCAGGAACTTGAATCATTACATTTTATTACAAAGTTATTGTACCTCACGTGAGTTTTCCAGAGATGATGCCATCAGTGTGATACAAAAGACCTCCATGAAAATATAGCTTTGACAGCAAATTCTAGCTATAGGTAAAATCATGCATCAAGGAAGATTCATCAGTATGATTTCATGGATTCTAAATGATCAGATTTAACAAGCAAGGTTTCTGTCCTTCCTATTTTTGAAGAGTGGAAAGATTTTCAGTGTTCCAGAAGGCAGAACATGCCCAATGTGTCCCAACATTGAGAGGGTGTAACAGACACACATTTTAAATCCCAGAGTTTCAAGAACCTAATGGAGATCTCTTCTTTAAGATTAGACACTAGATTTAACTACAGCAAAATTGCATAAGCATCCACCTTCACATGTGTTTGGTGTTCCCCGGAGTGAGCTGGTGGGTGTCCTTTGCACAGCAGTAGAAGACTGTTACCTATGACATTATTGACTCAACTAGTTGGTGTTTTCTTTTTCTGTTATAAAGACACAAATTTCAAGCTACAAAAAAGAAAAAAACGAACAAAACCAATAACAAACAGAGAAAAACAAAACAGAAAAAGGATAAAAAAGGGGCATTAGAAGGAGAACACTACAGCAATAAGGTTCAAGGCTAGTAGTCCTATGCAATCACAAATCACAGGATCACAGAATGAGTGAGGTTGGAAGGGACTGCAGTGGGTCATTTCATCCAAACAGGGTCATTCTACAACATATTACACAGGATTTCATCCAGACAGTTCTGGATAATCTCCAGTGAGGAAGAATCCACAACCTCTCAGAGCAATTTGTTCCAGTGCATTGTCACTAGCACAGTAAAGTTCCTCATGATATTCAGGTGGAGCTTCCTGTGCATGAATTTCTGCCCATTGCCTCTTGTCTTATTGCTTGGCACCATTGAGAAGAACCTGGTTCCATTCCCTTAGCACACTCCTTTCAGATATATATAGACTGTTAAGTACCTTCTCAATTGTCTTTTCTCAAGGCTGAGCAGGCCTCAGCCTTTCCTTCTAAGGGAGATGCTCCAGGCCACTAATGATCTTTGCTACCTTCTGTTAGACCTGCTCCAGGACTTTCAAGTCTCTTGTACTGAGGAGCCCAGAACTGGACACAGCACTTCACATGTGGCCGCACTAGGATTGAGTAGGAGGGGCAGGATCACCTTCCTTTACCTGCTGGTAATGCTCTTCTTAATGCTGCCCTGGACACTGGGTCACATTGCTGACTCATGGACAGCTTGTCCACCAGGACCCCCAGGTCCTTCTTAGCAGGGGGATTTTCTGGCAGGTCAGCCCCCTGTACTGGCACCTCAGGTTATTCTTCCCCCAATACAGGAACCAGCATTTGCCCCAGTTGAACTTCAGACAATTTTTCTCTACCCATCTGTCTCAGTTTAAGGAACTTAGAAAATTTGTTGGACTAGGAACTAAAGCAAGGAGACAAAGTCTCCTCTAATGTCAAAACAAATTTTTAATTAAGATATGATAAATGGAAGGATAACAGTTCCTAGCTATGAGATATATCTATAGCTATATCATCTATGTCTATATCTATATCTATCTATATCTATATATTCAAGAGGAAAACAAAACAACCAGGACTGAACAAATAAACCCCCTTTACGGACAGCAGGAGATGAGTGACCGGTGCTGAGTTGCCCCCAGGGGGTTGGTGGATGGAAGAAAGGCTTTGACGTGTCCCTCCAAAAGCTGTGCAAAATCCCTCAGTGGGGGCCGGTGGGAAGAAAGCCGCTCAGGAAGGGCAAAGGGCTGGGATCCTCTTCCCTCGGCTTGTGGTCTGTTGGCCTCTGGGCTGGAGCCTCCGATGTAAAGATCCCTCACGTCTGGGCTGGGCTCCGCTGGGGGCCCTCCGGAAAGCCCGATGTAAGTGCCCTGGCTAGCGATGTCGTCTCCCTCTCTCTTGGGCACAAGGAACTCTGCAAAATCCAGGGATTGGGAAAAAAACGTGAGGAAAACAAGGAAAGAAAACCAAACTCAGGCAGAGGTTTCTCCCTGAGCTGTCTCTCCCCTGCCAACTGCAAAACCCAAGTGTCCGCCTCCCCCCTCCGTAAATCACCAGTCATCTTGCTTCTTTTGTCAGAGGCAAATGGACGAAGATAGACCCATTCACCCCTCATTCTGGTGGTAGGGGGAAGAAAAATTCCATTAGATTCTAACACTATAACACCATCTCTCCAGGTTGTCAAAGTCCCATCACTCTGGGCTATCAGTCACTCCTCCCATCTTCAGACTTGCTGAAGAGGCTTTTGCCCATCCATCCAAATCACTGATGAATAAATTCAACAATACTTGACCCAATATTAAACCTTACGGGACACCATTAGTGAAAGGTCTCTAACTAGACCCTGTGTGACTGGTTATGATCCTTTGGGATCTGCTATTCAGCTGCTTCTCAGCCTACCTCACTGTCCACTCATCCAGNCACTATAACACCATCTCTCCAGGTTGTCAAAGTCCCATCACTCTGGGCTATCAGTCACTCCTCCCATCTTCAGACTTGCTGAAGAGGCTTTTGCCCATCCATCCAAATCACTGATGAATAAATTCAACAATACTTGACCCAATATTAAACCTTACGGGACACCATTAGTGAAAGGTCTCTAACTAGACCCTGTGTGACTGGTTATGATCCTTTGGGATCTGCTATTCAGCTGCTTCTCAGCCTACCTCACTGTCCACTCATCCAGTTTACACTTCCTGAATTTGCCTATGAGGATTTTGTGAGAGACTCTGTAGAAAGCCTTGCTAAAGTCAAGGTTGAGAGCATCCATTGCTCTCCCCTCATGCAAGTAAGTGGTTGTTTCATCTTAGTAGGCAATCAGGTTGGCCAAGCAAGATTTGTCTTTAGCAAATGCATGATGTGATGGCTAGTCTTGGGGACCTTCTTGCTCTCCATGTAGATAGAGATGGCCTCCAGAATGAGGCACCTCATCGCCTTTCCAGGCATTGAGATGAGACTGATTGGCTGGCTCTTGGGTCCTCCTCCTTCCCCTTTTGAAGATTAGGGTGACATTTCCTTTCTTCCAGTCCATGTGCTCCTCTCCTGATCTCTGCAACCTTCCAAAGGTGATCGAGCAACTCTGCTATGGTGTCCATTGGCTCTCAGAACCCATCTCATCAGGGTCCATGGACTTGCGCCAGTAAAGTTTGCCTAGGTGATCCCTAAACCAAGTCTCCTTGACTAAGGGAAAGTTCTTCAGTCTTGAGGCTGATGGTGACCTTTCTGTATAGAAGTCATACTTTGGCTAGTAATATATCATCTTTGCCACAGAATTGTTATAACATTTTTATGAACATACCAACAGTGTTATTAATCAAGCTGTTTATGTACAGAAAGCCTTTATCTATGATACATTTGTTTTCTTCTAAAAATTGATGGTTTTCTTGTGACTGCCATTTCTCTTATCCCTGAAGAGCACCTGCTCATTTTTCTTTTCTTCTTCTTTCAAAAAACCCACAATTATTACAAAATCAATCACAGTAAGATTAAGGTCATTTTTTTTTTTTCCAAACAGCTTAAGATAGTAAAGTCACATTCTATCAGAATAAAGTCACAGTACTATCAGAGCTAGCAGAAGTTATGAAATTTTCTGTCATCTGAAGTAGGGCAAATTTTCTTATGAAATATTTACACAATTATACAGTTGATAGTGGATTCCCAAGAAATGTTAGCTGCAAGGCTTATCACCTGAAAAATTATGTCTCTGAATCTTGTGCACATAGGATAAATGCTTTTAGTGTAATTGTTCTCTGTTACCATGAAATAGCACAGATGTGTTGCACCACGATGGCAGCTTATAGAAAGTCTAAATTAGACAATATTTCTAGGGGTCAAGATGACCCCCTTGTATGCCTCATTGCCTGTGTATGCCTGGGTACCTCTCAGACATAAGAAGAAGTTGCAGAGAAGCAGCAGTTTTCTGCTGTGATTAAATCCAGTAATGGTTTTAGACTAAAAGGGAGTTGATTTAGATTTGATGTTAGGAAGAAGATTTCTACAATGAAGGTTGTAAAACACTGGAATAAGTTTCCCAGAGTAGTGGTGGATGTCCCATCCATGGAAATACTCAAGATCAGGTTGGATGGGGATCTAAGCAGCCTGATCTAGTTGAAGATGTCCCTGCTTATTGCAGGGGGGGTTGGACTAGTTGACTTTGAAAGGTCCTTTATAACCCAAACTATTGTACAATTCAATGATTCTTTCATTCCCAAGCTGGCCAAATTGCCATGGCCCTGGGGCAGTGTGAAACTGCCAAGAAGTGGGGAAGCCAGAAGGGGAGCTGGTGGCAACGGACAGTGAGCCATGGCCTTGGGCATGGGATGTGCCCTGTCCTGATGCTGCAGTGCCTGCCTGGAGCAGACATAGCTGATAAACCAAAGCGGGCTTATGGATAAGCTACCAAGTGTGGACCTTGGAGTAAACTCCAATGACCCTGTGGGGTGGAGCAGGATCAGCTGGCATGGAGGCTTGGGAAGAGAAATGAACTTGACAGTTGTCTGCTCAGTCTTGGTCCAAGGAGACAGGATTTTATACAATTTAGAGAGGTAGAACTGTGAAGAACGGTTGCACTGGTTTTACCTCTTTCTTTCAAGAGGAAACCTTTCAGTGCAGTCATAAATGTCAGCTCTCTGGGCCAAGCAATAATTTTTTATGCCATCAGAACCAAGGGGCATTTAGAAAGTTTGTAAAGGAAGTTAGAGACTCAGCCATACATATGCACATCAGCTCGTGTATAGATTCAGTCATTTCTTTGAATTCCTCAATAAGAATTTGTACTTCAAATTGAAGGTATGAGATTTATGTCTTTCAAGCACTGGTTAGCTAGAGCATGCAGCAGCATGCATGCTGTCCTATGCCAGTGGATCATAGCATCTCCATTTTCTCACCTTGCATGCTCACATTTTAACTTCTGCTGAGTCAGCACTGCAATTGAATCTTCCTTAAGGATGGATACTGGCATGTGAGTACTGGCTTGCAAGACACTGGAATGAGAACCATACCTTGTTTCTCCATGGCCACCAAACATCTGCCTGATGCAATAATAAGCCTTCACTCATGATTTGGGACAGATTTTAATTGAAGGTTAGTAGGAGTTTATAAACCTTTATGTTCTTTTTTGAATTCCCTATTTCTGTCCATTCAGATCTAAACACACTTGTGCACTGTGGCTGAGCCTTGAAATACAGCAATTAGCCATGCTGGTGATCACCCTGCAAACAATAGTGGTGGGTAGGAGTTGCTCATGTGTTGAATGGCTTCTGAGTGTGGTGGTTTTATAGAAAGTACAAATCACTTTGACATTTAATGACCATATGGTAATTAGTGATGGTGAGAACTTCATTCCAACACAATCAGTAGGAAAGAAAGGCTTTGCCCTGCTAACTGCTAACCACTCAGCACTTCTGCAGCACAAGGATTTCTAAACAGGAATTTGACCCCTTGAAAAATCAGTCACTTTAAAATCAGCAGAGGATGACTGTCAATGTCTTGCAGACCAGTCAAACAATGAAGAAAAAGGTGAAACCAAAAGGTAGATATTTTCTTCTCAATTAATTATGTATGCACTCATGGAGGCAGGTGTATATTCCATGTCAATAATTCTTTTTGCTTTTTCTTTATTATAAAACCAGAAATATGGTGTTTTTATAACCACTAACTTCATCCTCCTAAAGGATCTCAAGAGTCAGTTTCATGTCACTCATTTCTTTGACTGTTAATTGTAATGACAGAAGATAATGTGTTGTTGTTTATGTATCACATCAGAAGTATGACCCTTTCAATCATTTCTGATAAAGTATTGTTTGCTTGAATAATAAGTGTGCTCTTATAACCAATGACATTTTCATGCAAGTATGCTAAGTGATACAAGGGGTAGAAATAAAAGCATTGGAAATCAACAGACACACCTAGGCCCATTCCTGAAGTAAACAGCTATTTCAAGTAACCCTCAGGTTTAGTAGACTGACTATTAAACTGCAACAGGGCATACTAAAAACATTATACAGTGGATGCAAAATTACTTACTAAAGTTGCAGACCCTGGCTACTCTTCTGAGTGACTGCTGCAGGCAACTTAGTGTCTTGCAGACTGAGCTGTTGGATAGGGAGTTCTCAAGCCTTCTGTAGACAGATCAGGTTTTATGTGTCAGTAGGTGTCTGCTTAAGTCCTCTGGCTCCATTCTCTTCATACCTTGAGGCTTGCCATAGCTTTTAGATAGATGCAAATTCTAATTTTATTTTGATGAGGTGTTTCACTCATTGGAATGAATGCTTGTGAAGCAGGAAGAAGAAAATTTTATAGGTTAATGAATTATTGAAAAAACATGTGTACCTATTTCCTGAAGAATAAAACAAATAAAGTCTCCCAATAAATCTAATTTCTAAAATATTGTCTTACTTGTCCTCTACTGGAACATCTTTGATGAAAGGTTAGAATATTTTTTCTTTTGCCTGCTTTCAGGACAACAACAAATTAGAAAAGATAAATTGTACCATCTTCCTCTCTCTCAGGAACAATTCATAGAGTCATAGAACCATCTGGGCTGGAAAAGATATCCAAGTTCATCAAATCCAACCTTTGATGATCACTGCCTTGTCAACTAAACCACAGCACTAAATGCCATGTTCACTTGTTTCTTGACCAACTCCTTGGCCAGTCCATTCCAATTCAACTTGCATTACCTAAGTCTAAATTATTATGTCAGTGTTCTCTCATGCAACTCAAAGTGTTCAACAAAATGTACACACTGCTTGAACCTCTTAATTCTCACATATAACCTCTCTAAAAAGTTTAAGAGGTTCATATCAATTGAAATAGATCTTTAGACTGGTCTAAGTACTGGCCATTATAAACTATATCTGATAATACCTATTTCAGACACATTATTAGTTATCTAGGTTTACAAGTAGAAAACCTGAGGCTGGAATGATGAATTGATTTGGAAATACTCACCTGTTCAAAGACAGACATTGAGTGAAGCTCTCCTTAGTCCTAGATTTAATTCCAAGACCATCTTTCATCCTTATTTCAGTATATTGTGTGTGAACTGCACCAGCATTTCTCTTTCACTCGCTCTTTTTATGTAAATACTGGAAAAGTAAGAATTTTTTCTCTAAGCTGCAGCTTTAAACTCTAAGATGTACCAAGATAGAGATGACATTTGTGGGATTATTTCAAATTTCCTGTCAGAATATTTCCAGGGATTCAATTCTGGTGAGTTTTAGAAGAGAAAAATTGAATTTTCTGGCTCGTATTGAAAAAAAAAAATGGGCCAAAAGCTAGCCTCACTGAATTTTCTGGGAGCAATCTCTATTCCTGAGCTCATCCACAATAAGTTGAGAGTCCATTAAGAGAAAGGTGTTCAAAACCAAGGGCAAAAGCCTTACTTTAGTCTAGAATGAAATGGGACCGTTCCTTCCTTCCTTCCTTCTGCCTTATTTCTTTTATTGTTTAAGGAAAGCTGAAGCCTCTACAGTCTTCTTCCTGAATTTGTTGGAAAATTGTACAGTAGTCCAATATGGAGATAGTTGTGATTTGATCAAAGACAGACATTTCCTGACACTGTTAACATCTACAATAAGCTTTAACAGACCCTTCAGTCTGTGTGTTATCTTGGCAATTGAAGTTGTTTGCCTTTTAGCTCTACTGCTATTGCCTTCCAAACAACTTTTCTGATATTTGGCTAGAAATTGAAATTGCTTCTTTTTGTGCTGGTATTTATTTCTTTCAGTCATTGGAACCCCTGATCAAAATCATATCTCCTGACTAGCAACACAAGTGCTTTGTAAAGAAAAGGAAGTTGTCATAACTTTGCAAATTTAGGGTCATAGTTGTTTGTAGATCTGAGTTTTTAAATAAGAGGAGCATTTGTTCATTCTAGCTCTTCAAGGTCTGTCCTTAAATAATATAAGAAATTAAATGAGTCTGGTGCTTTGCAATCTGTTCCCTCTTTATAGGCAGGTAAGTGCAGCAAAAAAGGACACCGACTGGTGTAGAGGCAGCTATTTGCATGTGGGTTAGTTCCTGGAGTGACTGTAACTGTACTTTGAGCTGTTTCTCTGATGAACCCCAAGCGAAGACCTGTTTAGGAATGGACTAAGCCATTAGAAAAGACTATATTACAGTGGTGTTCTCAGAGATCAGAAAAAGAAACATTGAAACAGGAGCAAATTAAAGACACTAAAATGAGCAAGCTGAAGTTCTGCACAGGGCCAGAAAGGCTGCTCAAGGAGTCTCCCCAAGGAAGCTTCAGTAAGGCTATCTGTGTGGACACATTGCCATCCATAAGTATCGGTAGCAAACCCACTGGTTTGATGGTCGAAGCACAACCTTGTGTCATCACCCAGATGGACTACATTCTCCCAGCTGAAGAACTGTATTTTGAGTGGGTGTCTCCTGTTAACAATGCCTTCCTGATGTATATAAATATATAATTTGCAATTAAATCTTTTAGTCATTTGGGGCACTCTATTCTAGGACTCTTCCCCCATTCAGCAGTTTAACACCTTTTTTCCAGGTCTTGGAGTACATATTTAAAGTAGAAAACCACAGTATGTGTTTGTGTGCATTATTGAAAACAGCCGTGTTTGGGAATTCTTTGCTTATATACTGTCTGTATTTCAAATTGTCTCTTCTAAGAGTGTGGTCACAACTCATGCCAAAATTCCTTTAAAGTGTTTTTGGGGACCAAAACTTCTACCTCTCCCCCTAATTTTTTGTTCTTTTCTTTCTTTTTTTTCTGTCAATGAAAGTTACTTAAACAAGAAAAATGCTTCCTGAAAAAAGTTTTGTGTTTACATTGTTAATTGTGTCAAAACACAAGAAATAGTAACAGCATGAATTTTTTGCTTAAATTGAAAGAAAATTCCCTGCATTTCTCTCCCTGTTGTCTGCTGCCTCTTCATTTGTGTACAGTTTCACAGATGGAGTGAGGTAGGTTTTAGGATATACAGAGGGATACTTATTTGGATGTAGTTGGCTTAGGGATACTAGTGGAGGAAGAAGTTGTAGATATGGAGTTAAGTTAAAATAAATTTGTTTATTTAATTACTAAATGATTTATTATTAATTTGGAAAATTAAAATTATTAAAAATTAACACTATTACTAAATACACTCTTGAGCTATTTCTTGACCTTGAGTTACTTAGCACCTGTGCTGACTGAGTCGGTGAAAGTTCATCTCTCAGTTTCATTGCACTTTCTAGCTACACAATACATAAATACATAAATATGCAAACATATACAATACAATACAATACATTAAACTTGTCTAGCATGTTGCAGTGGTGCAACCATCTTTGTACTACTGTTGGGATGCAGGGAAAGTATCTCTTATCAGGTCTACTTTATACTCTGAGACCCTTTACATTCTGTGTTCTGTGGTCCCAAAGAAGCATCCAGCATGGTGGAGTCAAAATATTTGTCTCCATGTTCTCATGGATTATCTATGACTTTCTTAACTGACACATCTTTGCCTCTCTCTAAACTTCAGAAAGCTTCAGACCACCTGCACCTTTCTCTCTCTCTGAGTTCTTTTTCCACTGTGCCTTGACCAGATTGGAGAATCAGAACCTTTTCCTTTCAGGAGATACATCTAAATGTGCAGAATGTACATCTAAGTGTATTTCTAGCTGTACCAACTGTTTCAAATACTATACCAAGGAGATAAGCTTTAAAGTTTTACTTTTCTTCCTAAATATTGTGAAATACATTCCCCTTGCTCTCTCCCTCTCTTAGTCTTACAAGCAGATTTCTAGAAATAATTAATTTTCTTTTGTACAAAAAAAGTTCTATTGTGTCAACAGAGCGAATATTTCTGCGATCATCATGCACAGCAACTTGGTTTACTAAGTTAGCTGTGGATAAACTACATAGGATAGTCAAGCTTTAAAAACAACTAGCATTGAATTACAAACTTTTTCTTGGGTTATCACTTAGAGTTAATATATAAAAATAGAGTTTCCCTTAATGTAAAGAGTAAAAACCGAGTTAAGAGTGAAACGAGCCTTAGAAACAAATTTTAAGGTTTGTAACCTTTGTGAGAGAGCATTGAGTTGGTAAGGAGCATAAGACTGGGAATGCAGATGCATAGACAAGATTCTTTTTCGTCTTCTTAGTCAGACAAAAGAAATGGTCATTTTTCAGTTCATAAAAGGATTCTGTAACATATTAACATAATTAGGGGTACAGTGCTGGGCCAAATTTGTTAGCTACGCTAGTGCCACCACAGCAAATTCAGCTTGATTTTTACCAGAAGAGATTCTCAGTAATGTAATGCCAAGTACAAATGGAAAATACATTTTCCACCATTTAAAAAAATAAATCATTCCAAATATTTTGATGGTGTCATGACAAAAGCAGCTGCAGTCTAAAACTTTGCATGTAAATAGTCTTAATGAGGGGAAGTGCCTTTAGCAGATGGGGAGTTGCAAAATATTAAGAAAAAAATCCTCAGCGAACTTTGCAAGCATCTGCTAAGAATTTAATGATAGAATGGATAGATCCACCCTTTGTGTGAGATGAAGGGGCAAGGACTACTGTCCTTTCCCTCAGGCTGTCTAGTTTCTGCTTTCTACTAAAGGAGAAGGCAATTGCAAGCAGCAGATCCTTAGCAACAAGTTGAAAGCTGTACTGACTTGTTATAGCCCTCAGTAGTTGCTATGTATCTAACTTTCTTCTTGGGACATGAACAACCTAATTTACAATAAAATGTTGTTAAAATATAAGAAAGCACAAGGTCATTTATAAAATGAAATTATTTTGTAAGAAATTAGCCAAAATGAACAAACACAGGTTTGTAGATAAAGTGAATTTGGAGACGTATCTACCAGGAATGCATTGGCCTCATCATCAGGGTTCAGTGGCCTTTTGTTTTTCCAGAAGGGCTTTGAGAGTCTCCTGAAGTGGATGAACCCATCAGCTGCAGCCAAGGGAAATCTTCAAATGGAGTCTACAGATGGTAGTGTTTGACTTGGGGGGGGAGAAGTTTTTCTCCACAATGTACCTCATTCTGTTTCCCAGGCAGATGCTGCTCTATGTGATGCCAGGAAACCCTTAGTCATGTTTCACCCACACCTTCCAGAAGTGTCTGGATGGCGTCAGCAATCACATCAGTATCCAGGCTCCAGCACTGATAAGGTAAGGCAGTGCAGTCAGATATGTGGATTTGTTCAATCCTGAGTCCCGGATCACCTAATGCGGTGTAGGCAAGCCTGGGCTCTTATTGATCCTGTTTCTGTCACTAGAAGTATGCTTATTATTTGCCTGCTACTGAATAAAACTCTTCTTACTTATTTCAAGTGCTTGTGCTTAGCTCAAAAAGGGTTTTGAATCTTCTGATGAGATCAAAGGTTGTGAAACATTTTCCTGAAAACTCAGACCTTGCTACATTAATTAAATCTTCCTTCCTATGTCAGCCACGCTTTTAGAGACATTGAGTAATTAACCTCCTCTTACTCTCCCTTTCATAATGTGAAGAAAACCCTTCAGCCTCAAATGCAAAAGCGCATTTCTTCTTAACACAAGGATGAAAGGGTCTTACTCCCTTCTCCAGTTGTGGCATAAAGAATGGTAATTTTTTATCTCTGTGGCGTACTTAGATCTGCTGACTAGTAAAAGTTTTCACATCACAATGACTCTGTTTTCCTCTTCACCTGCTTATTTTAGCATAGCTTAAATGTCTGATGGTGTCTCCATCCAGCTTCATGTAAAGATTGTGTTCTTAATATTTAGGTCTTTATGAAGGCCCTTGGGAGAGGAGAGACTTGTCTCCTTCTCTGCCCAGCTCTGTGTCCTGAGATGCCTTAGTAACTCAGGCCATCATTCACTTTGCATTCATTAGCACTGTGTTGCCCTAGGACTGTCAAGCAACTGTCTTATGGAAAGGAGGATGTGTTCATTATGGTCAAAGTCACTAAGGGAATACAGTGGCTTTACCAGGTACAGCCTGTGAGCTGACCTGTGATACCTCTTCATGAGTGTGTTCATATTACTGATGAACAATCACATTATTTAATTTTGCATATTAACTCATACCTTAATAGAAACTATTGTTATTCATGAAGCCAAGAATGCAAATATAAAGGTTAGATAAAGGCTTTCTTCCATTTTGATGTATTATTTTGCCTGAATGGAAGCTACAAGATGAAAGTTTTCTTCAGCAGGCATAATCTGAGTTCTGATTCCTTTCACATTGGATGGTTATCTAAGCACGAAAGGGCATGCTGTCCAGTGCAAAAAGGCAGTGTAAAGTCCTTTGTGTCACTTGAATCCTGTGAGCGCCACACCAGGGCCAGGAGCACAGGTAGAGCAGAAGAAAAAGGAGTTTTGTAGACACCATTGCTGCATGGCACTATTCACAGGGCAGTGAAAGGGCTTAGCCTGGAGAAGGCAACTGGAGTCTATCCATGATTGTACTTCTGGGATCAAGATTTCAAAACCCTTGTCTACAGCCCCTGATGTTTTAGTGTCTGTTCTGGCCTGTGAAAATCAGCAGCTCCTCAGCAAGCTTTTGTCTTATAGGAATAAATTATCATTTCATTATAAGCTTTGCAAAAAACGCAACAATGAAACAACACAAGTTGTCTCTGGTCTTTGCTAAGGTAATTTGATTGACTTAAGTTGTCTTTTGCAGCTTCTGGATTTCTGTTTCTGAATGTGACATAACTTGCCAGATCAGTACAACCCAACACTGAGAGGTTTCTGCCTTGTACCTCACAGCTCAGAATTTCAGCTCATTCCTAATTTTCATAAAAATTAGCAGTGATCAGAGTGTAATTTACAGCTATCAGTAGCTGGAATATTGTAGTGACTTTTTGTTGGCTTCTGTTCTTTGCTCATATTGCAGCATTTGTGCCAAGACTGTAATTTTCCATTGTGATGTTGCTTTTTGAAGTCTTTTATGAAGTGTTATAAGAACTATTTTGAAACAGTAATTGTTACCATTATTATATTATCGGTGCACCATAATTAGGGTTCAGGAGCAAGACTTGAACTTAATAATGTAGTCCAAGTTGGCTGAACTTCAAGTTAAGACCATTCTTTTAAAGTCATAAATACCTTTCTAGTTTCTCCTTCGTATACAGAGTCATGGTACAGTTTAGCCTCTAAAGACATGAAAAAACCCCACAATATTTTTGTATCTATTTCCACTCCTGTATTATTCATGTACAGGTGAGCTATAATACCAGGATACTCATTTCAGCATACTGAAACTTGCTTTTGTCCTCATATGATAATTTGAATTGAGGCATATTCAGAGAAATTATTTAGCTTTCCAGCACACTTGATGCATTCAGCAGGACAATTCAATTACATTAAAATACTTCCCAGAGAACAACATACTTGGTTAACACATAATATACAAAAGCAATGAAAGCAGCTGCTAGCAATTCTTGTCAAGCATTGAAATATGCTAAGTCAGAATAAAGTGAAAATTTAATAATAAATTCCAGATCATATATGATTTTTCTTACATTTCTTTGTTTTATAGTGCATCGTAATCCACAAAAAAAAATGTCTTCTTCTCTTGGCTCCATGTAAGTTTGACTCTTAAGTATGTATTAAATGTCAGTAAATTAGAGCTAAGCTGTATAAATGCATGCATTTGGGAATGGGAAGAGCAAATTCCAAAGCTCTTTATTATGCTGCTTGCAGCGAGCTATTACCATAGAATTGTCTGGTGGTAGCAGGACAGCACTATGGAATCCCACTCAGTTACAACTGATCACCTTGTACAGTATTTGGGGGATTTTGAGGAGTAGATCAGCTTGGCGTCCCTTGGAAATGTAATTCAGGGTCCACAATCCATTGTGCTAACTTAGATTTCAGGAAATTCTTTTTGTGACACTAATTCTTCCGGGAAAATTAAAAAAAAAAAAAAAAAAAAAGATGTGAAGGGAGGAGGAAGGGTTGAATACTGGGAGTAGTGTGAACACTTCCCTCAAGGTCCTCTGACCTGCAGAGTTTTTTGAGACAGATTTCGCAAATACTGCTTCTCCTGGAAGGCCACTGGTTCATCTGGGAAGCTCCATATACTTCCTTGTGTGCAGGTTGGCTCTCTGGTGGCATCAACAGCTCCCACCTGTGCATTACTGGGCCTTGAAGACTTGATAGGATCTGCCTTAGTGCTTTTATTTCTGCTCTACAATACCAAGCTATGCACAGGCAAGGTCAAATTCTTGTCTAGCTGCAGGTCTTTGAGATTCAAAGCAAACCCTAATCGTTCATGTGGATGAATGGAGAGAATTGGATCCACGTTGTTTAAATCAGTCCAAAAGAAAAGGTACTCATTCCGTGTTGGGGTCCAATTATTTTTTGTTCCAATAGGCTTATGGGGAATATAGATGTATGAAAATAGAAGTAAATGTATATTAGACAGATCCTTGAAGTTCTATTTGTTTTCATTTCAGGATTTGCAGAGGTCAACTTCTGTTGTTGGTAATCCCTTATTATGCTTGCCTTTGCTAGTCTTAAATTGATAACTCTATACTGATCACACTTTAAGGCTGTGAAAGATCAATACATGTGGGTCTTTTTCAGTTCCTTTCATTATTTCTTGTGATTTATTCCTCTCTTGGCTAGCCTGAGACTAAGCCTCTTGGATTGAGTTTCTTGCATGTCTATTTTGGCAGCTAAATAATTGAGAACTTTGCTACAGAGTAAGAAATAAAACTTGAAAATATGTTATCTACAGGAGTTGTCTTTATTTGCAACTCTTCTGAGCTGCATAAAGCTTGTTTGGAACAAACAATTTTGCATAATTTAACATATTATGGAAGTTAAAATTTTCAAACTACCTGGAGGAAACTTTATTCAGGGACATTCCTAGGTCTCTTACTGACTTAGTAGCAAGAATGACATGGCAAAAACTGGTAGCTGACTGTTAATGACAATCAATGAATCACAGCTATAAAGAGCAACTTGTTTCAGGGCAGAATAAGTTGCCCTAACAGCATCTAAAATGAAATATACTTGAAAAGAGTTGGGAACAAATACCTTCTGGGAAAATAATTCATACCAGTACACTTGGTAGAACTGAATATTCCAGAGTGGAACTGGTCAGAGTAGTATAAACATTTGTGACAATTATAACATCTAATTATAATTTATTATGATTGCATGCTGTAGTGGTAATAACATTAATAATGAGAGCGAGCTCTCATTAGGTGTTATGTAGAGTAATGCCAGCCCATTGTTCAAAAAAAGTTTTCAGATAGGTTAAACAAGATATTTACATTAGTGTTTGATGTTTTAAACGTTTTAAATTAACAGTATGGTTCTTTTGATAAAAATAATGACAACAGATATGAGCCTGTGCATAAAATATACAGCTAATTTTTTGCTGAAGTGTTGAGGCAGAAAGTTAGCATCCATGCAACTCCCTCTAAAAAATATGCGTGTCTTGTACAGACTGTAGTCATCACAGAATCAGAGCAGTGATGAGCTATCTGGTAGATGAGAGGTTTAGGCACCACCGACTTCCAACTGGAGCTTGAGTTCCAGAGACAGAGAAAACTCAACTCCCCATCAAAACTAGCAGCTGCTGAGTTTCTCTTCCCTTGTCCTAGTAAATGATCCTGCTGTGATGTCAGTTAAATTTCTCTCCGGCTTTAACAACTTGTTCAAATAAAAAAAAAAAAAAAAAAGTTATAAAGAGCTGTTGACACCTCAGGGATGTCTCTGGAAAACTTTGTGTTTTGAAACAATTTTGCAGATGCAGTACTAGAAAAATCTTGGCCTGCTGCACAATTTCTGCCTTTTATTTACAAGGGATGCTTGCATAGAAACATGATAGTATTTCAGAATGTAAGTTATTCTCCTGGTTATTTCTTATTTGAAATCCTCACTTTCCAGCAGACTTAACAGCCATTATGAGAATTGCTGTGCTGTGTCATCGACTGCAGCCCACTCTAATGTGTTTATAACGACCTCACTGAATACATTTTTGAACAGGGATTCCAGTTTGATGGTGGGCTATAATTTTTTTATCATGGTAAGTATATTAGTATAATATTAATGTAGCTACAGTTATTGTTTGTTGGCTGGACTTCGCGAACGAAGATCTTGGGATAAGCCTGCGCAATGGATTTTTTAAATGAGGCACAGGGTGCGCAGAACTGGCCCCACTCCCTTTACTCCTGAGGCTCATCTTGCCACGGCCGAGCAGCTTGGACGGCGACAGCGAGTTCCTCCAGGATTCGAACCGGCGTCCTCAGAGGAGGAGCCGGCTCCACAGGCGGGGGCCTACGCCACTCGGCCAACGCCCGCCACCTCTCAAGTGTAACGTACAAACAAACAAGCAAACAGCAAAGCAATAATGTCAGGCTGTTGAGAAATCCTGGGAGCCCACGTGGGTCAGAGCACCAGGGGAAGACCTTGCCTTGTCCTCTCTGCCACCGAATGACACAAACGCAGCACTGCAGCCACGCCTGTAACACAAGCTGGGGCAGGCCCCAAAAGGTGGCAAAAAGCTACAGTTATATCAGTATGAAGTATGCCTCTGCCTATAGAGCAGTGAAATATACCTATATAATAACAGCTATAGCACCCCCAAAGTGTAGCCTGTTAGTTTGGTTGATGAGACAGCACTGCAAGGAGATTCAAATTGCTAGGAGGATGGAGATTGCACAGACTTTTACTTCCCATGATCAAACGAAATTTGTTCAGATAATTTTGTTTTTCTTTTCCATGACTATAAAAACTGTATCTGTTTTTCTATAGGGAGGCCATTTCCCATGTGATATAAGCACAGCCACAAGAGGAGGGCTTGCATAAGCCTCTGTTGCTCCAGGAAGAATGACACATCTCCTCTGCAGCATCCAGTCTTCTCCCTACTCCGTTCCCTTTCTCATGCCAATTTAAGCCATTGTAGCTGAGCATCGAAGAGGATCAGGACTGTGCTGGGCAACAATTGCCTTCTGCCCTCAGCATTAATTTTTCAGCCAGCTTGGTTTCTTAATGCACTGCAGAAGGAACTGGGGTGTGAGTGTGAGGACATCTCTGGGCTCAAATGGGGGCTTAGCACTGGGGGCTCAACCTACGCCTCTAGCCATGGCCCAGGTCATCAGCTGGCAGGCACTTAGTGAAGTAAGAATCTGATTCTGTCACTGAAATTTATAAATACAATATAGTTTATTCTCTTCTATAGTCCAGTCTGTCTTTACAGAGGTAGATATCTGGCCACATAGGTGCATAACTGCCACTTGCCGTTAGTAAAGGAAGAAAAGAAATTGTATGAGTAAGGTTTGTTTTCAGGAAAATTTAAAAAAAAAAATCATAGACTAACATATTCCAGTGAAAGTAACTTGCATGGCTTTCTAATGTCTTGGATGGTCAGCACACATGAGTTCTTTGTATAGGCTACAGCATAGCAGAATGAACAATGTGAGGCATTGTGTGCTTGGAACTTCCAAAGCTTTAGCAGCAATGTATTTTACCAATAGCTAGAACAATTAATCCTATTCTTACTATACACACTGGGAACAAATGAATTATTTAATGAGAATTTTATAAGCTGGCTTTTTTTGAAGAAGAAGAAGAAGATTGTGCCATACCTCAAATTCTGATCTACTGGTTTTCTCTAGCTAGGAGTGAGAAGATAAGATTGATTCTATGAAGTTGTTTGAATTGATTGTTCAGTCTTGCAACAAGGTTTTTCCTAGGAGTTATCAATCCTCAAAACTGTGTGAAAAGCTGAAAGGAATGTTTTGGTGTAGGCTCCTTTCTACTTTTAAATAAATAATTGTAAAAAACAACAACAACAAAAAAGGCCAAACAAGTTTAACCCATTTTCTCTGTATGCTCTTTACCAGATTTCATGAATGAAAAACTGTTCTTTGAAAAGGACTGAAATTTTTCCTAACCTTTGGGACTGTAGCCAAATACAAATAAAAGGGAGATAGTATTTTGCAAATACTTCTCCTGAAATAAAAATAAACAATTTGAGCACACTCTAGGATGTTGCTTATGTCACTGTTGGTTAGGCCTATTTCTGTAATAAATGCCTTGAAAGTACTACACTTGCTTATTAGTGCTAGGGAAAATATCCTCTGGTCTTCCATTTCTCTTTGGCATATTAAGTACAAAAGACTTATTCTCCTCATTTAAATAAATAAACAGCAGTTTGCTCTGCAAAACCATCCCTTAAAAGAAAAGAATCATTAATGTATTAGTATTTACAGTTAGAAGATCTTGTAGTAAATTAAATGTTTGTCTAGTGTAGTTGTGAAGAACCTGTATATTTACTTTTTAATATGTAAATTTGCATTTTTATTGAGAATTCAGTCATACAGTTGTATGACTGTATTCCTGGATTCAATAAGATTTTCTTGCCATAGATATATTGCAGTCAGAAATGAAGAAGAAATAATCAATGGAAGACTTTAAATGGCATAAACATGTGAAAGGATGCTATTTTAAATAAGAAGACTTTATTTATTTTCTTGGCTTGATTATTCATTAATTTATAATTATTATAATGTTATTGAAAGAACAAAATGCAGATTACTCTTGCACTGGATGGATAAATGTCTTAAACTTTTTTTTTTCTGTATATATATGACAACATACAGAAAAGAAGTCACAATAGAAAACTAAAACCCATATTGAATTACTACATATATGAATCTTTGTATTGGATTCTTCTACCTGTTACTCTTTCATTTAATACTATAGCAATTTTTTTTCCCCCTGCATTAGTAAATCTGGGTCCACAGACTATGAGAATGTGTCCTAGCCTCCAGTCATGATGTGTTGACAGTGTTGTTATTAGTATAAGTGCTATTAAAAGGTACACTGATGCCAGCTTTATTACCAGAAATCTGTGATGTGACCTCTCTTCCACATATTAGCATCAGGTAGAGAAAGCTTTCTTTAAGGACAGGCTCATGTAAAGCATACAGTCCATTACTTGTTTTACCATTCAAAGTGAATGAAATGCCTTTTGCAGATCTTTTCATCTCCCTGTAAACCAGAGACTTTCCTGGATACTTGAATGGCCACCTTCACCTTCTGTGAAGATGGAATCTGATTTGCCTGCACTCTTCTTGAGCCTTTTCCCTGACTTAGAAAACCTTCTACAGGCTTAAGATACAGGACAAGAAGTATCTTTTATGCCACAATTGCAAGGCTGCTCCCCCAACTCATCACAAATAATTTTCTAAAAGACTCAGTCTCCCAAATACAGATCCCACAGCCTCTCACCAAAAAAAATTACTAAGCCATGGGCAAGGTTTTCCCAGGAAGGCAGGCTTAGGAGAAGCGAAGGACCAGACCTTAGTACTCCCTCATGCTGCAGGTTTCTGAATTATGAATCCACATAACTCAATTCCTGTGGGCACAGGTTGGGTCCTTGGCCCTGCCCCAGAGTGCTACAGGAGGCTTTTGTGAGGACAGTGACAACTGCCAATCACCTCATCATCTCACAACACATCCATTTTCATGAGATAGAACACTTGAAATTTATTTCTTTTCAGTGTTTACATTGAGAAATAGGGTTTAATGTCATTGATGAGCAGGACTCCATCAAGGGAAATCCTGCTACTGCCTCTCAGTGGTAATAATCCATGAGATTCCATATGCCAGTAGCATGCTGGAGAAAGGAGAGAAGAATATATCATTACATAAGTAAGTGTGCTAAACCACTGTGCTGCCAGCAGTCTCTAGGTCTGGGCTCCCAAGTGAGCTCTCGAATATATACTTTGGCTGTCTCCTAACTCCAAGTTGGCATGAGACTTGAGTACACACCAATCCCAAGGTTTCCTCAGAAATTAAAGCCCTGCGACATACAGGAGCCTTATTAAACACCCATCTTGGCCTCAGTCTGGAGAGTTGGAGACAACTTGGTCCTGCCATGATGCACAGCTGGAGATTAGTTTGAATCTTTTTTTTTGTTCTAAAAAGGAAGAAGTTGAGAAAAGCTCAGTTCTCATCTGACACAAATTATTCTGTCTTCACTGCTCTGGATGGGCCTCATCTGATTTAATTTAACTAATGATATGGAATACCATTTAGTTGCTGTAAAAATAATCTGAAGGATCCCCATATCAAGACAGATACTGCATCTCTGTATCTGGTGACAATGTATTGTATAAGCAAGTAGTAAACCCAAACCACCAGACATAAAAAATTATTGCATGGATGGCCATTGATACAGGCAATGAATACCATGGCCATTGACTGGAGTTTCACAAACAGATTATTTTACTGTCCCAATATGTTTTAATGGACCTGTAAATGACACAGAAGTGTATCGTCCTTAAAGAAGCAAATAGCATCAGCTCTAAATTCAAGAGCTTGTGTTCATATAACATAATTGAGAAAGTCACCAGGCTTATGATACTGTGTCAGTGAAATTAATCCCCACTTTCCCTTCAGTGTGCATGGTGTAATCTTCATGTGTCTTCTATAATCATGAGGAGCTTAGTGCATTCCAATAGAACCCAAGCATTTTCATCTGGGAATAGTAATGTTGTTGTAGATGACATATTTAGTTTTGGTTTATGAATCTCAGAAAAGCTAAAAGCAATAATTTAATGATTCTCCAGCTATTATTTTTAAGTAGACTCTGTGTTGCCACCTTAAGAGCACTGTTAAATGCCAACTCCATTATCTGACAAAATTGCTCCCAGTTCACTCTAAACTGGTGTGTCAATATTACACCAATACTTTGCAAGTTGTTGCCATATGCTCATAATTGCTTTCAGTAGAACTTCTGCAAGGTATTTTGTGTCTAGAGAATCTTATGACCTCTAACAGATGTGAAAATTTTAGCAGCTTTTAGAAATTAAGAAAATATTTCTTCTTTGGTTTTAGTGGCTTTTTAACCCTCTGAACAGCAGAGCACTGAGGAGAGATTCCAATGACTTTGTATGAAATGACTAAATTTTTAATTCAGAATTCTTGTTTTTCAAGCCACTGTCCTTGTTCATATAATGGTTCCTTTAAACAATTCACTGTGTTCATATTACAGTTGCCTAATTCTGTCCAATTTATGCCAAATTTGGAGACTTAACTTCCCATCAGAGAAAATGTGAAATTGTTAGTAAAAAAGATGAGGACCATAGCTAGGACCTACCAGCTAGAAAAGAATGCAAAGCAGGAAGCCATACATTAGCTATAATTATTGCAAGATTTAACTAAATTTCTTTGGTGTATACTAATGTGGGAAAGATACTGCTGCTGTATCACTTTTAAAGACATCAATACTGATTGCCAATTAAACAACAGTAAGCAAGGAGTCCCTCTGCACTATGCATCCCTCAGCCCAGGCAAGAAAAATAATTTTAACCAACTTACATGTGGAAAATCAGGCAAGATATGGCCATTTGTCTCTGTATAATCATTCTATCAAATTCATAATGATCTGTGAAATGAAAAAAGCTGTGGTTGGTGCCCAAAAAACTGATGTGAATGCTGTGTGTAGCCCCTGCTATGCAGTTTATGTGAAGACCTCTGCAGAAGTTTTCGTATAAACAACAACCAAAAATGCCTCTCAAAACAACCTACAACAACAGCAAAAGGAAAAATTGCAGACATCAATCTTTTTATTTCTCGCATTTATTCTCATCTTCATACTATGTTTCTGAGACTGCTGCTATTTTAGTTTAGATCATATTTCAAAAGTTCTTCTTGGTTTTTTTGGTTTTGTTTTTTCTCCTACTACCTGGATGAAATCTGAACATAAAAGTTAAAATACCAAGGAAAAAGTAGCTGTGTAAATTTCCCAGAATTTGCTTTGCAAAGCTGATATTTTGGAAATATAGGTTTCTTGCCTTTTTCTTTTTTTTTTTTTTTTTTTTTTTAAATAGTGAACTAATTTTGTGCCATTTCACCATGGCAAAAGGACAGTATTTTCCATTAATGATATGAATTTTCCATATCTGTTGTGAAAAATATGACTTACATTAAATCAGAAAAAGAGGCTGAGGAGGAAATTAGTGCAACCTCTGCACTTTGTTTACAATGCCATTAAGCTTTGTGGAAATAAAGAGAAGGTTTTAGGCAACCAAACTCCCAGAGAATGCAGGAGGGGAATTGTCTGTTGCTCCAAAATTATTTAAAACTGTCTTTTGATACTTCTGATAGTAGTAAAGAGCAAGGACAGGAATAGGGGGAGGTTTTGGGGCAACACCCCAATGTAGGTGGCCATGGGAAGTGACATGGGACCCTGCCTATGACAGGACAGGACTGCAATTGTTGGTGCTATCAGACATCACTGTCAAGCTCCTTGTGGGTCTAGACACTGCTTGTATTTTCCCAAAGATGTTACTCTTACAAAATCTCTTTGTAGGAATAAACCATTCAGATGGAAACATCCCAAATATCAGGCTTTGTGACTGGCAATAAGCAGTGAGGAAAGTGACACCATATTACAATTTGTGTAAATACAGCTTTTGAGAATTTTAGTTTTTTCATATAAAATTAAAAACTTCATTTTTTTTTCAGCAACACCAAACATTGTCCTTTGAGTAGCAGATTGTACTGATTTCTTGCAAATCAGTCCTTTCCTGCTCAGGTCAATCATGTACTTTTAGCTTTCTTTACTCAGTGACTCAGTATATAAGTATCAAATGACACACTTCTATAAAGAAGCTTACCCTCTCTGACAGTCAAACCATGTATTTTCCTAGTTCTGATTTTAAGAATGACCCCAGGCTTAATTCCCCTGATAATTTTCACTTCCCTCAGATTTTGTCTGTACTCCCTAGAGGAACAGAATTTTATTCTGGGCATCACCTGGACTTGCTTTGGAGCCCAGAGCTGGCTGGAGGAGAGGATCTGTTATGAGACACAGTGGTTGCCATGCTGCCACAGCATCACAGATGATCACCTGGGCAGCCAATTCCAGCAGGGTACAGAAACTTTCAGATCTTTGAGGAACAGATTGAAGAAATTGCAAAACAATATTGAAGAAATCCCAAGGCAACATATATTGTAAATAAGCATTTCTTTATTACTTCATTAATAAATCCTTTCTTATTATAACAGTTTTGCCCAAGGACTTAACAGTAGGGCAAAATAGGCAGCATACTGAAGAACTTGAAAGTTCAATTCAAATATAGATACAATTCCAATTTTAAAATAGCAATTAATAGTCAAATGCAAGAATATCATATTATGGCTCATGTGCTGCACTTTCCATAGTGTGAATACTAGCTGGTATCACAACTTTCTGTGCAAAAAAAAAAAAAAAAAAAAAAAAGAGGAATAATTGGTGCAGTATCAAGCAGTCACAGTCAGGATGTTTAAATGCTTTGAAGAACATAAAGGATGTGGATCTGGTATATGCATATCAGGCCTGTGGTATCTACAGCCCATGCTGGAAAGGCTCTCAGATTTCTGCTTGGGAATGGGGAATAGAAACTAATATAAGGACAAAGAGGTGGTGTTATAAATGAGTCAAATTGCTAAATGGAAGGAAAGCTGACAAAGCAAATGAAGCAAAATCAGGTTTCCAAGCAAGTGATTAACTTGCATCCAAATGCTAAGCTGGTAGGAGCGTTCTGCCTCCCCACCGAGAGGCCAAGCGACAGCACCTAGGAATGGACTGAGAGTCACTTGGTGAAGTGATAAATCGACAGCCATAGAGAGAGTCAACAGGGAGCAGAACCTATTTTATTGTGGCAGTCTTTCTCAAATGCTAAAGAAATATAAGTGTTTTAAGCACCCTGTGCAATGCTGAATCCCAAGTTTCTTTGAGCATTAAAAGGATCGAATTCTTTCGTAGCAGAGCAGCGCTTACCATTTGAGTGGAAAGGTGGGAGGAGCACTAGATGAGCTGCCCTGTTTGCCAAAGGAGGGGCTCCAATTTTTATGGGAGTGGAATTGAACATTAAGCAGCTTCGAGACTTCCAGCTTTGGATGCCATAAATATTGAAGTCAGTAACAGTGAGATGGAGATACATAATGTCTTGGGTCAGAAACCAGTGGAAACTTCAAGACTAGACGAAATGTGGGCCAATGCTGAGCTTGAATAATACTTTATCTTAGGCCAAGTGAGGACACATTAAGATTGGTTAGGGAAGAAGATTTAAATGAAACAAGGAGCAAGAAAAGCTGAAGGGTGGCACATTAGTATTTTAATGTATGCGCTCTACTCTGTCTGTGTAAGATTTGAGTTTGGTATTGATTAGGCTTTTATAAGGCTATAAATTGCTTAATTGGCACTTTCATTAAGTTTCATTTGCTCATAAAGGAGTGCATTTAGATCTGGACTTCCCAGTACAAATCACTTTCCTGCAGCCCCGCAGCAGTGCTAGGGGCAATCTCAGGGTAAGTCGCAGGCACATTTTTAATGTATCACCTGAGACAAGGGTTTTCAGACAAAACAGCCCCTTCTCCCTCCTCGCTCCTAAGTCTATGGAAAATGCATTAAAGTCTCTCGTCTTGAGATGTGCTTCTGTGTCTGCTGACCTGAAAGTGATTGAATGTGACTAGATTTTCTGAGCCCTATGTGGCTCCAAAATGCCAAGGGTAATTTGACTCTGTGTTTTCATATTGATTATTGGAGGCATATTCATGTCCAAGGGCTACAGTTCCCCTTTGTGTCAGAGAAGCAGTATCAGGACCTTTCTCAGTCAGACCCAGAGCTGTTTTTCTGTATGTTAACAGAGATGTGACTTTGTTTCCAGGGCAGAGGGAGGACCTGGATGCAACCAGTATGAGCCAAGCATTATAAACCTCTTTGCAGAGGGCGTGAGAGGGTCCTGCACCATAGGTTTCCCTGTATCCCAACTTAGCTCTCTTCAATCCCATGTGTAAACAGACAATGGCCAGTCGTCGAGTGAGGATTCAAGTTTGCACTGTCACAGTATACAGACAGCCAGATAGATGAACATCTATGTCATGTCAGCGCTATATGGAACAGGGGGGAACTGCAATACTTTTAATTAAAAACCACAAGTCCTGAAGTTTTCCCTTCCTGTGGATTTCTCCAAGGGCTGGTGGAAGGACTATATCTTTGTCACCTGAGCAATGCTACAGTGGATTTTCGGTGTTGCAGAGAAAGGACTTACCCAATTCGGGCCCCAATGGTATTGTGCAGATCTCTTTCAGTTTTTGCTACTAGCTAAGTCTCCAACTGCCCCAAATTACCTCCTTCAGTGGAAAGATCTCTATAAGTTAACGTTTATTTAAAATGTATGTTTTAACACAATACATATGCTTTCAATTTTTATAAAAATGTATTGGCATGCTTATTCTATTTTACTTGCTTCATGGTTTTGTTCAAGTCAAAGCTTTCTTTTCCCAGAAGAAGGAAAGCTGCTCATATCACCATCTGCTTTATGCTAGAACCATTTACTCCTTTTTTTTTTATACATCTTGTCTTGCTGACTCTTTGTGGGTGTGTGCAAATTTCATTTTCTAACACATTAGTCCTAATGTGCCCTCATCTCCCTGCTCTGATATTCAGCTGCTCTGCTTCTCCGAGCTTTTTGCTGCTTTCATATTTATCACTGTTAAATATGCAGTTCTTCCTTCCTCTGTCTTTTGATCGTCTTTTAAGAGCATTTCATTGCCCCAGTTTTGATTACTGGTATTTATGACTGGTCATCCTCTGGAAAAAAGAGGAGAGAAATGTTGTCAGACCTCCGGACTCTGTGTGTTTGCCCCAAACACTCTGTTGATCTTTCAAAATCTGCATTTATCCTCACAAAAGAGCCTGAGTCCACAGCTATCTTCAAACAGGCATCTTTTCCTCTGTTCACATCTTCCTCCATATTGTGCTCTGTGTCTTGCTTTCATATGCCCTTTGCTCTGCCCTGTCTTGCCCTATCACCCATTTGAGATAGGAAGGAGATTGGTGTTGAAGAGGATTTGTAGAAAAGTAGGATTAATAAATCAATGAAAACCAGTTTATTTCACTTTTTTCTGTATATGAAATTAATTCTAGTACTGGATGTAGATACAAGGAGTAGGTATTACTGAAACAAATTATTTTTTTTTACAAAAAATAAAAGGAAAATGAAAAAAGAAATTAAGACATTGCAGAGGGCACATTTGCTTCTGTATTTGCAGGCTGTCTCATATGATAAGGTATGACATGACATTTTAAAGCTTTTGTTTGAGAGAATTCAGCACAGTTTTACACTTTTTTAGGCTGATTATGATACACACTTCTATGAAAGTCTGAACGTGCATCTGTTAAAGTTACTATGCACTAAAATCTTGCTGAAAATTCAGCACCCTCATAAAAATACAAGGGCTGGGAAACACGTCTGGGGAAATAATACAGAGTTGCTCTTTTCAGTGATCTTGGCATACATCGGCTGGACAAATAGTTTCTGGATTAAGATAAGCAGATAAAGATGCTTCCTACTTTTACAGATATTCCATCTCTTCCAAGAGCATTGCAAGACACTAGGGTTAAAATATTTTTGGCTCATTTTACCTCAGAGCTTTAATTGTTCCTTGCTGTCATGGGCACAAAGACAGAAAATCTCAATAATTTTATAAAGGTCACTGTGAACATAACTTTGCTGTCAGCAGATAACCATACTGACTTGAACAGGGAGGGAAACTAGCCTTTTAAATCACACTTTGGCACAATTAATCCATAACTAAATAAGATTGTGATGTGTTGCAATTCTTCCCTGGCAGTTTTCTTAGTTTCTTCTGGCCAATGACATTACTTCTCCTGCAGAAATCAACCAACGCCAGTGCTGCAATGGTAAATAGTCCTTCCAAGTCAGCCAGGACTAGTCAGTGCAATCACACGGTGTGTTAACAGGAGTTAATAAAATTGAAGGCCACTAGTTACACTTGCCAGGGTGGTTAGAGTCTTTTAAAACTTATTACTGGGGCATTGTGCCGGTCATTGGCATTTTTTGGCCTTATGTTTCAAAATGGAAGGCATCTCAGTTAGGACACTGTTTGAGAAGTAAGATCTGATTAGCAACATAGCAGTATAGAAATGATGACATCCTCTGTACTACACAATCACGGCGCAGAGATGGTTTGACACCACACCAGCAAGAGCTGCTACATCCACAAGCTGTGACATGCAGGACATAAAAACAAGAGCTGCAAGGCTCGGTACTTCAGCAGTGCAAAACCTTAAGCCTCTTGCCCCCCTTCGCAGTAGTTTAGCATGAGCGTCCTGCTGAAGCTGGCTGAGTGGGATTGAGCAGCTGCTCAGCATTCCCATGCTGTCAGGTATGTCACTCACACCATGAGTGACACAGCCCACAGCACCAGACACACAATATCAAGAAAACCAGCAAATATCTCAAACTGGCCAATTCTACACTCCTGTGGAGTGTTGAGTTGGTGACTAAGAAACACTGAAATGATAAAAAGCTCATTCTGTGCAGAAGTATCTTGTTTTTCACAGTTGAATAGCTAGGCTTCAAGATAATGCTTAATCCTAATACAAGAGAATAAAAGCAGCCTCCGTGCCACAGCAGTGTGACTATTAACTTTAAAAGTGCACAGCAGGAGAGGACGCACCATACATACAAACCTAGGGGTCCATTACTTTCCCCTTCAGGAAGACATTCATGTTGCCATCTCTCAAAAAAAGAGCTTCAGCCACTGGGGAGCTGGACAATAGGCTAACCCAGAGAGAAATTACCACCTGTCCCTTCTTTCAAGAAGGTGCATGAAATAATATGAAATCTGTCTGATCCCTAAGGGAGCAAAAGCATGGACATAACTTCTGACTGGCTCACTTATCTGGAGCATGGTAAAGATGACCTATGTCCCTGCTGTCATGACTCTGTATATAACAGACTATTGCTATGTTATGTAAACTGTTTTGGGGAGCCCTGAGTGTGGTTCATCAACACCCTGTCACTTCAGAGTCAAACCTGTGGTTCCCAGTTTCTTGTGAGCTCATGAGGGGTCAGCCCCAAGACTCGCCACAACAGTGCTGGATGAAAGACACAGCAGCCCTGCCTCACATTCCTAATGCATAGGCCTGCATTTCTGCAACTCTGAGGGAGATGTTTTTGAAAGGAATAAAGTGACACAGCAGACTAATGATTCCCAAGCACAACCGATGTAGCCATATCCTCTATGGCACAAGGTGCCTTCCAAGCCCAATTCTGAACTGCCAGACTTACTTTAGTACACAGAGGGATTAGGGGCTTTTACTGGAACTATTGGTTTTCCTGTGCTGATCTATTCAGGTGTCCAGGTCCTGTGTTATCTCTAACCTTTGCTATTCAACAGATCTATGGCAAGGGAAACCAGTAACTTTTGAACTGAAGTCTATTTAGAACTAATTAAAAATGCAGTGCATTTAGAAATAAACCAACTCTTAAAAGAATTAAAATCTTTGCATATTTCAAACTGGTCCAAACTGTGGTTTTTCATTCAGAAACCTCTGTTAATAAAGCCATATTCTTGTCTCTCTGTATTCATGCAAAATAAAGTATTACCCTGTAGGGAGTTTTGCATTGATTTACACCTTCCTCTTATTTTTTCATCTCTGTTGTCTACCTTGCATCATTAAAAAACCCCGTCCCTTGAGCTCAGGAAATATATGAAGTTTTCTAAAAAGAGAATATTCTAGATGTTGGACTGAAGTCAAGGAACAGAGACTGTCTTCGCTTATTGAACACTTTTTTCCAACAGTAGAAAAGTAAGCAATTCATGAATCATACAAATGCTGGCAAAAATAAACGCTCGATCCAATAGTGATGAGCTCACTTACTGCCATTTCGACATAGGATCTTTTCAGCAGCTGTGTTCCTGCAAGCCTGAATCTGGCCATCTATAGAGATACAGTGCTGTCTGTAAGGCACGGTGACCTCCTAGATGGGAGATGTGCAGGCAGGTGCTGGCAGGGAATGCAGAGTCCCCTTAGTATCCTATGAGGAACTACTGCACTAGGGATGCTGGAGATGGGAGTATGGCATGGGGTGCTGCCTCAGCCTTGTCATCAGGCACCCAAGATTGCTTCTCCACCAAAATGTGATCATGGGTGTTGCCGTCCCAGTACTGTATGAAAGGTAGTTCAGGGGATCTGTTGGAGACTTTGATGACATTTCACATAGGCACTTAAATCATTCTTTCTATCAAAATTTGAAGGGTGGGCAGAAAATATCCAGGCTGGTAATATTTTGATGTTCCTGATGAAGCATCACACAGTTGTTTATTTGTTAACTTGTATATGTTGTTTAATAAGATACTTGTTTGGACTAAATCTAAACAAAGACATTAGTTGCCATATCATGCAACAGGGATTACTGTAATCCAGGAGCATTACAATAATCATTCAAAAGTGATTCAGTCACAAAGAAAAAGAAACCCTTTCCAAGTTTTTATTTTTCCAAGAGTTAATATAATTTAATACCCTTTTGGACTGACATGAATGGTTAGACTTTTTTTTATTAAATATTATTTGTTTTAACATGCAGATTAGGAATGTCAGAGACTATATACCAAATGGGAATGAAACGTACACTCAGACTTGATTTTCAGCATACAAAAAATGTGTTCATTTTTATTTTCAAAGTAGCATTTCCAGTTTTATCTGAGTGCATCTTTACAAAATAAAAAAGTTTAAAGCAAAAGAAAAATCCAGATCAAAATATTTCATTTAACTGAAATATTTTGTTTTGGCTCATGTGGTGAATCAAAGTCAGTTCATCCAACATTCTGATGAAGTTTCTGTTTTCCATGAACTGTTTGGGATATTTGGAACCTGAGGCTATTGATTCTCTGTTTGCTAGCAGTATCCTTACTTCTTTAAAGTAAGCCAAATAATTACATAAGGGTTGCATTAAAAGCCTTAATTATGCAAATCTTCACTGTGACAAAGTACATTATCCTCAGCTGACATATGGAAAAATGAAAGCAGAAACATAATCTTAAGAGAGGATTGCTCAGGACAAGCGAGTTAGTATTTCAGCCCAGATCAGAAAACAATGGCATTCCTGTTTTCACTCTTATGTTTTTATTCTTCAAGACTATGACATATCTCACACTGTTATACTGTCCCCCTCTTGAGGCCAAAAAGAATGGATTAAATAACTAGAGAGAGACCATAACAGGTAGAATATTGTTTCTTTAGTTTAGTCTGTGCAGAGAGAGAGGAGTAAAAGCATTGGCAGAGAGTATTATCACTATGTAAGAGAAAGCTGACAGCAAAATTCTGGGACACATAAACAAAATTCTCTATTAAAGAAAAAGGTTCAAGTCACAGTTGTTACTTCAAGAAGTAGAGAAAAGATCAGGTTTTGGTTTTCTTTCAGTAAATACTGCTGAAAGCAGGAACAACATCTGTTTTAAGAGAGAAAATTGATTAACCTTACTACAGGCAAGAAGCTTAAACTATCAATTAGAGACAGAAAGGAAGAGTCAGATGAAAGGTCTAATGAGGTGGTATAATTCAGTAGTATTTCAGTAAACTTACTGGTTGAAATTTTCACCGAGAATCAGAGGGGAAAAGGAGAGGAGGTTTCCACTTTGAAATCTCTGAATGACTAACTTTGTGTTTTCTGAATACTAATAAAGCACTCATTACATACAGTTTGGTGTTGTATGCTTTTTAAATAACCTTAATCTCGTACTTCTAAAAACATCCCTGTATGCAATAAGTTTAATATGTAAACTTGCTCTAAAAATGCACATGGTTGAAATAAATTAAATCAAAAAAGGAAAAATAAGCTAACTTGTATTTGAGTGGACAAAAGTTGCTACTCTTTCTGACAAATCAGTATTTTAAAACTTATACAAGGAGATTAAAAAAAATCCATAATATTCTTTTGCAGCAGCGTGTCTGTAAAGTAGATGTTAATGTGAATGTGCTGGTGAAAGACTGAGTATTTTTCCTCCTTTAAAGTTTCTGTGTGGGATCCTTCTTTACAGCTACCTCGGATTGAGGCATTTTGTCTCAGGTATCCACCTAGCTTCTTCCTGGAGCCAACACAGAGAATAGCCAGTGGAATGGCTCATTCAAGTCAAAGAAACCCATGTATGAACTGTAGGAAAGGAGTTGTTCTCTGGAATGTCCCTCTGTCTTCATCATGTTATGTAGAATCTGGAAGTTCAGCTTCTAACTTTTGGATGTCCGGAGTACTGCACTTGGACAAACAGCTTAATGTTAGCATGTGTGTTTCCTTCTATAATCTTCAACTATGGAGTGATATTCATTTTTTTCCTAATTATTAAGACAAAAACAGTTTGTTTTTAGTAAGGACAGTGAATACAGAGTTGAAGGCACATATGAATGTACATCAGTTATATTGTTGAGGCCATATTTTTAAAGAACTTCTGTACAGAATTCCATTAGGTAGTACATGGTTCTACAGATAGCTCTGCCAGTAATGTTTTTCTTGCAAGTTTCCTCATCAATTCTTTATTTGGCAATAGAATACTTATAGTATAGACATACTCTGTAAATTTTCATTCTTATGCCTTATTCCAAAGACAGTAGGTGTCTTTAGCTAACTTTTGGGAACTGCAGTTTGACTCTACTGAGTTCACTCAGTTTTAGGAAGTCTGGATTTTGGCATGGGAATTCAGACCACACTTCCTTTCTTCTGACTGTGTTACATGACAACCAGAGAAAGGATTCAGAACCCTTCTGACTGTTTAGGACAACTGAGATTATTAAGAAGGTGGTTTCAGAGAAAAAGTTGAGTTTATCTTTAGCAGCAGTGACCAGATAGCCAATGACAGGACACACCACTGTCTATGATTTGTGCAAGCTGCTACCTGTAAAGGAAGTGAATCCTGGATTTGTGATTAAAAGTTTATATTTACTTAATTTTTTGTGTCTCTTTGGGAGACTAAATTCAACAACTTTCATTCTACAGTTCAGACAGCATTGGAAAAAATTTTAGGTTTGGAAAACACAAAATTATATGTTAGATAACAATATGCTCCAATTGCAGAATCCCAGAAGGGTTCAGGTTGCAAGGAGCCGTAGTGGGTCATCTGGTCCAACCTCCCTGCTCAAGCAGGGTTATCCCAGACCACTTTGCACTAATCAAACCCAAAGGTAAGTGGAAGTTACAAGAAACCTCTGTTTTTATTTGATCCCTAAGTTAGCAAATTTTTTGCAATGAAAGGGCTAATCAAACCCAAATGAAAATACAAATTCACAAGAGAAACTACATATCCAACTTAAATTTGCATATTAACAATATGTGTCATGAGGTAATATGAGGTAAAAGCATGGATTTATACTGATGAAATTTAGTTATCTCTCTTTAAATGTCATTACTGCATTTTTGTACTGGACTCAGTAAAGCCCAGATCTACTTTTTTCAAAAGTTCAGTATATTTTTAAAGTCCTCAATATTTATATCTCAATACATACATATAGTACAGTTTTATATTGCGTTATTTTAAAAAGTCCAAAGTATTTCTAATAACTCTACTACAGTGCCAAGATTTTTTTAATTGATTTTACACGTAAAAGAGAGGAAGAATAGGTTGAGTTGAATTATTTGTTCTGATTGTGATGATGTGTACAGTTTTTACAGTGGGTTTTGTATCAGATTTTCCTTCCTCTCACAGATAGGAGATCCATAATCATAGGCCAGTTCTCATAATACATTTTTCCTGTATCTGGTCAGTTTCAGCACTAATAGTCCATGCCTTAATAATGACAAAGGAAGGGAAACATTGTATTTAAAGTGCAATTGTGGATGAAAAAAATGTTTTGCCTTCCAAAATATGTTGGAATGCTTTTTTCCTATTATTTCACAATTGACCTATAAAATGATATTTGTTGTCATGGGGGAAAAAGGTTATATTCATAAGAACTTTCCTGATTATAAAAAAATATCCACTTGAAATTTCCTTAAAACACTGATTTTATAATGAATTTAGAAAACCACCGATAGGCTAAAGTTTATGTGTTTTAAAAAATATAAAAATATTGCTACCAGAGAGCACTTAATTGGGGCACAAATTTTTATGTGCTAGCATAAAATACTAAGCATTTAGCTGATGCTAAGCAAACAATGCAGACCCTGTGCAGAAATCTATTCACAATTCTATTCCAATTATAGTCAACTAGATGTACCATCACCACCATTATCAACTGAAGTTCTTTACTGATATAAGGTCTCTTTTAAAAAATTTACATGTAGAGTATTTAAATCACCATTCCATATTTGCTTGCATAAGGAAGGAATTTGCTAAGAACAGATTATCTAGAAGTGAATAGGTACTATATACTTGATTATACACTTGATATATAGACATGTAGTAATGATGGGTAGCTGCAGAATATCCTAAGGCTATAGACCTACTTAATTATCTGATTTGAGCTGCTCTTGATAGTAGCAGATATTATAAATGAAGAGAAAGTCTAGCTGACTTCCGCATTTCCCCATCAGGGGTTCCTAGGGATAGCCACACACCTCTCACCTGCTGAAAAGAATTGAAAAGTATTGGTGCTGTTCACATTTTAAGTATTTGTGATGTTCACATTTTAAATAAAGGAAAGAAAGGTTATCAGGATATTTTTCTTGTGCCACTGCCAAGGTGTTCTTAGGAAAAAAAAATAGAGGCTTTCTGTGACCTTAGTGATTTATTCAAGAGCTTTGCAAATATAATGAGTACCAAGGATGAGAAGACTGAAGTTTGTACAACATTGCTGTTCATGACATCTCCTATCAAGATGTCATGAGGATAAGAGGTAGCAGTGCCAAATGTTGCACAAGTTTCCAGGAGAATCTGTCTTATTTCATAAGCTGTGGATGGGATACAATCACCCACAAAAACAGCAGGAGCCTCACAAGGGAAAACTACGCTAGAAAGCACTTGTTGACAGTTTATTGACTAGGTTGCTCTTATTCTGTGTGGAAACTCAGGGGGTGGCTTGTTCAGTACAGGTGTAGCAACTACATGGTTTAGAGAGATCTGTCATGGTCTCTTCCCAAAGAAAAGGCCATTTCTCAAGATACTTTGCAGTCTTCCCTTTTCATTTACTTTATATGTATAGAAATTTGAAACTTCATGGTAGCAAGTGTGTCAAATAATCTGTGATCATATCTGGTTCGGATAGTAATAAAAGGAAGTTATTCATGTCACCTGGGCAATGGGAGAACCGGCAGCAACAATAACATCAGAAAAATCTGTATTCACATTTTACTTCAGGGGTTCTAATTTAGACAGAATAAAATTTTCTATCACGTGCAAATGTGTTCAGACTGATGAAAAGAAAACCATATATAATAAAGATGTTGTTTAAAATCTAATTATTTTGTTTGACAAAGCAGATAATCATCAATATTTGGGGGATAGCTTCAGACCTGGAATGCAAAAAACTGAGGTCCTATATAGGTGGTAAACAAGAGAAAGAGCAACATTCCAGTGTTTACTAGCTTGACTCTCCCATAGTTCTGCCATGTTTTCTGCAAGCCATGTGTTCTCTAACTCAGACAAGTTAGGAAGGGTCATGAATTTCCCAGCCATTTGTTTTCTGAAGAATTTACCTAAAAGTGTCAATTGTGGTTAAAGATATCTCAATGTGAAAATCTGACTCACCAGGCTGGGACTTCTCTGTTTCACAAGTGCTCTAAGGAGATGCAGATTGTTATCATTTTGTGGCTTTGTGGAGTTCAGTTTCACAGGATCCAGAATATTTTAGGTTAGTGACCTATAGAGAATTGACACCAATCTCTTGCACTATGATGAACACATCTTCAGTCAAGTGAGAAATTGCAGTGTCCACACGTGCAGTGGTCAGCACAGATGAGCAATGCCATGGCATCACCACTGAACTCTTCCTACAAGTTTGCAGATCTGTGAAACAGGATTTGATAGCCAAATCATGTATCTCACTAATATTCATATTAACAGTTCTCAGTTTCCTATGATCTTTTCATTATTGGAGATCCAGGCTTTCTGTTAATCTGGTAATTAGAAGGACGAATTTCCCTTTTACATTCATTGGTATCTAATAACACAGAAATGCCTGAAGCAGCTTCTACTTAAGCATAACTATACAGATTCACAAGATCATTTTGTTTTCCATGGCTGTCTGTTCCTCTTACATAAGCAAGAACTTCATGTTTGTCAAACACATACTGGTGTACTCTCATATACAGGCAACCCTGTGATTTTGTGATTGCTTCTTACTTTGGAAAACAGACCAGAAAAAACGTAGAAACTCTAACTAGCTTTAAAAACACAACTCAACCAAATCAATAAAGTGAGAACCAGATAGGAAACAATAAGAAAGAAATATGGTTCAGTGCTCTAGTTAGAGCAACAACTCTGCCACTGTACATAACAAAAGAAATGGGCCCTGTGTATTTGTTATTAAATGCACCATATTTGAATGATACACTTAACATTTAAAACTGACATTACTCAAAATGGGTCTTGGTTTTAAAATAAATATAGATATAAAAATGCAAAATAAATAGAACTTTAACTTGGTAAATAAGTGCCTGGCAGTATATATTCTGCTCAGCTGTGAGGTCTGCCCTTAGCTCCTGGCACACAACCAGCCTCATCTCATGCACCTGTTGGGGCCAACCTTATTGCTATTTTCCATTTATCCTGCTTTTTTTAGAGGAAGGGAATTTAATAGCTTTGACATGGACTGTTCTGCTCCTCTTGATTAGAAAATGGGCCTGGATCCGTTTGATTTACTATTATAGATATATATTCCTTTATATACATGCATTAAAATTTTCTATGCACAGCTGGGGCTTGGTGTAGGACTTGTATTTAAGACTGATTTAGCTTCATACCAAATACAAGATCATAGTTGTGCTGATGCTGGAAGGCTGATCTGAATCTAGTATGCAAATCTGTCATATTCCTCTGATGGTTTAGAACCTCAGAGAAATTTGTGGGTGAGTGTAGAGATGTCCGTGGTAGATAATACTGTAGGTAAAATAACCATTGTTAGTCTTGTTTTATTTCACTCCACAAGGATATGCATTGCTATTGAAAAAAGAGCAATGTTTTCCTATGAGTAAGGTTTGCATCCTTAATTATCAGAGCTGTATTCTACACACCATGGAAAATTCAAAACCCCAGGTTTTTCTGCTGTGAAGACTATAATACCTCAAGGATAGTTGCAGGTATTGTCAGAACCTGTGTTTTGAAGCACAAGCAGTTTGATGTGCTCAGTTTAATGCACTGCTAGTGCCCTTCCCAGCACTCTGGGGAGGCACCTGGAAGCCACCCTGTAAATAGGATGGCAGAGAAATTGGTAGAGACACAGTATCCCAGTCCTCCTGCTTCTTTTGGATCCCTTTCCAGGGTGCTATCAGGGTCCTGAGGTACCTTTGCTCACAGGTATGAATCAGTTCTTACTTCAAGTGGTTTCAGTCAGGTGACTTTAGTAGATGAGCTTAGTCAGTTGCAGTAGGCTGAGCTGCCATTGTTTGCAGGATGAACTGAACCTGTGCCCTTGGAGCACCATGTCCACAGTTTCTGACATGTAATGCTCTGGAAAAAAAACACATCCCAGGAGAGGTCTAGAGGATTCATAGTGAGCTTCAGCCTTCTGACAAAAAAAGCCTTTTCTAGTTACTTTTCACAAATCCCCTAGAAATATTTTCTAGGCACTGTAAAACAAAAGTAACTAATGTTTAGACACATTTCCATTTGCTTACACAAATTTTCAATCAATTTTAAGTCTTTGGAGAAGGTTAACAATTTTTGCCTAATTTGCCTTTGTTTTTAAAGATATTGTATCTTACCGAAGAGAAAAAGAACTGTGATTTTCTTTGTAAATGAAAAGGGTTTTATTAGTATGGATCTCACGCTAGGCACCTGGGAGAGGCTATTATCTGCATACCAAATTGCAGCCTTCTCAATTTTTAGTGAACTCAGTGGGAGCAAAAATACTTCAGGACTTTATAAGATTCCATCTTTTGCTTTGGAAAAGCCTTTTTGTTGTGGTATGGATCAGCTCTGCTGGACAAAAAGGTTGGTTATGAATATGATCGATTTCCCTAATTTGGCCAATGCTTGGTTTATTCCAGGATAATGTTTACGCAAATCATAGGAACTTGCCAAACATCTTGCATCTGTTGCTTACTTCCTTTGAGGATCTTTCACTTCCCTCTGTTACAACACATAATTGAGAACAAATCAGCAGGAAGGAAATATACTCTCTGGTTTAGCTAGGGCTATAGTGTTTGTTTAAGTTAGCAATACATGAGTGGTTTGCTAAAGATTAATTTTAAAGGTCACTTCTGACTTGGAAAGGAGCCTGTAATAATTTTCTATTCAAGTGAAGAGAGATTTTCCTTTAAAACTCTGATTCTGGGTGGTCTGCTTTATTCCCAGATCCCACAGAAGTCAATAGGAAGGGCTGCTCCATTGTCACCTGGGGACACTTCTGGCTCTTTGTGAAAGCAAAGAGTGTATTTCAAGGAGAGAAGGTAGGAATGGAAATATGGTACAGTTAGTACATATATAAGAGATATCTTTTCCAGTCTTCTTAGGAAAAAAAAAAAGGAATTTATACCTTTTAATTATGTACAATCAGAAGGAATTAAAGATTTGAGAAAATCTATGAACTGGACTAACTAACTCCCAAGTATTTTTCATAATAAGAGGGTTATGCCAGATGTTTGCATCTCACGCTCATTGTGGAAAATGTTACTTCTTCCAATTAGCATTTGTATTTGTTTGGTAATCAACTGGCCTTACAGGAATGAATAGCATTTATTCAGTACAAAAAGGAAGGAATGAATTTCTAATATATTTAGTTTAGAGGTCAAAAAAATTCTTCTCTAGGACATGGCTAGACATTTTTTAGTTAATTTCTGAGAGTTAGAGCTGTGGAATGGCCTTTAATGAACTGTAAATTCTGAGCTTCAGATCTACTGTTTAGAAAAAGTGTTGATATAGTTAAGGCAAGTAGATCATAGTGATCCTGAAACTGTTGCATTATATATCTGTAGCACAGAAAGGGAACAGAAAAGAACCAAACTTTTGGTTTGGGGCCAAAAATGGCATACCAGCAGATATTAAACACAGGGCAGCTGGGGAGGCACTTGTGGAATGCAACACATTCCAAATGGAGAGCACTCTGTGGTCTCCTGCTCCCATCCAGGCAACTACTTAAGCAGCATCAGGGCCCTATGTGTGGCTGCAAATCCTGACTTCTGAAGAGTCTGGAAAGCACCTGCTTATCTGGGAAGGGAACCTGGGTGGCACATTGCTAGGGAAGTGCTGCTGACTTATGATCCAGCCCTACCTTTTACACCTAGAGGCAACTTAGGATACTCAGGCCATCCCTGACTGTTATCTAACCACTCCTCAGGTCAGGAGATTTCATACCTCTAGAAAGTCTGTGACATTTCAGAAAAGTTATTCTTCCTGAGCCTTTTCTTTCCCTAGACTAAAGATAGTCAGTCCCCTCAACCATTCTGTTAAGGCACTGTTTCCTATTTGGTCTTTATTTCCCTTGAATCTTTGTCTTAATTACATTGTACTTTTATGTTCCCAGGGATTATCTCCATATTAATCAGAACTAAATGTCTGCTAAAACTTTTATACTCCTTTACTTTTTGAGTCAAAATTTCTCATATGGGAAACACAGAAAAAGGTGTTGGGAATGGCTGTTTACATGGGAAAATTAATGTCTAGCTAAAAATAAAAGTGAGACAAACAAAGAAACAAACACGGAAACACATCTCCCCACACAGAGACTCTTGCTATTCAAATAAGGTCAAATGGATTTATGATGCAGATATTAAAAAAAAACAACAAAACTAAACAAACAAAAAAACCACAAACAACCAAAAAAACCCAAGAACAAACAAACCAATCTCTGCAATGATTTTAACACTCTTCTTCAGAACAAGGTTACAGCCTTAAACTATTATGAAAATTTCTGCAAAAGATGACTGTCCAAGGGTGTTTCCAAAGGTAATATTGGTATTGGCCTCTTCAAATGTTAAATTAAAAATTGAATCTAGGTTTTTCTGCATTCAAAAATAGTGTCATAATATCTTCTAGAATACCTTGGCTTTAATTACTGAGCAGTTGCAGTTCCATATTTTCATGGTAAGTCAAAACTGACATTCTTGTGGCCAGAATTGGAAAGATCCAACAAATATTCCCCCTAAAAATGGAAATTCTTTAAAATAGAAACACAGAATAAATTTCTATGCCCTCAGATATGCTTACTAAGCATGTCTTTGATGGACTGAAATGCAACAAAACTTATAAGTGGATTATGTACCTTCTAATCTTATTTTAGAAGCTTGTCCGAACTCTGAATGAGTCCTGGATGATGACACCATATATGAATGCTTATAACAATAAGGAAATTCAAAGAGCTATCATATTTATAAAATAAGAAAGGAAGTCAAAACAAGCAAGTGTCTGTTTTGATGGTGCGGTAAAAGTTACACATATCTTAAGCAACACAGGATAAGAATTTTTTATGCTGGCTGAAGAAACTCCAAAAACTCCTACATACTTTTCTAGGTTATTTTTCTAACTTCCCTAAATTAGTCTTATTGGAAGTTACCACAACAAAAAAGGCAATCATGTATCTCCAATGGTCATAATGAGCATTAGTGTGCCATCAGATTTAGATTCAGAGGTGTCCTAACAAGTTGTTACTATCTCTGATGCAAAGATTCACTTGAAAATGCCAGGAAAATAGTAAAGCATCAACCAGGAAGAATGCAGATTTCAACTAATCTGTATTTAGCACAGGATAAATGAAATAATGCTTGATGAAATTTTGTTCAATGGGAACCAGAAAGCAGGTTCTTCTCTATTTAGAAAGTACTTTCAATGTTGATAGGTCTTTGTTAATAAGGATTTGTATAAAGGAGAGCAAAAAAACTGACTTGTGCAAAAAAATAAAAGGCATAATGTGAAAAGGTGCTTTCAAAGTGACAGGCTATGTAAGTCAAATGATGGCTTAATAGATGTGATAGTCTCCAGCAAGATAAACTGAAGAACTTGCTCTACTTTCTACAAAATATACATGTTAAGGGGGAAAGGGAGGGTGTTGAGTCTGGGGAAAAAAAAAAAAAAAAAAAGACATGCTGAATTGGTGATTTATTCTAAATGTCCTTTGAGAGGTCATAAGAAGACAAGGCTGAACTGGCTGACTCCTGAGCATAACATGACCAAACCTAGTAGCTTTGTTTTGCTAAGGTATGCATACCTTAGGAGGAACTGCTCCTGAAATTGCCTGACTACTTACTAGTTTTAAATGATTGATTTTTAAGTGTTTGAATTTCCATTTCTTGTTTATATGGACTTTCTCATGTCATGTCTAACTGGGAAAAGAGATGTGATTCATTTAAAATCCCTCACTATGACCTCTAGAAACTGTTACTGAATCAGAGGAGGACTAGTGTTTGGTGATAATTAGGTCATACCAACTCTTTACTGAGTGATATGAGACAGTAATCAATAAACTATTTGATCATGTGAATTTGAGTGATGAAGGCATTCATTAATCTTTCCCCCCAAATCTCAGTGTAGAAATAGTGCTGTTTCTTCAATCCCAGACACTTGCCTGAGTACAAAATATGAGTAAGACTCCTAAGGGCATCTCTATAATCTGAAAGTTTCTTGCTCAAAATCAGAAAAACATTTAAGCTTTTAGGCACTTAATCATTTGTCTCATGGTAAATCTATATTTTATATAGTTTGGGCTCAAATAATTTTCTGAAAGCTCTTGTGTTTGTAACTTTATTTTATGTGGGTGATCCCTTTGCTTCCCAAGATCCATTTCACTCTCTATCATGTGTATTCATATTAATGCCAAGATACAATTTACCATCTTCATAATATTTTCTGCAAATAATGTAATGCTTGTAGAATTTAACTCTTACAAGAACATTACAGGACTTAAACCCCCAGTGTACGTCTGCACACTGTATTCAAAATGATGACTGTTTTATCAAGAAAATGTGTCAAAGGACTCCTAGTTTGCAATAAACAAAAAAACCCTCAACTCTCTCAAAAAGACATCATGGACAATTTGCATTTCATTACTCCCTTCTTTTCAGAGGTGGTTTCTATATTTTTCCTTCCAATGAGTTGGATGGCATGTGTTTCTTTCATAGGTGTTAGGTATTTAACTCTCTCCAAGTACCGTACAGGGAATTTTCATGCCTCTTTCAGAACAGGTAATTGCTGGTAATTAAATTACTTTTTTGCAGTTGTGAACCTGAACATTTCAACACTTAAACTCATTTTAGACCTGCCTTGGAATACTATTTAAAATTAGGATTCAAATTACTTACCCGTTTCTCACTAGAAAGGCTTGATTTTACCCTGATTTCTGAGCTAAGGGATTTATGCTTGCACAACTTTGTACTTTCAGTAGTAATTATGGATATAGTGGCAGAGATGTTGCAATAGAGAAGCTTATGTCTGCAATGTGTCCATTTACCAAAACCACTGAGGTTTAATTAATGGGTAAGACACTGGATCAGTCACTTTTGATTTATGGAAGACCAAAGAACCCATAAGCAGGGCTTACAACATCCATTATGAGACTTGTTCTCAAAAACAAGGTACTGAATGGGGGAAAGATGGTATTTATTATGCCACGTTTTTCGGTACTCAGAAGCTATTGTTGGTTCAACCAGTGTGTTTGATTACTCCTAGGTGTACACTTTGTGTTGCTGGAAGAGAAACTTAAAAATTGTAATCATGTTTAGGGTGTGAATATTATTTTTTTTTGGCCTAAACACTGAAAATTCTTTGGTATTTAGCAGGTGCTTTTGAAAAATTTTCAATGATAAAAGTGTACCTAACTTTTTTGACAAGAAAACATTTGAATTATGTGACTATGAAACATGCATTATAAAATCAATGCCAAAATTTACATAACTTTAAAAGTTTTCTGGTTTATTTTCATATTGTTGATTTATAGATTATATAGTCAAAATGTTTATGTTTCTTCTATTGACATGGGGTAGCTTTTTCAATTGTCCATATCTCTCCTTGACCAATGAAATTTTAGAATTTGTATTCAAAATTGAAATTCACAAACTTTTTGTTACAGGAACACGATTAACATTTTTAATGGTGGTCATAGCATAATAAAATGGAATGAAACACATATAATCTCTGTTCAAGTAACATTTGCTCAAGATATAGTGTTAACAAAAATATCCCCAGTATGTTTAATTAACTCCAAACTGATTGCCTTAAGAATATGTGGGTTTATATGCAGGAGATGCCAAAGCAATTCAGTTGCAAAGACCCAGTTACATAAGTAGCATATACAAAGCATCCAGTGCTGTGACAACATCTGGGAATCTACTGTTTTGTTAAGCAACAGGAGAAGTTTTATATAAAATTCCTCTATTTCCCACAGTGCATTTAAATTTTGACAGGGCGATGTTTCACCCAGGGGTGTTGCTGAGTCCTAAAAGGGCGTAACCTGCACAGCAAGCACAAATACAGCCATGACCAGAAGGGCTTTCTGAAAAACAAAGGAAACTGCATCATAATCCTGCACCTGCACATCACTTGACACCAGCCCAAACCTCTGCATATGACAGTAATTCACCATTTCCTCTTGTCCTTCCTGCCCTAGAACCCTTAATCCTGCGCATTCGCATTCATCAAGCAGGAGATTGTTCCTAGTCTGCACAGCAAAAACACCCATACATAGAGTTGACGAGCAAATAAAGCTGACTATGAATGTAGTTGTCTAAGCCTTTACACCATTTATTATACAATAAGAGGATTTTACATCACTTGTTCAATGCATTTTGTAAACTGTCGTTATTCCTTCCCTACAAATCTTGTACCTAAGAATCTCTCTTTCCCAGGTAGATACAACGTATGCTCAAACATGACAAGATGCAATTATTACCAAGTGAAATTTACTGTCTGCAGTTTAAAACAGTTGAAAGATATGGAAAAATATGGAAATTAAATTCTGTGTTAGCCAAGTTTGTTGTGTTTTTGTTTGTTTGTCTGTTTTCCTGAAGCATAATACAAAAAAAAATTTGACTGCAATTGAAAACATTGTATATGGTATGTGTATGACTGCCCTCTCAGGCTGTAAATTTAAAATTTGTCATTAAGAGATTTTTATTATCTAACTCAAATGTAGGAAATAATTTAGAGGAGTAAACTTAAGGCTTTTTTTTTTTTTTTTCCTTCACAGGAACACCCCATTCTTCAAGAAAAAGCCAACCACCTACTCTACTATTTCATTCCATCTAATTTTTAGAAATCACTATAAGAAAGGTGAATGTTAACCATGCCATGGGAACATGATAGAGACCCTTGCAAGGACCTGTCAACTAAATCATCTCATTAAATATTAGACTTTCACTTGGGGGAAATACTGAGCTAAAATAAACAGTAAACATCCAAAGTGAGTCAGAAAAAGACTACTTCTCTTCTTACTCTGACATCTCAAAATTTAGGCATGTGAAAAACATAATTAAAGAACCGTCTCTTTTTTTTTTTTCCCTGCGGCTTCATGTCTTCCTTGCTCTGTGACAGGTTCCCTATTAGAAGTAAAAACTTTTGTGACAAAATCTGGTCTTGAATAATGAATAATGATGAGGTATCAATTTTGTTGCCCAGGCAGACTGCTTTTCAGGGGAATAGTGTTTTGTATCCTGACCTGCAAAGACTTTAGTGTGTTTGCATAGAGGGCAAATTTCAGCAAAGAAACAAAACTCTTCCACTCACTTAAATGGTCTGACAGGGCCAAGAATCTATCCATATTCAATAAAAACTTCACCCAAAGAGCCTGATGAGAGACAATTGTGCAAAACAATGTTGACTGCTAAATCTATTTTTTTAATTTGAATTAATTCGTTTATTCTAATCAATGATTCTCTGTCTGCAACCCCTTTATTCTGTCATTGTCAGCAAACATAAATATCTACCCATCGTACTATCAGTGATATTGCTACGGTGCATCTGTGCAGAAATCCTCTGTTTTGATCTGATATGAGTCAGATGCCATTAGCTCAATGAAAAAGTAGTTTGACAGCTTGCTGCTTCCCAGAGGGGACTTTGCACAGTTACGGGAGCAGCCCACAGCCAAACTGCAGCAGTAAGAGCATTATCAGTGATGTTACTCATCTTCTACACTTGTGGGCAAGAAAAAGGATTATCTTGGGCTTCCCATAAGAAAAGATTTTTCCACTAGAATGTAGGATATTATGTCAATTTAATTTCCTTGTATGAATTTGTGAGGATTATATAAATCTGTTTTTCTGCATTCAACTTTTAATTAAAAAAAAAAAAGAAAAGGGAAAAAAAAAGAAAATACTTTGAAGTTTGTAGACATTATTAGCAGCATAAAAATAAAAAGTACTTGCATTCCCTCAGCTCCACTGCAGCCTAAATAAAGAAAATTGTTAGGCCATTTTTAATATCAGAGTTCAAAATATAGTACATACGAGCTCTGCAGGGTTTGTTCAGCTGGCAGCAAACACAGCCTAAGCATGTTTGGTAGGGAGAGAGGCAGTCTGTCACGGGAGATTAGCTTGTCAGCTATAGCCAAACAGTGCAACATTTCCTTTCACAGTGACCAGAGAAAAGGATCTGGAGTGAGGGCAGCTGTGGCCACAGTCTGGCACGGGTTGGTGCTGTGAGTTAGACTTCTCACAACTACAAGTCACTGTGTGCAGCAGAGCTGCCATGATGGGGCATTGCAGCTTGTTTCTCCAGGAAATCTGTCTGCTGAAAGTAATTTTTTACAAAGATATGTTATAAACATTCGCTTTTCAGTGTTTGTTTGTCAGTATTGTAGTCCTACTTCAGGAAAAAGAGAAGGGATACGTGCTGCATGTATTTCAGTTCCACAGTGCATTTCTTCAGCTCTCTAATCAAAGCCATGTTACTGAAGACAGTGAAGTCAGCCTTTTTTTTTTTTTTTTTTTGAACCATTTGCTTAAATCCTGTTCTGCTCATTTTTCATTTAAAACAAAAATTAAAACCTTATTTATTTTGCACTGCTGTTGCAGCAAAACATGTTTTGCCCACAGATATCCAGGACTTCATTTACTTTTGTCTCACAAAATCTGACCCTACAGAAATGCTTTTAGAGGTGTTCCAGAGAGGTACCAAAACACGAGGGAGCAGGACTCTGAGCAATATGCACCCTATGGCCTTTCCCTAAAGCTAACATACAAAAAGTACATGGACATTTCTCAGCTTGGAAAAATAATATTTTTCCATTTTGAAAGCATACTATGTTAGAAGCAATGAATGTAGAATGGAAATAAATGTGACCTCTACCTTGGCTGTTTAAGCTAAGAGGTCCTCTCAGAGATCTGAACTGGAGCTGGCTCCATAGGGTCTCAGAGATTTACAGTTTGATTAACCTAAGAGAGTCAAACCATATTGTATACAACCCTACAGTTTTGTTTTCCTAGTACAGTAGGTACTGTGAATTATACAATTCATTTCATAAACCGTGGATTTTATGATGACTCATAGTCACTGGAAGCAGGATTAGTCTTGATAAGTGAATTAATTCTGTAGGTTGCTAGTAATTTGTGATATAAGCTGTTTGAACCTGTCATTTTATTAACTGTGAATTGGTGTTTAAAAATCAGTGTGTGCATGCAGACAGGACAACTCAAGTGAGGTTTTCAGGATTATAATGGTGTTTCTGGTCATGTTAGAGTTGAATGACTGCTTCTGTCATGAATTGTGTTTTTCATGCATATGTACTTTGCTACATAAATGTAGTTTTGAGTCTTTCTAAATAATAACAATAATAGTAAATAATAATGTTTCTAAACTTTAGAAATGGAAAAAGATTTTTTCTAGTGGTAGAATAGCCTTTACATATAAGGTATTGAACTCAAAGTTTATTGTTTAAGATATTTTCTCCCTCTTGAAGAACTAAAATTGTGTCCAATTTGTATATATATGTTAGGTCCACATGTTTTCTAATACTTTAAGGGTTTTTGAAACAAAATATAAACACTATGAAATAGTTACTTAAATATAAGCCTTTTTTTTCCCCATTATGTTAAGACTCATGATCTTGCCAAAATCTTATGGACAAATCTGGTCTGTATTTTAGCACTACTGATACATTCCTATTGAATTTTGTGCATCCATATGATGAGAACTTCTCCCTAAGGATATGCTTACACTGCAGTCAAATATTTAGCCACAGAATTTATAGAGTTGAAACTCTTCAGCCTGGGGAATAATCTCTGTATAGTTGTGTCAGGGCAGGCCTCAGCTCATGTTAATCTTAAAAACATGTATGTAGAGATAGCTTTGTCATAATCTGTGACAAACTCTGTGCAACTGCCAGATATCCTGTTCTTCACGCTTGCTCTAGTGAATATACACTCTGCTAGTGCTGTACTCAACACATCGATGGAAATGACCATCTAACTCTGCTAACAAACACCTGAAGATATACTCTAAGGAATATTTTAATGCAGAATATTGCTCAGCTATTTTTGGAGTTAACTAAATTGTGTAAGGCATGACTGATAAGTTGTATAAATTTGGGGGGATGGAGGAATTACTCTTTAGCCATAAATATTTCTGTAAATGTGCATTTAGCTTTGGTATGAACAATTAGAAATATTAAGACATTCTTTGAAATTATTATGATTTTAGTAACACACTTTTGAAAATGGTTTGGAAATACTTGGGAAAAACACTATGGGCCAATGGTTTATCATTATGACACCAAGCTGGGAGGGAGTGTCGATCTGCTGGAAGCTGGGACAGCTGTGTGGAGGGGCCTGGATAGGCTGGAGGGGTGAGCTGATTCCAACAGGATGAATTCAACAAGTCCAAGTGCTGGGTCCTGCACTTTGGCCACAACAACCCCCTGCAGCACAACAGGCTGGGACAGAGTGGCTGGAGAGCATTCAGGCAGAAAGGGACCAGAGGGTGCTGATCGACTGCAGGCTGAACTCGAGCCAGCGTGTGCCCAGGTGGCCATACAAGGCCAGTGGCATCCTGGCCTGTATCAGGAACAGCAGGACCAGGGAGGTGATCCTTCCCCTGTACCCAGCACTGGTGAGGCCACACCGTGAGTATTGTGTTCAGTTCTGGGCCCCTCAGTTCAGGAAAGATATTGAGGTGCTGGAGCGGGTCCGGAAAAGAGCAATGAGGCTGGTGAAGGGACTGGAGCACAAGTCCTGTGAGGAGAGGCTGAGGGAGCTGGGGTAGTTTAGGCTGGAGAAGAGGAGGCTCAGGGGTGACCTCATCACTCTCTACAACTACTTTAAAGGTGGTTGTAGACAGGTGGGGTTGGTCTCTTCTCCCAGGCACTCAGCAATAGGACAAAAGGGCACGGGCTTAAGCTCTGCCAGGGGGAGTTTAGGTTGGATATTAGAAAGAAATTCTTTATAGAGAGTGTGATCAGGCGTTGGAATGGCCTGCCCAGAGAGGTGGTGGAATCACCGTCCCTGGAGGTTTTTAAGATGAGACTGGATGTGGCACTTAGTGCTATGATCTAGTAATTACAGCGGTGTTGGATCAAGGTTTGGACTTGATGATCTTGGAGGTCTCTTGCAACCCAGTTGATTCTATGATTATATGATTCTATATAGTTATAGATATAATTTTAGTTCCTGGAAATGGCAGTGAAAAATCTTCCTGTTTTGCTAATACATATCTAAATATACTGAAAATGTAATCTACTTCAAAGAGGTAATTCAGATGTCAACCTTATTATCCATTGTCATATACTATATAGTCAAGCAAGGGTTTAAAAATATGTTGTTGTTCTATGAGTGAGTCTCATGCTCTCTTTCTGAATCCATAATGTACACAAATGTGTATAGACAGTGGAAACAGGGGCTAATATAAATGTATACAGTCTTTTCAAATAGTGTATCAACTGAAAGATGCTTGCACCACTATCTGCTTGGTTTTTAGTGGTAGAACCACTAGAATTGTTTTCTAGGCTTGTGAAGGTCATGAGACACCCTTTTCTCTGAAAGTTATAACCAGAGGTTCTCCATTTCTGTGAGCCTCCTCTAATCATGCCTGGTTAAAGGCAGTTGTTCTGCTTAAGAGAGCTTGACAAGTGACTGTGAGGCAGCTCAATGGGAATTTAGGTCTGTTTGGCTTCCACTGACACAGGTAAATGGTGAGAGTGTTCCACAAAACAAGTACATTGATGAATTTAACCCACTAACCACTTAATATTTCAGCATCCATAATTTCAATTTCAACAGCATTTATTTAATTTTTTTTCTTGTTTTTCTTTGACAGTTGTAAGAGTTTGTCCTGTCACTTGCCACTGTTTTTATTTCCATATGGATTTAAGAGATGGCAGAGAGAGAAGACAAAGTCAAAATTTGAAATCTGGAATTCAGAGACTACTTTTTAGAAATGCCCAAACCATTCACTTTACAGATTGTTTTACATTACAGGTAATGAAGAATCTATTGACACAGGGAGAGCCTTGGCAGGGCAAACATACTAAGTTTATAAGAACAGGGTTTGTTACCTCTTTCTGAAAATGTTATTTTCTAATTTTGTGGGAGTTCATTTCCAAATAGCTGACAAAATTTGGGTTTGATTCAAACTGAATTCTGCCTCTGGTGGAGTCTAAATGCAGATCAAGATATTGCAACTTCTGCCCATTCCTAAAAATATTACATATTTGTTGAATATGTCTGTGTGTCTTGGAGAGAGTTTCTAACTTCTGAAAATAAGGCCACTGATACTTTGCACACACACTTGAGACTTTGGGCCAAATAATACCATTAAAAATTACTATCTAATATATTCAGCAAGGACAATAATAATGGATTGGGAAAATTTAAGCCTTCTAATTCTTATTCTTTTTATAGTCAATTTTCTTATCCCATATCCTGTGCTAATGTTGAGAATCAGCATATCCAACATACATTTATCTGTGAGAATAAGCAACAATTATGGAGCAGATGGATCTGTTTAGAAGACTTTTCTATGTCCTAAAGAATAAAATAAAACAAAAAATAAAACCTCCTAAGAGAAGAGAATATCTGGGATGGAAGAAAAAGGGGAGGGAGGAGAAGTGAAGAATATGAGTGTTTCTTGGCTGATGTGGCCATGTTGACCCTTTTTTTCCATAAAATGTGCTTAGCTACTTCTCTATTCCCTGTGCATTCAAATTGGCTCAGCATAATACTGTGGCTTAATAGAAATGTTAATGTACCTACCTTTTCCAATGTAAACTATGATAGGGGTGACTCTTTTCCCTCAGCATCTTAATATTGATTCAACAATAAGGCATTATTCACAAGGAAATTCCGCCTGGCCTATAATTGAAAGGTTTTGTTAACTGAGCAGTCTGGCCTTTTAATGGATATTTGCCTTGGTTTCACTGAACTATGAAAAAAGAATTCAGATCTAAGAAGCTTTTAAAATACACTGAGGATGATAAGTTAAACAACAGAGAAATACTGCAGAAATTGCTTTCTATGTGAGAAAGTATTATAGTACTTCAAAACATATTCTCATATTAAAACAACTTGCAATTCCAATACACTTATTTCTCTGCTCTTTTGTTACTTTATGTAGTGTTTCAATGTGGATTTTTAATGTGTGCAACTTCCTTTATCTAGCAATGCATGATAATTCACACAAGCTAATAGATGAAAAACAAAAAAAGGACAGACAAACCCAAAATTTTCTGCTGGTGTTCTTACAATTAGGATTTTGCTGATTTCTTTTCCAACATGGTACTTTCAAATGAATAAACAAAACTTTGCAGACAGTGTCACCACCTGCAATTCAATCTGTTAATTTTGGTTGTATATGTGCTTTCTAAGACATGTAAATTACATTGAGAATGATACCTCTCTGCTGTTGAGCAAAGATGACAACAACCACTTATGCAGAATGCAAAATTATTTTGTCCACAGTAGCATTAGGGATACTACATAAAAATCGGAGTTCTAATATAGCAAATGAAAGCATGGAAGAATAGCTTGTACCTAGAAAAGAAAAAAAAAAATAAATATATTATAAATAATATAATATAAATAATTGGAAAGGGAATGTACTTAGGACTCTTTATTATACTTTCTCTTTAAATATTGAAAATCCATTTGTCCTGCCTGAGCTCACTGATAGCACGTATTAAGATTCACAATTTGTTATATTGTTTCTGAACTGAAGACCAAATCATCTTGCTCTGGAAAGACAACATCTAATGATTGAGGTCAGCAAAAGTTTAGCACAGGCTGTGGGTTGAGATCTACCATAAATTAGAAAACTTTGGAAAACCTATATTTCTTTTTATTGGTTATTCTTTACTGGTTTGTATGAACATGTTTGCTGTTTCCCAGATTAAATAAAGGCTAGTTAATTTTGAAAACTGTCAATGTCAGAATAGTGCACAATTTCTCACACAATGATATAGATCCACAAAAGTGAGGTGAAAAGCTGCTTTTTCTTGGTGGAGCTCAGACTGCTACCAGTTACCGACAGTGTCATTTACCAAAACAGAGACCCATTGCCTGACATAGAGATGTGTGTTTGGTTGCCGATCAGAAAAGGGCTACCTGTGCATTAGCCGGTGTGACCACCTTATGTGACAGAACAAGAATTTGTGTGCACATTGAAACAGGAGTGCTAGGAAAGAATGTGGGTTGACAACTCCATTCTTCCTTTTGATTTGTTTAGAGAATTTTTGGCATTATTTTTGGTTTGTTGTTTGTTTGGGATTTTTCTTTTTGTGTTGGTTTGGTTTGGGGTTTTTGTTTGTTTTGGTTTGTGTTTTGTTTTTCCTAAGTGAAGTTTAATCCACTTCTACTTCTAACAGTAACTTTGTGGCAAAATCAGCTTCAGGAGATTATCTGACTGCAAGACTGGTTTGGAACCATTCTGGTTTAGCAGCCCACTGTCTGTAATTTTGTTGTCAAGTTTGTGAATTCATTGTCTCTCTTTGTGGTAAGTGTTGCTTTTATTCAGTTAAATGATTTTCTTTTCAGCATTTCCTTTGGGGGCTACAGCCTGCACTGAGACTATGGAAACTATTTCCCCAGATGGAGCCAATGAATGTTCTGAGGCCTAATAATATACATATCCTCTCGCAATTCACAGCAGACTCCAGTAAACACTGACCTTTATCTCAATGCTTGAATACACTCTTTTCCAGACCTCTTAGCAAGAATGACGTGGGTGTGAGGGGAGCGTATCCATATCATGTCATTTATCTATGCGGGAAGAATCTGTGCTGCTCAGCCTTACCTGACTTCTGACCACAACAGACAGGCTTGTATTTAGCTCTGTCAGAGTGGTATGGAGATGAAACACTCATTTTTTCATCTTCTTTTTTTTTTTATTCTTTTGTAACAAGCAGGATCCAAAACTTTCTTTAGCTGCTGGCTCATAATCTTGCACATTGTGCTTTATATTTGGTCCTACCGGCAGCAGTAGCAGTCACAGAAGAGTGGCATGGTTTAGATTGTATCACATGGCAATTCTAGCTCTGACTTGCTGACCTTCAGATGACCCAGCAAGTCCTTTGGTCAAAGTTTACTGGGAGCAAACAGCGTACAGTGTCTGCAAATCAAACTGTTAAAATCCCTAGAATTCTCTTTGAATCATACTAAATGATATTCTAAGTGCTGATAAAGTATGTGTCCAAAGGAGTTTACCCTTAGATTCAAATTTGGGGTTGGTCAGGTGTTCAGCTTACCTTTTGCAAATCATTCTCTGTTGGTAATTACAGAGCTATAGGTTGACTGTCAAAACATAAGATTTGTTTATCAAGATAGTACACGGGTGCAGCTGCTAAAACAAATTTACCATACTTTGGTAAGCAAGGTATGCTATTCTGTGAGCCGCATACATATCTTCTCCCTACCTGTAGCTTTCCACCCACCTTTGCATCAACTCTCTCAGCTTCTGTTTTCTTCTCATATACAGTAACATTGAGTGTAAGTGATGATAACGTTTGTGTTGCGTTTCAGCTTACAGAGTAGCAGCATAAAGTGTCTGGTGGTTCAAGGATTTATCTGCATATTAGTAAACCAACTGAATGATAATTAATTCGCTCTGTGAATTTAGAGTCTATTCCTTTGCTGCAGAGAGGAAATTAAAATGAGCAGATGAAAGTTTTGCGTAAGGAGATTTATTTTGTTATGTCATATTAATTTTCATAAGGTGGTGCCATTTTTGTCATGACTCCTTTCATTAATCTAAAATGAAATACTCGAGTGTAATATGCAATGTGTTACAATATAGTTGCACCAAAGTTAATGTGTCTTCAGATTCAATTTAGATATAACTCAGTTGCCTTTAACTGTATTATCACACGTGTAGTGCTAACTCTTTGTTTGTCTTCCTGCACTGGGCTTCAGCGGAATGAGTTCCTGTACTCAAAGGCTTTGCAAGTTTTGTGGTATTTGTTCAGCATATTTGTTCAGCAATGAGCACTTAGCATTTGTCATCTGGCATCTTTCATTTTCTTTCCCCAGAAAACTTAAAAAAGGCCGCATTTTGTTTGGAGAAGAAAAAAAAAGGTACCTTGGCATATTTTGTGTACTTTCAGAGATAGCGTGCATTTAGTCTCACATGTGCGTGGGAAGCTCTGATAAATTAAGCCAGTTGCAACAAAAGACTAGTTCTTCTTCAACCATCGTAACAAAGAGAAATATTATTGAATACAGTCAGAATAAAAGGTAAATCAATATCACCACTTCTGTTATCCAACAGCTTTCAGAGCAATGTACAAGGTTTGGTTTAAAGTAATACCTGGTACATGTACACTAACAAAATGAAGACAGTTCTGGAGGGACATCTGTTTCTGTTCATAAAACAGCCATGCCTATTAGCTATGGTTAATGGTCCAAAGTCTGAGTTTCCATGAGACATTTCATTTAGGCAGAAGAACCTGGCTCTTAGCAACACTGCTCATTAATTTTATTGTGCGGAAGCCGACTTACACTTTAGAGGGCTATGGACACAGTATAATTTACTGTTGGGAAGATACTGGAGGAAGAAAGAGAAGTTAAGTGACTGTATTTATGATTGTCTTGTGTGGGAAACAGGTAAAGATACAAATGAGGTTCATAAGAGTATATATTTGCTACCGCCACTGTTTTGTAGCTGAGTTCTTTGATAACAATATATGATAAATTTTGCATTTTGTTTACATTGCTGAGAAATCAGAGTCTACCTTTACACATTTCAAAACGCCATGTCTCTTGCTCACACTTGGAATGGGATGAGTAGAGTTCTGTTACTTCATAGTGGGAGGTACAATTCCCTTTAAGTTTTCTGGGGTCCAGATGTTGCCTGTTCTTTAACCATGAACAAAGCATGGGGTCAAAGTCTACAGCTTGATCACTGTTAATGCTACCATTTGTTTTGGCTTCTAGGTCAGATTCCTGAATGAAGAAATGTACTTCTGATTTTGCTTCATTGCTCTTAGTGTCCTGAGACTATCAACAAAATTGCTTAATAAATCTTCATGAATTCAGGCAATAGAATACAAAATAACGCACCACATTACACAGTTTTACAAAATATAGTACAATTTGTGAATTCAAAGATTTTGGTCTTGTTCTACTAACCATGGGACAAATGTACTTTCATTTTATTTTCCTTCACTTTTCGTCCTTCATTACCTACCAAAACTGTTCACATCTAGTACAGCTTCCTAGATTTTCCAGGCATTTTTTTTCCACCACTCTCAATTTCTTATTGTACTTCTTAATATGTTAGCCTTGCTTTTGTTGTTCAGATACTTGAAATGATTGAAAGAAGTCAGACCCTAAAAGTTTGGTGTTTGAAAATATCTGTTGTTTCACCAACCTCTGTACTACATCCTTATAATATAATAATGATAAAAAATGTTATTCCCCTGATACATTCAAAGTTAAAAATAAATGTGGATTTGTCTGGTGAACTTTACTTTGATCAATTCTACTCAATAATGCTTGTATTCTTTCTACTTCAAACTTGCCCTCTCCTTTGAATAAGATGTGCTATAAATTTTTGGAATTCATGGGGAGTTCAGATTAATACAGATTAATTTTATGGAGAGTCTCCAAGTTTTGTTACTTCTGGCTGAAGGGAAATATAGATCAGTGTTTTCCATTTTTCCATCTTCAAACACTTCTTTGGGCTTAGTTTCATTCTTCTGAAGGTGCCCAAGACAAGGTTAGAGTTTTGGCCTGTTGGTAAACCTTTCTGTAATTCTTAGCAATTATGAGTACCACTTGTTGGCACTGAGCTTAGGAACAGCAAGCAAGTATGCTATATAATATATATCCATTTTTAAAGTAGTAATTAGAATCTTCAGGATGCTTGAATATATTTTTTATTGTGTGAGACAATGAATATGTATTTCAATGCAACAAAAAAAATGCTTCTGAAAGGATCCTATTGTGTACTTTAGTGTCAAATTACACTATCAGCTTCAAAATATAGAACATTCAGAGTGAGCCAGCATTCTGTTGAGTATTAAGTATATTACTTCTACCATTTATACTTTGCTTTTTCTATCTGCCTCTGCTTCTATTGCAATGCCTCCTGTAAAGGAACAATAGTTGATTAATAAATTGTCCACAAGATAGAAGGATTTTCATATGAAGAAAGCAAAAGAATTTATTTAAATCCTTGGTTTTAAAAGAGAAACATTATTTGGAAAAAAAAAGCCTTCTAAGACTAATGGTTTTACAAAATGGAGTTGAACACTGTAAAGTGAATTTGGTGCTGAATAGCTTCTCACCCTGCCCTGAAAGTTGTTCTGTGGTCAAACAACATTTTTATCTGCATATTTCATAACTGGTCTGTCTGTACTTTTTAACCACTGTTTTGCACTTTGACCTGATGACTCCCAGATCAGTCTGGTTTTCTGGGGTTACTGTGTTCCAGCTGCACTTTGGCAGTAAGGAGTCAGCACTGTTTCTTGACTTATTGGTCATTTATTTTAGTTAAACCTAGTAGAAATGACTACCAGTGAGAAGGTGTTCAACTGATAATGCAAGTTTTGAACAAAAGTAAATAAAGTTGTTCTTAAGCAGGTAAGCCGGTGGCTGTAGGTCAGCCCCACCAGTGCTTGTAGATATGTGGGATGTTGAGCAGGTTGGCTGGAAAACTGGTGGGAAACTCCATCACATTGCCTGCATCAGCCTCCCATGGCCCAGGTGCTGAGCTTCACTGGTCTACCTATGGAGCTGCCAAGACTGGCCTCCAAAATCCTAGAGGAATTCAGATGAGGAGGGTAAGACTTAAAAGTAGTTATGTTAAAATCCTGACTGCACTCAAGTCATCTAGTTCTTTCACTCTTAAACTTCACAGAGGCAGGGATTGTCCTGAACTTTTGAAACTTAAAAACATAAAGGTGACTGAAGACTGGATCTTTACCTGCACAGTTCTCAATGATCAGCTTGAAGTAACTTTTACTAACAAATTGAAATATAAAATTATTGCTGTTCATATGACTGGATAGGCTGTACCCAGGAATATTCTCATGACAAAAAGAAATAAAGATATTTTAAATGTCTTTTCAGGGATTTCAACTAATTCTGGATTTAACAGATATACTCAGTACATTTTAAAAAGACATTGTTTTACAAGCATTTTGTGAAGTATTGATAGTATAATACTTGATGCAGATATAAACAATGACAACCTGAGAGATACTTGCTTGACTTTACCTTTATGGTTTGAGAAAAACTATATCCCCCCAGAATCCCATAAACTGCAACCATTACCACTGCCTTGAGTTTGTAAAAATTCTGGCTAGGATCCCTGGATACACACAAAACTGTCTCTCAGTGTCTCCTATTCCATATTCATTAATTTTGATTTGATTTACATGATTGAAATCTCCCACATAAAATACCAGTTCTTCACGAACTCTCACATAAGTGTGTTACTTCCTTCAGTTTGTTTGAAATCATTCACAGAGGTCAGGCCACTGAACAATCACAGTTTTCTGCATTGCTAATTATGTTCTACTTTGGCTGAGAATAGTGTAGTCCTACCAGTTCTCAATTTCTTTTGTTCAATATTTCCATGAGACTATTTCCTTTAAAATGCACAAAAGCAGAATAAATTTTGCCCACATACAACCTGTTGAAACACTCAGAATATTCAGTATTTTTTTTATGGCTTACATACTGGAAAATGGATAGAGTAATCTGCTTTGTGTATTCCTTCATTCTTGAATATCATAGTACATAGTATCTGTTGAAAGCATTGCATCATGATGAGATCTGAAACACAATTAACAGTGAAACCCTGCTAGTGCTAATATGAAGACTTCATATGCTTTTCAGTGGTATTTTGGCCACCTTGGGTACACTCCATGTTAGCTAGCTTGCCCAAAACTGAACTTCTTGCAATTGCTCTTTGAGCATAGTACCTACAAATTCTTTTGCTGTTTGTGATGACTTCTGCCTTACAAACTCTAAACATAATGAAATAAAGACCAAATATCTGGGAATCTCAATTAAAACAAGACAAATGTGGATAGGGTCACTGAAATATAAATTATGTTTCTTTAAAAAGCTGTTAATTCTAAAGATGTATATATTTTTCCCCAAATCAAGATATTTAAATTCAGAAATAGTTGGAGTACAACAATAACGTGCAAAAACCAAGGTAAAATCTAAATATATGCCTTCCTTATGAATATGCTAGATGTGAACATATTGTATTTATTTGGTGTGTACAACTGTGAAAAAAATCAATAGCAGTTTTTTTACCTGCCATCTGGGGATTTTCTCATTTTTATTTATTCCTCCATTAGCTAAAATCACATTCTTTTATATCTGTCTCATTTTGACAAAATATCAGTGTATACCACTTTTTAAACTTAATAAACAAAAAGACCACTACCTTCTCCATACTTCCAAGGCACACACTCAAATCCCATAGTTTAATTAATTAAAGTAATTTTTTTAATTTCTGTTTTTCAATAAAGAAAACAAGATTTAATGTTTGTAGAAACATATGTGATTGTCGTATTCATCAGATGGCACAATATTCAATAATTTAATCTGCTTCTTATCACTTTTCAAAGCAGAAGTCAAGAAAGAGTAGTGGATAGGTTTAATGATAAAGATCTTGATCAAATAACTTTTATTTCTGTTCTGCTTTTCAAAGACAAGCAACAAAATTTCACATTTCAGTGCCTTTTAAACATAGCCTTGAAGTCTAATTTCTGAAATCAGGGAATCACCTTCAACTTTTTCACTTTTGCGTCAACATTATTGCTTAACTTTGAATTTTTTTTTTCAGGAAAGTTCTGAGAATATAATTTAAAGCAGTGCTTAATGATACCTCAAACTCATTGCTACCGGTGGGAGTTTGCAAATATTTAGCTTTGACTTTCTAACATTAATTACTAATGCTACACATGATTTTTCCCCAGCCTTCCATAAAAGTTTCTGCAATTTCCTCTGTCTTCTGATTTTGTTTTCAAGTCTCAGAGCTGGTGTTTAAGTGCATATATATGTTCTAGGAATTAAATGATATTAATACAAATGAAGGGAGGGTTTTTTTGTTGTAATGGAATATAATAGAAAAATAATTTTGAGGAAAAGGAAGAAAAAAATTCAGCTTTTCAGAAGCTATAATAGCAGTGGCAGAGCCTTTTTTTTTCCACTCTTTTTTTCTTTGTACAACTCGAAGATGTGTTTTTTATCCTACTGTAAACCTGAGATTTAATATCCTTTTTTAATGAAGTACATTTTCATTTCTCATACTCAGCCACAGTCAAGAGAAGAGCAACCCACAGGACGTAAGGGACATATGGAATTTGCCTCCTTCCTCTTTGTTAGAGATACTTTTATGGAAGGCATTGCATTTCAGTGTCTGTAGATGCTGTATCTGTTGGGTTGCCTGGCAGCAACACACCCATCGTGGTGGGGTCACAAATTCTGCAAATGTGTATGAAACCCCTTGACAAACAAGCAATAAATTATTGCTATGCCAATCAGGAACAATAGAATTAGAAAAATGTTCTTGTGGATTGGTTTTCCCTGGAAAATTCAGATTCAGTGAAATGAAATCATCTTGCAGAAACACAGTAGTTTTGCTGAAACCCCTGACTCCACAATGCCAGATGAGCAAACTGGGTCTCCCTGCTGGTTTACAGAGCTCTAGGAGCAGCTGAATCCATGGTCTGGTGTGATTTCTATCTAAGATATTTAGCCAGTTGGCTCTGTGGGTTGGATTTTTTGAAATATTCCATTTCATTCTCCCAAAAGAAAATATTTTGAAAATTTACATTCCACGGAAAAGCTCAAATTTGTGACTTTTGTTCCAATCTGGGGTAAACACCTTTTTATTGAAAGAGAACATTATTACTGGAAGTGTATCTCTGTTTTCTAGGAGCTCCAAAAAGCAAATGGACTTGGCTGCAGGTGACATAAGGAGGCAGATTTTACAAATCCGTTATACAGCTTTATGAGCAAAGTGCATACTTGTAAGCATTGTGTAACATTATGTTGAATTTGCACCTAAAGTTTGAAATGAAGCCTACTCAAAAGGAATGTGGATTTAAACCTAGGAACTAGTTTTCAGCTTTTTCAGGAAAAGAATAAGGACTATCCTTCTCTTTAAATGTTCATGTTGTGAACTGTATTGAGGTCATTAATGATATATTTTGTTTGATTCCCCAGCTCTGTTTTATCAATTCCATATGAACTGTGACATTCAGGAAGTAGCAAAGCTTTTGCAGAAAATCCCCCATTGAAAGTCATAAAAAATAGTAGTGGAAGATACTTCTTTAATTGTTAAATTTGACTAAAGAATACTTAAATACACAATGTTATTGCAGTCTATTTGACCTCGGTGCGATGTAGAAAGCACCAACATTTTTTCACTGAAGTCTTTCAAACATTGCAAGATATGACAGACTTCCTAATGCTTGGAATTAACATTTTATCTTTTCCGTTATAAAACAAAAACAAAACAAAAACAAAACCACCACCACCACCACCACCACCAACAACAACAGCAACAACAACAAAACAGTCAGAGATAGACCTGCAATAAACCAAATAAGACTCTGAAGTTATATATCATACATCCACATTTTTCTCTGTCCTTTCAGAAGATATAGACAGGAACTGAAGATTCCAGACTAAAGAATAAAGCCTAGAATTAAAAAAAAAAAAAAAAAAAAAAACTTAAAAAAAAAATCACCATACCTACTGCAAATCACAGAAGAAAAAAAAATTAATGAAGGGACTGAAGAACAAACTAATAGAATTCAACTTTGAAGTTTTTCTGGTGGTTTCGCACATGAGAACATATATCACATTTGTCAGATGTAGAAATAGAGATTCTAGATTTTTGAGACATATAAAAATGGCATTAGACAATAATAAACAAGAAAATATTACTCAGAAGGAAACAACAAAAATAAAAGTTTTAAGACTTGTCAAATTCGATTTCCCCTCTGTCTAGTTTATCATAAAACTAACAAGATGCCAGACCTTCCCGCTTTGGTTCTCAATAGCCATAGAACCGGTGGGAGTTCAATCCCAGACCAAGAGGTTGTTAGATTCTGCCTGGAAGAGAGTTGGATGTCTCTACCTGGTTCATCCCTGTGGCTGTTTGAAAACTGAGAGTGCTCAACTTCTACATGGCTCAAGCCAGATGCAAACCACCCTGTCCTTGCTGCTGGGATCTGAACTCAAAGAGCTTTGAAAAATAATGCTGGGTGCCCATCCCTGTTCTTAGGCATCTGTTATAAAGAGAGGAGGTCTTGCACTGCTTTAGTGCTTGAACAGACACCCTAGAAAGGAGAAGTTTGGAAGTTTTAGCTAAGTAACACTGGACTTACAGACTATGAATTCCAATGTTATAAGAGAAAACAGTAGTGATGTGTTTTCCATGAAGTATGAAGGGAATTGATAAGGTTAATATTAAAGTTAATTAAATCAATTCCCTGGTAATAATAGAATAACCATTTAAAATAGTACTTAATGCATGGACACTATTACTATTACTATGTCTCCATCTGTGAAAGAACATCCATGGTAAGAACAGCAGTTATTTTAATAAAATGAGAAAAACAAAACAAAATAAAACAAAACGATTTAGAAGTGGAGAAACATCTGGTCTCATTCCTATGCCATCAGTACATGCAAACCTGCAATACAATGTTGCTGACTGAATGATTTTCCTTCTGCCCTAAAGTAGAAGGTTGAGGAGAATATGGCACAGTTAGCCCATCATTTCTCTGTGTTGTCTCTCCCAGTTGGACCAGTTAAAAATAAATTCTTATGTACCTGATATACTTTTACTAACCTTCGTATTAAAATGGAAATATAGGAAACAGAAAGGGATTAAAACATCAAGTCTAGAAAAAGGAGTGAAAGGAAAAGTTTGGTTATTTTTTTAGTAACCCTGAATGAGTTTTTTTTCTCTGATCATTGAAATATTTTCTACGTCATTGGAGAAACTGGTTTTGAGCTGTTTCTTTAAAAAATGGCTTTAAATCAATATGCTGGGAAAATGTCATCATGTGTCAATTGAAGCAGGACTGGCGGGTTTAAGATTTTCAGAATATGCCTGTTTGTGACACATGAGAGCTTACCTTGTTAGTGCTTGTTAAAACTGGAGCTGATGTCAATTCTGAAAACAATTACAAAACTGACAAAATAAATTAAGTCTCTCAAATGGTTCCAAAATGAAATATCAAGGGAAATAATCTATTTATAAAGACTGTAGAGAAAAACTTCATCATAAGCAGCAGTTGTCTGTAGCGTTTCTGATCACATTCAATGTTGTCAGGCTTTTTGCTATTACCCTCAAACCTGTCAAGGCTATTCATCTGAGGAACTATACAGAGAGCTTAATCCTTTCAATTCATATCTCATTACCTGATTTGTTATTTTTGTGCCTCTTGTCCAAGATAAATTTTCCAAAGTTTGAGGCAATTGGATTGCTTAATTCTTTTGGTGAGTAATTCATTGTGACAAAGGTGCAACTTTTTCTGTTGATATTGCTCATGATTACTCAGGATTACTAAACGGCTCCAGATGTTGTGAACTCACACAGATGTTGCATACTGGTTTTATCTAGTCTAATATTCTTGTTATCTTTGGAAAATCCTCCCTTCAGAGATCATTGTCTCTAAAGTCTTATACTGGGGTAGAATATGTTATTTACATGTGCTGATGATGTTAAGTGTTAATTAACTATGTGTCCCAGGGTGATAAACACTGTAGCTGCCTGACAGAGACCAGCGTCAAGTAGAAGGGCAGTGTCACACAATAGCTGAGGTTGGCAGGAACATTAAACTGTCCAAACCTTACCCTGGGGCCATCTAGAGATAATTGTCCAGGTTCACATTTGGGCAGCTTTTTGAATACCTTGAAGGATGGAAACACCACAACCACCTTGATCAATCTTTGCCCATGTATGGTTACCCTCACAGTGAAAAAGTGTTTCTTGATATTCAAACAGAACCTTCTGTATTTCTGTTTGTATCTACTGTGTCCTTCAAAATAGTTCAGTGTGGAAGCTTCCCACTTCTCTGGATTATTTATAAGGTTTCTTTTATGGAGATTGTTCTTCATCCTCTATCCCAGAGCAAAGTCAGTGAAAGGTGTCAGGAAGGGCAATTCTGGAAAACAACAACAACAACAACAACAAAAGACAACAAAAAAAAAAAAAAAAAAAAAAAAAAAAAAAAAAAAAAAAAAAAAAAAAAACCAAAAACTCATGGATAGCTTTAACTCTTCTAGGCAGAAGACTTCCATAGCTCTTTTCAACATGACAGTGATGAACTGCACAAATACATGTATTTGTGGAGGGTTGTACCACATGCACAGTATCTTATACAAAAAACTATTTCCAGGTAGATTGCCTGATACTCAAACAAGTGTGCTACGGAGTTGACTTAACATGTCTTAACATTTGTGTTGGGAACGTACTGGATGCACTGTGCACTAGTTCACTAGTTTGGCTTCTCACAAGATCATAACTTTCACCGGAATTTCCCATTAAATAATCCAGAAGTCTTAGGTAAGAGACTTATTTACTATAGATGCCAGATATGCATCCATAAGAGGGATGGCAGCTATTTTTAGTGGTAACCAAAATATTCCTTATAGTACAGAACAGAGCTGGGTGAGTTAATTTTGAGGCTACATGCATTAAAAAAAAAAAAAAAAAAAAAAACACAAAAAAAAAAAGTCAGTTAATAAAATGAGAACGGCAATTTCACGAGTACAGTAAATTTGTAAAAATTACAATGCTTTTGTTAACTGATCCTCTCATCTTTTCACACTACAAATAAAACTAAAAAATGGATCATTGCAAACAGTAAACAAATTGTCAGTCAGTTCTATCAATAAATAAAAAAGTTAACATTTTACATGTAATATGGTACCTGATAGAGTCAAAACAGAAGTAATTCTTCTTGTATCCTATTGTTCATTTCATACTGATAGGACTTGCTAAAATTATTTAGCTTACTAAATAATTTTAATATTATTTAATAATATTAGCTTTTTTCTTACATGCATCACAATAATTTTCTACTTTCATCAACAAATGCCAGCCCTGAAAACTATTTAACAGTAACACTGTTTATGCAGCTGAATGTGTGTTTTGAGATTGTACCACATGTATGCAATTTTCAGATATGGCTGTAAACATTCAGGAAATCTATGGGCCTCGTTTTATTTTCAAATCACTTCCTTTAACATTCTTCCTCACAGAAGTTGCTCAAAGGCAATTTTTCAAGATGAGCAAGTAAAGAAGTGTCTTGTTTGCTGTAAGTCATGCTGCAGTGCACTGACCCTGAATGCACTGCAGCACAATGTGATGTGGCTGCATCCTGAAGGTAAAACAAACAAACAAACAAAAAAACCTTCAACAGAAAATGGTAAGCCAAGTGAATTGTGATGATAGGAATCCCTCTGATTCATGTCTTTGAATCCACATAAAACCCCAGGAAAATCTCTCGGTGTCCATTTTCTCTATATAATTTAGTGGATTTATTTTTTTTGTCAACAAAATTTGCACTGAGAGAAATAGAAGAAGGATCTTGGAGACAACTAAATGATCAGAAAAGCAACAGCTTACACTCTTATGTGCTGTAGATGTTACCAAAAATCTTTCATAATTCTTGGCAAGAAGTCTCTTAAAGCTACTTAAGCCTATAGTAGGCCATACAAAACATAGGCACTGAGTGTCATTGAACTATGACTTCTTTGGAACCAAATGAGTAAACTAAACATTTGCTTCATCAATATGTTCAGCAAGCATGATAGTAGTTGTGACAAGTCTTGTCCATCCTTGTAGTCAAATGCCAAGGATTTTAAACATAGATGATGAAAGCTATAGCTGGAATTAGATTGCTTCATGGGTGGAAAATGTCACTCACGAAGGATGAGCAGTGAGGAACCTGTTAGTGTGTTTTGCAAGGTTCTGCAGCACAAAATCAGGCTCATTTCTGCTGAGGTTGAAAGAATTTGCCTTCATAACTTGTTCTGTGCTGCCTAAGAGTGAGACATTGTACACGGGTAGTCAGCTTCTGCCAAAACAAAGCTCAGACCAGTCCTTTGTCCATGTAACAATCAGTTTACAACCCTTGTTCCTTCAGCTTGTAGAGTCACAGTCAGCTTTGCCTACTATAGTGGCTTTTTTGTTTGTGCTGCATAGGATGAAGGAATCACTATTGGAATATGCTCCACTTGAAGGAATTCTAAATTTGAGGCAGCCTGTTAGGTATGTGGCTGGACAAATGGAGAATACATTTGTTCTAGGAACTTTGCAGGAAGTCTGTGGAGTTTCATGAAAAATCAAACGTAAAGTATACGCTTGATGTTCCCATAAATTGGACTCTCCTCTCTATTCTACAAAGACAGTATGTACATAGTCCATACATCCTGATATGTATATTTGGATATCGTGTAAAAAGAGAAAGATTTCATGTAACTTCAGGAGTTAGGTGCATCTCAGCAGTGAGTAGGAGGGGGTAAACTTTAAAGTAAAATTATGAGCAAGGAATGAAGAGGTCAAAACTTTCCTTCCTTCTTCATGGGTACACTGGACATTGAATTAACAGGTACAAGATATTACTAATCTATTACTGACTTAGACAGCCAGGCCTAGCACCTCAGTTCCTTCATTAGCAGGAGACATTGGTGATCCGCCAAGATGAAACTCCTTACTAACTTAACCTGGTTGGCATTGGCTCTGTTCTGTCGCTACAAGGTCAGACAGGTTATATCATGTGTGCTCACTCTGGTTAAGATGAGTGCCTCCTGCAACCATGCTGATCATGACATGCATTAGACAATATCTTTTTTAGTTTCTTTTCCATTTTTGACAATATTTATTATTCAATCAGTGGATCAGCTTTGCTCTGAAATCACTCTAATTTGGACCAAGTTAACTTTGTTTCAATTGACTTTGTTTCATTTTGATCTGTTTATAAATAGATGAAGAGATATTGATTGTGTTTAGTGACTCTGTTTAAACCTCCTGTTAAGAAGAAACATCTGGAAAAGCTGAAAGTTTTGATAGAAATTCATGTTTGACGATTGTTGGCAGTTATTGTGTTTACAGATAAAAGGCATGGGTGTCAGTGTCCATAAAAAATTCTTTTCTTAAGAAACTGGAGACAGAACTATTCCACTATAGGACTATAATGATCCGGAGATCTAATCCGACATCTCACTAAAGATATGTATGTGATACTTGTTCTGCTAAGCCTGAAGCCAATTCACTGTCACAGCTTCAAGAGCACTGGTACAGTTGACCATGAAACCTACTAAATTATGCCCATAGACTGCACAGATCCTTGCCTGTCATAATTGCATCATATATTCATGCTTAGCAAGTCCATAGTGGAAAAAGCTGAAGATGGTTACCTATTTTCATTGCAAAAGCTCACTACTTCTCCGTAATCCTTCCATGAGCTAAAGTGCTATGAGTGACTGGGCTGGTTCCTATTCTTGGCCATTTTAAGTACTCAATGCCAATTATGTTCTTAATCCTAGTGTTATATAGGATTTGAGAGGATCCTATTTGCTGTACTACATCTACTCAGAAGCAAAGTAACATCTGGAAATAAACCCCAAATATCTTAACAAGAAATCTGAGGTTTTCTTCAAAAATACTATGTCTTTCTCATATTATTGAAATTGCCCTACAATTAAAACATGCAAACATGTAAAACTGAAAGTTTTGTCAGGGCAACATATAAACTGACTATTTGAGGACTGGTTACTTTGTCAGTCCTATCTTTGAAGTAAAGAATTGTCTGGCAATTGTTTCTAGTTGCTGCACTGCACTGATTACCTGATGGCCAGTTATTTCAATAATATGAATATAGTTTAAAAAAATCCCAACTTTTAGATATGCTTAAGAAAAAAGTGTTTAATAATCTGCAAACATTTCCACCAGCTTGTTTGGAAAAAACAGAACTGAATGGTAGAAATAAATTCCTCAAGTCTCATAAGGCTAACATTCAGCTTTGGGAATATGTCATAGTGCCTTCTCACACTATTAGGGAACTTAACATAGTTGTTGCGCCAGCTGATATCATTATATCAGTGAGGGGTTTAAATATTATAGTTCTGCTTTTAGACTACTTTTTTCCTGCTAATATGTGATTTAGTTCAAGTGATGGTTCATTTTACAAAGGCAATAGGCAATTTATTTAAACTCCAAAGCTAATTCAAACAATGGTTCAGACACCTTCACAACCTCCATTTTAGGTGAAGACAACCCTGTAATTAGTTAGACTTTAATAAGCAGGAAGTTGAGAAAGAGAACCTACAAGTTTGATTAGCCAATTTGTCAAATATCTAAATATCTTTCAAGGTATTTATGCTAAAACTGGCAACACCTCAAGTGTAGCTGAACCTGCAGTTCAAGTGAATTTTTGAAGTGTACGTTCAGGGAAAAAAAAAGAAATTATTATCAATATTCAGATATTTTGCTTTTATATTTTCAGCAGTTGTTTCTGTGCACATCAGGGAGGTCAGGATGAAAATAAATTTTATATTTTAGAAGTAGGCTGTGAATTTAGTCTCATGTTTTATTGCATACAAAACATTAATAACTTAGGAATCTATGCACAATTGTGCATTCAATTTGCAAGAAGGAGTGAGCTTATGAAAAAATAATAATTTCTGCAGTACTGTAATGTTTTGAGTCAATATTATTTTATTTTTCCAAGGAATTGCATATTTCATTAATAGAAAATTGTATAGTCTTAAGGGATCGTCTGGGGGAGGAGGTTAGTAGAAATTATTTTTCACTGAATTCAGACAAGATTCAAAGAAAGAGAAAAAGACTAAATGTTGTGTAAAACAGGAATTTCTTCTGTGTTGATTTGGTTTCTGTGGCCAGGATTTGGTAACAGAGTGGGTGGAGGGCTACAGAGGTGGCCTCCGTTAGAAGCTGCCAGAAGCTTCCCCTGTGTCTGATGGAACCAGTGCCAGCCAGCGCCAGGATGGGCTTCCTGCTACTGGCCAAGGCAAAGCCAATTAGGAAGGATAGTAATGCCTCTGTGATAATACATTTAGGAAAGGAAAGAAAATTATTGAGCAGATGTAAATAGCAGCAAGGGAAGAGCAGAGTGAGAACATGTCAACAGCAGTGTAGACAACAGTCAGTTCAGAAGCGGGGTCAGGAGGTGCTCCAGGCACCAGAGCTGAGGTTCCCCATTGTGCCTGAAGGACCGCACTCCATGGAAATGTGACCCATACTACCATATGGTTTGTGAAGAACTGTTGCCTGTGGGATGGACTTGTGCCAGTGAGGTTTGTGCAGGGCTGTCTCCTGTGGGAGGGATCCCCTGGGAAGCAGGGGAAGGACTCCTCTCCCTGACAGCAGCAGAAACAACAACTGACCATAATTCACATGCCCCAACTCCCTGCACTGTTGAGAGGGAGGAGGTAGGACTTGGAAGGAAGGAGGGGTGGGTAAAAGGTGTTTTTAAGATTATTTTACTTTTCACTCTTTTGCTCTGATCATCTCAGTAATAAATTTAATATCCCCACTTTGAGTCTATTTTGCCCATGATCAATAAGAGACCTCTCCCAGATCTTAATCTCATGAATCCTTTGTAATTTCTCTCCTCTGCCCAGTTACAGAGGGGAGGGAGAAAGGTTTAGTTGGTACCTGGCATTCACCCAGAGTCAACCCACTACACCACGTAATGTTTCTCTTAGTAGCCTTTTATAGTCTCAATAGGGCTTGCCAGTGAAAGTATGTATTACGAAATAGTACTATTTTCGTAACACTGAAAAAGTCTAAATACTTCAAGCAGAGCTGTATTAGGGAAAAATAAACTGACAATTTGTCAATATGCCCTATAATTAACCTCCTATGCCCTCTTTATTGTATTTTTTATTTATTTCTTCTTTAAAAAAAACAAACAACAACAAATTTCAAAAATCTCACCTGCATATGGCAAATAAGTAGTGTCATATTTCCACACTGCCCCTGCCCTGCCCCAAAACTGAAGCTTTCATTGAAGGGTTGAGAAATTTTTATGATCAAAATAGCAGTGTTTTGTGAACCTTTCTAAGTTTCTCTCTGTGGCATGGAAGTCTGTCTGTTACAGTGTTGGCTGTGGTGAGTTGACTTTGGCTGACTGCCAGTGCCCACCAGCAGCTCTCTTGCTCCTCCTTCTCAACAGAGCAAGGGAGAAAGTCAATGGAAAGGCTCATGGGGCCAAGTAAGGGCAGGGATCCTCACCACTTACCCATTACTGTCACTGGCAAAACAGAATCAGCTCAAGGGAAATTAATTTAAATTATTGACAATTAAAATAGATTTGGATGGTGAGAAACAATGACAAAAGTTTAAACACCTCTCCACTGCTTCCCCTTTACTCCTGACTCCTCTGCCTTTGCCCTGATGGGTACAAAGGGATGGGGAGTGAATGCTGTCGTCAATCCATAAAAGCACCTGTTTGCCACATCTTCCCCTTCACTCATCCTCTGCTCCAGGACGGACTCCTCTCTAGGGACTACAGTGGAACCACTGCTGCAGTTCCTGGAGCACCTCCTGTCTTCCTCCTCTGACTCAGGTTTTACAGGGCTCTTTCCCATACTTCTTTTCCTCAGTGCTGTGCAGCATTTTACCGGTTCTTAAATACACTTTTCCAGAGGTGCCACCACCTCACATGGGGGGCTCAGCCATGCCCTGCAGTGAGTTAGCCGGGGACAGCTGAAGTCAGTAGTGTTTTCTCCTCACAGCAGCTGCTCCGCAGTCACAACTTCCAGTGTCTCGCCATGGACACCCAGCATATGAGCGAATAACTACAAAGTCTATTAAGATTTTTACAGCTCTAAAAAGGGAGAGAAGACAAGGAAAACTGTTGGGATGAGTTAAGAAAGAGCTCTCTAAATGAGAAATTTAAGTGACAAATACAAATTTTTAAGTTAATGAGTGCATATATAAATACGGCAGTGGAGTGGGAGGAGAAGCTGCAAATGGTAAGACTTCAGGGATACAAATGTTCACAATCCGCTGCAAGGCGTTACACACACCATGAATTCTACAGCAGATGGGAAAATAGGAGAAAAAGAAAAAAACAGAGAGGAATAAGAGGGAGAATAAAATAAGAAGTGGGAGATAGCTTTGTTAAAACTAGAGAATTCAGGAAAGGTTAGGAGGCAATGTTGAGAACAACCCAAAACTACTGAGTGTTACAGAAATGGGTGAAGTTCTATGTGTGTCCTAGGACACAAGGGGACTTGATTAACAAACCTGAGCAAATCAAAGCTGAGAAATCAGGGCAAGAGTGAAGGAACAGATACAAACAGGAAAAGAAAAATAAAGAAAATGAAAGTTCTGAAGAAGATGGCAGAATGAACCACTATTCCTTCTGTGCAAAACCACGTGTAGCAAGGAGTTCTTACTTCAGAGAGAGGAAAATTGGACTCTGAGAGATGCGATTGTAAGATAAGGGATGAACCCACAAATAAAGATACTGTTTCAGTACTGTTGGTCTGTATGTCATATGATCTGTTCAGAAGGGCCATCTTGGCCCTACAATCTGAGCCTTCCCAAGATGTGCAGCTTGATGACAAAAATAAGTGTCTATTTGCAACTGTCAACAGCTTTTTTAAACATTAGGTTGTTTCATAACTTTTGGTAAAACAATTGTCCTATTTTTAATAGAACTGATACATGTAATTCCATCTAGAAGGAAAAAAAAAAAGGGTGCCTATAACCTTTACAAACAGAAATGGTCATTTATCACTCCCTGCAATGCTACATCTGGAAATCTTTGCAACAAAGCAAAAAATCAAATACAACACAAAACCTTCTCTCAACGAGAATAAATGAGATCTGCCTAGTGTCCTGTTGCAAGAACAGGCTTTTTCTGTCATTACAATTAATACACAATCTCATTTGCATATTTCAGAAGTTTACTAAGACACTTTCTTCTCATTTGCTCTACGGTTGTCTCTTTCTTTGGACTTTTATTTGCAAAGGTAATGAGTTCGCATTATGGTTTTTTGCATTTCCAACAAAAAAATTCTGTAGGTCTTCAGGCAAGGGTAGTGCAGTGTGCTAGGAAATTATGTATAAACTGAACGACACATAACTAGGAGCAGATTGAAATGTCCATATGTATGTAATATTAGCATGGTGCTACAGAAACCCTGAATAACTGTCTGGAGAAAAATGACTGCATGGCAATTGTTTTTATTTTCTTGAATTTGTTGCTTTTCTTCCTGTCTGCTACTGTCTTTTAATTTTTAAGTGAAATCTTGTGGCAATGAATTCTTAGGAATTTTTACCTTTCTTACTTATTTACTGGAATCCCCCTCTACTCTTTCATTTTGTTTGGGCTATGCTGACAAACAGGGCTTTTGAACTCCAAACAGTGTGATAAAACACTTGTGTTAGCACACAGAAAGTTTTAACTTGCTTGAAATACAAAAATACTAGATAGAAACTCAAAATCAGAATTGAGCTTCCAGCTTAGCAATTCCCAGTTAAGATAAAAAAAAAAAAAAACAAACCAAAGAGTCTAGGTTTGATGAACACTTACCCATTGTCCTCACAGGATCCTGGTGTCAAATTCTAAGCTGATTGTGACTTGGGATTGACGAATCCTTCTCTTTTTTTCCTGTCCCCATCACTTCAAAAACTACTTTTTAGAATTCTTCAGAATTTTAATTGGTCTCGCAGGGAAATGAAGCTGATGAGAATGCATTGTTACTGTATCCATCAGTCTCCTTGTTGGTCCAAGGGCCAATTTCATTTAAGTCAGATGAGAGGGAAAAGTTTCACACATTCTAATGCTTTGATTTTAAAGAAAAACATCAGCATGAATAGGGAAAGCTCGCATTGCTCTTGCTTAGCCAAACAGTTGGAAGTCAGGAGTAGAAACTGGGATGTTCTGATCACATATACAAGAGGGAAGTGACACCTTTTTTAGGGAATTTTTTAAGGAGTTTGGTAGAGAAATCAGAGATCGATGGTGCATTGTTGTAGTATGTGACAGCACAGATTTCAAAATACATAGGAATCCCATTTTTTTCTGCTATTCAGTTCATGGAATATGTTTCTAATGTCATCAAGGAAAACACATTTAAATTCCCGATTTTCATGCTAACAGGATGACTTCTGAGCATGTATTTATGTGTGACACATTTATAAATGAGTTTTTCAGCATAGACATGCATAAAAAAAGGAGCTGAATCTATAAAAAAATTCAGGTGGTCTTTTCCAGAGGGGCTTGATTCTAATATCAGTATTGTTTTCCTGTCCTAAATCAATAAAATGTTTGAAAAATATCACTGATTTTAAAGTAAGGTCTTTGTTTGATTTGAACTGCAGCCTCTTAAGGCAAAACCTTTCTGTAGTGTAAGTCTATGGCAATGGACAACATCTATGACAGTAATAAGGAAAATAATGCCTCGCATTTCAATTTCTTGTAAAATGATTTAAATGTACTTAACAGGAATTACTGAATTAAAAATGTCTTTTAAAAAGCAAAATAAATTGTTTAGGCATTTAACAATGGATCTCCTAAGAATGAAAATTTAATCAGAGTTGCTAGTTGTAAGCTAGATGCTGTTCTAAACTCATGTATTGAATCCTCTACCCTGCTGACAATGTGAAAGTAGTTTTCTTACTTTAACCTTCAGTTGAGAGTTTCAGGAAATCTTTTTTTCATGGCATTTTATTACATATTTATCAGCTAAGGCTCATCTGCAATAGTGAACCACCATAGATCTCAAAGCATTGTGAATACCATGCTCTTCAAATTCTTCAGAACTATTGTGAAAATCAATGATATAGTCAAAGTATATGGTCACCAGATGGCCTTTTTTGTTTGCCATGCAAACTGGCGGTCTTGCACAAAGAATCTCCTTTTGTGTTTTGGTATACAGACATTGCATGGACACCATATGAGCACTAGGTCCTATGGCAAATCTATCGTGCAAAACAACTCCTCTGTTTCCTCAGTCTAATTCCTTGAATTCTCTTTTCCAGTAAGTTCAAAGTTAATTTCCCTTTCAACACAGATGTCCTATGTTTTATTGCTTGTTCATAGACATTTCAGATAGATAGAATTTTTATTTTTTTTAGTAGTCAGATGGTTTCTAAAAATGAGCAGTGGACAGAGGAGCACATTGACTTTATAAACTTTCTGAGTTTTTTATCTGTTATTGGAATTTCAGTTTCAGACAGGACTTCTAATGCGTCCTCCATAAAGTTCCTCCCAAGCTCACCTACAGTGATCTTATATTAATATATATCATTTAGTCTTTTCCTGCCATTGTCTTATATCCTCTGAATGTTTATTTTGACTGTACAGTTTCTCTTGCACACTTCCTGTTCCTGATATGCTTGAGAAATATGCGTTATAAATTCTTATGGCTCTTGTAAGTTGTTTTGGGTTTTTTTTCTCAGACATTTGTTTGATGTGCCTGACACACACCAGATCAGTCATTATTGGGTCAGAGACGTCCTGTGGACAGTGTCTGTATGTGTGTGTGGAGGCGGAAGGGGTAGGTCAAACTTCATAGAGGTGCGATGGTGTCACATCCCTCATGGCACACCCCTGGAGCCCACATGGAGAAGCCCCAGAGCAGGTGCTAGTCAGAAACAGAACAGGAAAACTATAGCACCCCACAGCTCCTGGAGCCCCTGACCCAGTTCAGATTGGCAGGGACAGTGAGAACACGACCCCTCACCCTAGTCTGGGATCCCAGCGTGGCTGTGGGTCAGAGAGCCTGTCTGGGGGTTTGGCCATAGGGATCAGAACAGGTAAAACCAGAGGTTTTGGAGTGTCATATCACAGCCCTGCCATCTGGACATGAGAGATGCTGGTCTTCTAGAAAGTCTCAGTGGTAGCTATCTCACTCTTTCTCCCCTCTTTTCTTACTATTTAATTTGATTTACTTATTTTCTTTATGTTTTGGGTGGCTTGGAGCTGGAAAGATTGGGTTGACCTATGTCTGGTGTATTGATTGAATATTGTCCTGAGTGTTGTTGATTAATATGTGCCGAGTTGGTATTGTGGTGGAACATTTTGTCCAGCTTGTGTATTTCCCTTTTGAATCACTGCTAAGTTCACTTATTTTCTCCCCTAAATTAATATAGAAACTCCATAGAAAAAAGTCTGTGGCTTATTTTCTGCACATTTTCACAAGGTGTTAAAGAACTCTATATAAATATATATATATACNAGATTGGGTTGACCTATGTCTGGTGTATTGATTGAATATTGTCCTGAGTGTTGTTGATTAATATGTGCCGAGTTGGTATTGTGGTGGAACATTTTGTCCAGCTTGTGTATTTCCCTTTTGAATCACTGCTAAGTTCACTTATTTTCTCCCCTAAATTAATANTGTAATATTCTGTTTTTATATTTAGACTACTTGAGTTTATATTTCTTTCTGTTTCCCTCACTTTGACATAAATCTGATTTGTATAACCATGATTCTCTATTTCTGTGCCCACCTCCTCTTACCTAGCCTTTCTTTTTTTTCTTCTCCCAATCTCCCACCCCCATTTCGGATTCTATACTTTCTGCAGTGGTTTAGATGAAGTAGTAAGAAAATATGGTTAAAATAGAAGACATTGGAATGTACAGAAACTGTCACAGTTTAAAAAGAAAATATTTGCTAGAGATGGGTAGACTGGATGGGGATTTATTTCACATAACTGTGGCTATCAAAAAGTAAAAAGTCTGTCTTGCTTGATCATGTAGCCTTCCTCTATTGTCATGGAAGAGAGAGGATCGTCTCCAGAAAGTGATCCTTCTCATCAGAGAGAGGGGTCTTGGAAGTGCCTACTTCTCTTTATAGAGTAAGGACAGAGACTAGAAGAGTGGGTTGAAATTGAGGCTTATTAAATTTAGGGCAGATGTGGAATCATGACTCACTAGTGTTGATCGCTTCCTTTTTTACTTTCTTAGATCACTACAATCTGAGGAATGAGCTGAATGTGTGATTTTCATTGGCTGAGGTAAAGTTATGGAGTAAGAAAACACAATAATTTCTTCTAAATATCTTAATTTCCAGCAGACACATCTCTTTTATTTTAGTAATTCAGTGTTATAAAATCATTTGCTTATTTAATCAGTCTGTAGATCTAGTCTCACTGCACATCTACTGGTGAAAAATTCCTTCGGTTTTTTACATAATTGGGAACAATACAGACAACATGTAAAAAAAGATACCATTTTTGTCAGCTGTCAAGACCATATATCATGAAAAATCCTGAGAAGGAGTTTCCTTTCTGCAGCTGTTACCGGTTGTCTCAGATTATCATCCTGAGTAGAGCTTCTGTTCTCTGGCTGTGTTTTATAGTCACGTCAGCTTCATACCTACCAATGAACAGAGATTCTGGGTACAATGAATCATTCAGCCCTCCGTACAAGGAAGCAAATACTTGGATGGCTAAAGGTAGAGTAGGGTTTCACTCAGAGCTGCATGAATTTCCCCAAAACGTTCTTATAAAAATAGTGTAATACTGTGTTTAGTGTTTTCTATTTGTCATTCAGAAACACAACACATTAGCAGCTTTGAACTCCCAGTCACTAAAAATATTTAAGTTACATAAGCAGATTGAGAGACAGTCTGAATGATGCTTTCAAACTGAAAATATTCTTTAAACATCCTTCCATTGCTTCAGCTGAATAGTGCAATATTTGTAAATGTCAAAGCTGTAGACACTGAGACAGCCAATCTGTACTAGAGAGTGTAAAGAGGAAACTGAACCAAGGTAAATATTCTGGCAGATCTGCAAGTTCAAGAAAAAATATTTTTTTTTTTTCTGAAATAAAATGTGCCATTGAACCTAAGAATTTTTCTCTTCTTTTTCTTTGAATTCGCAGGTATTTGCATAGGTTGTTTTAATCATTTCTTATTTTCACCATTAGTAGCTTTTGTTTCAGTATGAATCCTTTTAGCTGAGTTCTAGCATATAACATCAAGGAAGCACTGGCATAACATATTAAGGATTTTACAAAATGCCAGTCATAACAAAATCTTTGAAGGAGATTTACTTCCCCCTCAAAAAAAAAGAACAAAAAAAAAATCTCTGCACTGTGTTAATGAAATGCATACTGCAAAAGGAAACTATAATTGAAATACATCTCTGAGCAGCATTCATGACCAACAAGTGACTGCCTGTTACCTCGCTCTAAATTTAAACCAAGTTTCGTTCATAGTTTCAGTCAGAAAACCCCAAAACCTCTGCTGGAAGGGGAAAAAAATTATAGCCAAATTAACCTGAATAGCTACGAAACCAATAGCTGTACAACAGAGGGGTCTTAGAGAAAACAAATATGTGAAATGTAAATGTAAAATCTCCAAATGTAAATAAAAAAAAAAAAAAGAAGAAGAAAGATGGTTCTAATTTGCAGCAGACATAGACATTAAACAAAATGCAGAGGGGCACAGGATATAGGAAACTATTTCAAATATGTTAGCACTTTAAAGTGTCAGACAGTTTGAGACAGTTATGGAGAATTTATTTCTTAGTTTTGGAAGGCCTAACAGACATGCAATAAAATTCACAGGAACACTACTAGAATAGAACGGTATAGCAGGGAGAGTCAAGTGTAACAATAACATATTCCAGTATTTAGTAATTTTATATTTCTATAAAAAGAATGATCAATGGTGTACTTAATTCTTTGTCTTTGCATTGTAATTGCAATTCTTAATTTTGTGGACTAGCATCAACTATTCTCAAAAGAAATCAAAAGAAATTAAAATTTAAAAAAATAAGCAAAAAATAAAAACACACCAAAAAAAGCCTTCCTCCCAAATCCCACAGAGAATATTTTACTCTTAAAATCTTGAAGACTTTTCCAAAAATTGAGTTGTTATTTATATGAAGAAGAAAAACATTGATATTTACATAGTCATTATCTGTAATATAAAATTTGAAGAATCCTGCAATTATGTTTTACTCTAACTGTTCTTAGAGTTGTAAGAGCAGAATACATATAGCTGTATACCATCGGTATTATATGCTACCATAGCTCACTCATCATTCTGTAAATGCATTGGTCTCAAGGGTGTTAGAGGTATAACTTAAGAAGGACAGTGAGCTTTTTATTTCTTTGAGAAGATGGAGCTTTTTTCTAACTATGAGGTGACATGGCTAGTGATATGCTATCTCTCAGCATCAAATATTTTTTACTGCCAGTATTTTCTTCCCTTTTTCTTTTTTTTTTTCCCTAGGGTAAATTGAAAATACTTCCATCTTCTTCCATTGATTTCTACTATCTGGAAGAAGCAAACTGTTCAACATAATGGCCCAAATATTTCAGAAACATGCAATGAACATGATTCCCTGCAGTTCCCTTTTCATAAGCAGACCCTGTATATCTGTGAGCCAATGGAGTGAAGAAGAGATGGAATTTTACTTGGAAAATGTAGTAGATTATATAAATCTGTAAAAACATCGTGCTCTGTTAAGAAAGAGGGTCCCTGGAAATATTCAATTTATTTTTTTCAACTCAGAAATGTGGTGAAGCATTTCCTCCAGACTGGGGATCCACTTGGGAACTTCCTTGTTCCCTGACTGTTGTGGGAACAGTCAAGACAACACCAATACCTGTTCCTTCATTGGGACCAGCAGTGATTTGCCCTGTCCTTTACTTCTGCAGGATGGCTGGGGAGAAATTTGTCAAATAATGGCAGATCCTTCTAGCCATTGTCCAGCTCAAGCTGTGGCGCTCATTCAGGATGGAATTTTTCTAAATCATATCAGTGATTTAGGACCACGGGCTTCTGTTGACTTTTGATGGCTCATATGAAACAGGGGTCATGTGTGTACCTACAAAATTTCCAGAATTTTCCTGCCAGTAGTCAGATTTAACATATTCTAGATAGTTCTTTATTGTCAAGATCATTTAGGGTAACTAGAGTTCACCACACTGTCACAGTTGAAGTAGACTTTTAACCCATCTGGGCCAAGTCGTCAAATGTCCTGACTATTGTCAGTCGTGATAAATTATGTTGATGTACATCCAAGAATTTGCAAAACTGATCTGAGAACTTTGGGGAGTATGTGCAACATCTGCATGGCATGAAAAATAAGAATCACACATTAATAAAAAAACAAAACACAACAAAACCACTCCAGAAACTCTATTGCTGAAATTGCTCTCCTAATAGTTCTCAACTACTTTTGTAGCAAAAACAGTTTCTAGGAGAAAGGTTCATAAAAATATTTTCACTGTAACAGCTGATGGGGCACAGGAAAGTCAAAAAGTAGCCATGTCTCATCCTTTGAGGAACAACATTGGAGACTGGTGAAAACATCATTCTTTCAATGACAAAATTCTTACTGACTTCATCATACCCAGTTTTTCACCCCAAATACTCACTGAGAACAGACTGGGCAGTCACACACCTCAGTGCTTGCATATTAGTCTTCTCACAGTATTTACTGCATCTTAAATACCCTCCGTTTCTTGTTCTTCATCTGAGATTGCCTCTGTTTAGGTTATATGGGTTTGAATATCTCAGGGAAATGGAAACAGCAAATAATTCTTAAGGAAGAACCATAAAAAATGAGATATTTGTTTGCTATGGTAAAAGCGTTGCACAATGCTTGTATACTTGGAAAACGTTTTTAGGAAAATGTTACTATTCACTGCTTCTAATAAAAGGCTGTGATTAGTAAAATTAGTAATACTAGTGTTGAGCAATAATAGTTTAAGGTTTAAATCTACAGGTAAATTTTCACCACCTTAAGTATATCAGAAAGATACTTGTCAGTGTATTGGACTGCACTGATTGGTGTCAGGCTTTTCTTCTTTTCAAACAATTTCAGTATACTTCTAATTAAACATTCTAATATGAAACACTCACTAGTATCCCATCAACTAATGAGAACTTGAACCTGGCTCTGTTTATTCCCAGTTAGTTGAAGCACAAGTCTCTCTTTACTCTTTCTGTGAGAATAAACATTAAGTGAATATGTTAGGCATTGTACACAAACTGCTGTCCCTTCTGTAGCTGTATCTGGCCTATGGCACTTGAAGTCAATGTGGCTCACATGCAGTGCAGACACATCTCCCACAGCACAATGCATTTCTCTGGTTATAAGGAAAAGTGGGTTGCAGCATTAGGCACAACAGCAGAGACCCAGAGTGGAGGGTAAGACCAGGCAGTGCTGTGTCCTAAAGCTCTGCAAGCCCTCCACCTCACAGCATAGCTGAAGTCTGAGACATCACTCACGAGAGAGAACAGCTACTCCTGTTCTTTAGGGTACTTGTGACTGGTGAAGTCCTTCTGCCCTCAAGTCTGTTCCGGTGTTTGTTTATTTAGGGGCTTTTTTGCCTTTGCACAAGGATCTCTCCTGCAGAAACTGAACCAATCTGTTCTCAAAGGGAGTAAGCAAAGGGACATTTTGCCCCTATCCGTTCGATAATCATAAAATTAGTGATGGGCAATTTTAGAGACTACTTGATAAATGAGTGACCCTGCTACTGCATTCTTAATGACATAGAAGTGCATAATGACACTTCTATAAGAACAGAAAGACAAATTTAAAAAAAAAAAAAAAAAAAAAAAAAAAAAAAAGTTCAGGGAAAAGGAGCAGAAGGGGACATTGATTTTGATTAACTGCAGCTTTCTCCTGTCCTTCTCCCAGTCATCTTCTATGCATTTGAAGTCCTCAGACTTGCCTGATGAGACTAAGTAGGAAGTGATCCTCTTTTGTAAAAATCTATGTCTAAGTGGAAGTTAATGAGGAGAAAATGAGTTACATGGAGGAGAAAATTTTCCAAATTTTTATTTCAACCAGTAGAATGCTGCAAAGTAGGATGAATCAGCCCAGAGACAGCTCTGCTACTGCAGCTCTGCAGAGCTCTGATCCAGTCTGGGGCTCTGCGCAATGCTACTCTGGGATGGGTGACAGACCCCTTGCCCAGCTCCATCTGAGTCACTTCCACAGTGGCTGACGTCATAGGTGTGTATATACCTCTGTCTTCCTGCTCTGCCATCATGGCCCTTCAGCAACAACCAATGTGTCAACAGAAGTACCTTCTAATCTCACAGGTGAAACTTACTGACAGCCTGGGTGAAGCCCAGAACACATATTCAGATTCCATAGATTGCATCATGTTTTCAGAAAATGTGCCATTCTGGTGGTGAGACCTTAATGGTGGTGCTTTTAGTCATGCTTTCAGCAAGCTGAAAGAAAAGCAGGCTCAGCACCTTCAGATGCATGAGGAAACCTGATCAGAGCAGTGGGGCTTACTTTGAAAGGCTCCATCACTCCATCATTCCTCTCCTCACCAAATCCCTTCTCCACAGCTTCTATAATTGTTAGCATGAGCATTGAAATGAGCCTTTGCATGATGGAGATGCAAGGAACTTTTCTGCTTCCTTTCCTTGAGATACATGTCCCTGTAGGGCCAGTTTCAGATAAGCCTGGGATTTTAAAGGTCTGATCTGAGCCCAAACCTGCAAACATTATCCAGGCAGATCTCCATGGAAGTCAAGTAACGTTCTACTAGTTGAACCAGTTTCCACTTGGAGCCTGGTGTGAATGGAGCACCATGGAGCAGGTGTGAATGCAGACATTGTATCCACCAGAATGAGGAATGTACAAGACTTTCTTTAAAAAAAAAAAAAAAAAAAAAAAAAAAAAATACAGCACAAAACACTTTTGAGANAACACTTTTGAGACACTTTCTTTGCAGATTCTGTAATGCATTCAGCCAGACTGAAAAAGAAAAAAAAAAGGAAAAGCAAAATAAAATAAACAAACAAGTCATGAGAGAAACAACAACCTACTGTAGATTTCATCAACTCGTAGGATTAAAGAGGTGGTCTCCCCTTTAATCACACTGTTCACTTCAACCTGCTTGCTCAGTATCTGCCAGGAAACTGTTTAAAGTTCTTGTGGTTTGAGAAATGGCCAATCTTTACAAAGAAGGAGATTTTTATCTGATGAGCCAAGACCTTAGAATGTCAATACACATCTCTGACTACTACATAAATAAACAAATATGCATATACACAGAGATATAGTCTAGTATGGCTGCCTATTGCTAGGTAGCTAGATTTAAGCCATGAGAGATTCAAGTCCTGTTTTGTTTTAAAAATGGAAGTTTTTCCCTCAAACATAATCATTTCCAGTGATCTTGTAAAACAAAGTTTGTGTGGCAGTTTTTACCCAATGTCCAACCAAACCTCCAGGCTCCTCCCTTTCCCAGAGGCAAAGAAAAAGGAGAAAAGGCAAAAAAACAGCTGAGAGATAATGGCAAAAATCCTTAAATTTATTACTAACAAGATAACTAAAACTAAAAAGTAAGAAATAAATCAGCCTTAAAAACACCTTTCTCCTCCCATTCTTCCCTCTTTCCAGCAGTTCAAAGGTGCAGGGAATGTGGTTTTTTTTGCAGGCGGTTGTTGTTGCTGCCATTGCTCTTGTCCTGTGGGGTCACTCCATGGGGTGCAGTCAGGTCTCTGCATCCTGATAGTCCTCTGGGGGCTGCAGGGGGACAATCTGTTCCACCACGGTCTTCACCACGGGCTGCAGGGGGGCCACAGCTCCAAATCCTTCACCTGCTTCCGTGGGTTCCCTACCACGGGAGACAGTCCTTGATAGACTTCTCCAATAAGACTCCACCCGCTGGGCAACACCTCTACTGGGGAAAAATCCTGGTCCAGCATGGGTCTCCTTCTCGACAAGTCATGGCCACAAGTCTCTTCCAGGATCTTGCTCCATCCTGGGCCTCCCACAGGGCAACAGCTCCTTCAGGCATCAACCTGCTCCTCCATGGGCTCCTCCATGGACTGAAGAGGGGGCTCTGCACCCTGATGCTTCTCCACGGTCTGCAGAGGGGGCACAGCTTTTAGTCTTTCCCCCACCCNAGCTTTTAGTCTTCCCCCCACCCTGCTCCAACGTGGGGTCCCTCCTTCTCCTCCTCCTGCTCTGACCTTGCCTCTGCGTTGTTATCTCATGGCTGGAATTTTCCAACTGCACAAGACTCCTACATTCTTAAATATGTTATCACAGAGGCGTGACTACGATTCTTAATTGGCTCAACTTTGGCCATCACAATGGAAGTCCCTTCTGGACCAGGCTGTCATTGGCTCCACAAGGCATGGGAAGTTTCTAGCAGCTTCTAACAGAAACCATTCTGGAAGCCCCCCCTTCTACCAAAATTCAGCTACAGAAACCTATGACAGTTTGCCATATACGTTTGTCATGCTACAAGAAGATTGAAGTGTTCTATTTAATTATGGTAAAATTCAGTAAAAAATATAAAGGTAGAAAAATTACTAAAGGGATCACAGTGAGCCTGCAGCCTTGCACTTACAAATCCAGCATATGATGATCAAAATGATCACAAAGAAACACAGAATATGCTGAGATTGTAAGGGACCCACAACAATCATCACATCCAACTCCCAGCCCTGCATAGGATCATCCACAAGAGTCACATCATGTGCCTGAGAGTGTCGTCCAAACGCTTCTTGAACTCTGTCAGGTTTGGTGCCGTGACCACTTCCCTGGGGAGCCTGTTCCAGTGCCTAATCACCCCCTGCATGAAGAACATTTCTCTAATATCCAATCCAACAGCTAAAGTTTCCTTGACACAACTTCAGGCCATTCCCTCAAGTCCTGTCACCACAGAAAAGAGATCAATGTCTACCCCTCCTCTTCCACTCCTGAGAAAGTTGCAACTGCAATGAGCTCTTCCCTCAGTCTCTCTTTTCTAGGCTGAACAGACCAGGTGACCTCAGCTGCTCCTCATATGGCTTCCCCAAATATGTCTCATCCTAGTAGACCTCTATGATAGAGCTCTACCCGCCCCCGTGAGTCATCTCTGGCCTAGCCAAATAGACCACTATAGGCAGTAAAGAGAAGTAGAATGTGACTGCTCAGATCTGTCTCAGTAGCATCCTTAAAATAAGGTACATGTACTTCAGAAGGTATTATCCCCTCTCCAGGAAGTATAAGCAATGAGATTTCATTCTGAACATTCCTGTCTTTAGATAAATGTTCCCAAGAGGCTGACTGACAATTATGATTGCAAATCTATCTCAAGAGAAGTCAATGAAGCATTGAAATGTACATTGAGAATTCATCTGGGAGCTGTCCAGCTTCAGAGATGGGTTTTATGCCTGCATGAGTAACCAGTCTTTCCATGCCCTGGAAGATCATCAGGGGTAAGGAATAGAAATATTTCTATCCTCAAAGTTTTCCATTGAGCTACAAGAAAACACAAATCCTGAAGTCCCCATAGAAGGATATTTATTTGTTCAGTGATTCACTTCTTTCACCAATACCCTTTACAGTGAGAGTTCCTCACTCCAGTTTAGCTCCCACATCTAAAGTAACATATGTGACAGGACAAGTGGATGTTGAAAAGCTCAGTGTTCCCTCCCAGTTGCATTTGGAAGCAGGTAACTGAAGAATTTTAGAAACTCAAAATTCAAAGGCCAGGGGAACTGAAAATTCTCAGGTGAATTTTGAAGCTTTATGAAGTGAAACATCTTTAAATAGAGGAACCTTGAAACAGACATTCCAAAACTCAACAGTCAATTTTCAGTAAAACAAGAAAACTAGCACAGGAAAACCCCTGTCATCTTGCGAATAAACACAAGAGTTGTATTACATAGAGGAAGCAAAACGGTACTTTTTCTTCAGAATACCCAGCAAGGGGTAGATTAGTCCCAAAAGAGACAAGAGGGTGTCCATGATATGCAGAGGTACTGCATGTTTTAGAGACATCATGGGAAGAATAACACAAAGGCCTGACATGTGCCTTTTCTCTGGGTAAGATAAGAACTTCAAGTAATATTACTCTCATTTTATTAATGGAGGATGAAACTACATATTTTTGATCCTAACGTAAATATTTTTCTTCTGCTCCTCTCCCTTTGAAAATACTTAACATATTAAATGGGAGTATTTCAAAATATAAAAATAAAAGAATGCAATCTGTGAAAGCAATTATATGTTTTCATACTACTCAATGCTGATGGCAGAAGGGAGCAATTTTTCACTTGCTCCTGTCTCACTGTTAAGTCCTTCGAGACAGCAAGTCCTCCTTAAATTAAGAGATGAAGCACACTTTAAAGGACTGCTAGTTGGCATGCGTGTGCTGTATTTGCAGCACACTTAATCTATACCAGGAGAGAAAATTTGAAGTCCAGTGAATGCTTTTGTATCCAAATCTCTTCCACAGCATACAGCTACAGCCATGCTATTTGAAAAGCAGAGCTGTCTTAAGAGACCAATTGCAAAATTTTGCAGATTCCCAGAGGAGCCAATAATGTTGGCTGCTCTTTTGTACTTGCTTCTCCTAGATGAGAATGCACATAACTGTATCTATCTTTCAAAATCTTCAGTTCTGGTTTGATGTGTTTGCTTTATCTGGTTTAAATTTGCACCTTTTCATTCAGCCCTTTTATTTGTTCTTTATGTTTCCTTTTTTTTTTTTAAATTACCCTTCAGTTGTTTTTTTTTCCCAGTTTTTTTCTTAATAGGCAGCTGTTCTGCATTAATAAAACGAAGTAAGCCTTTCCTCTCTGCTTAAATTATGTTCAACTGATGTTTTTGATTTATCTCCTGGTTTAAAACTTTATCAGTGTTATTTTAAATGCCTGTATTTCACCAAAATACTGATTCTTTAAAATAGGCATTTCTTCAATTCACCTGGAGCTGTTTTTCCTGCATACTAACATAGAAACACTGCTTGCATTTCTGTGGCATTTATTATGGGATCTGAAAACTCAACAGCTAATAAAAGTCAGTTTTGGATAATGATCAGTCTGGAGAGGCCATATGGGGACACTAGGGATGCTGGGGAATTTTTACTTCTTATGGAATTGAGACAAATGGAAAACTTGGATAACCACTTATTTGGAATTACTTGTGATTAATTAGACAGCATTCTGGGAGGAGTTGAGAACATGGTGTCATTTCCATTGTGATACTGAGTTTTGAAGAGAAGTACAAATAAAGGAAGAAACCCAGGAGATCAGTCTCATATGTTCTTGATATGTTCCTCATACAGCCTGCCTTGCAGGGGGTACATTTGCATCAGAGAAAGACCGTCTGTTTTTAGACCTCCAAAAATACTTGAGCAGTGGCTGTCTCCAGGTTTTCAGATCCTTTTGTTTTCTTCAATTTCTCTTACCTTCATGTGTTTTTTTCCATGCCACTCCCAGTGGAACTATTTCCTTAGCCCAGAACTCAAAGATCCATCTTTCTTCATTTAGGGTCTGATTCAAACCCCATTTAAGTCAGTGGAAAGACTTCCATTGACTTTACCGGGCTTTGGACCAATCCTCACATTCCTCTGGAATATGCTTTTCCTTCTATGGTGCTTACAGAAAATAGTGTCAGCTTTGCACAGGCTAGTAAAAAATGAAATAAGATGAGGGGCCCAACCCACATGAAGAAGCTGTCTTGGCACAGATATAGACCTGTTACTAGTCCTCAGTAGCTGTGTGTAGATATATTCCATTTTAAAGGGGAAAAATAATTCAAATACCTGTGTTATCTTTTCCTTTCTCAAGTGTTAGCTATGATTATGCTCATCAACTGGTCTGATCAGGAAAGCCTCAAGATGTCTCTTAATATATTCTTACCAGTCCTTTGTAATTTTTTATCTTATACTTCATGGGCTTTCTGCCTTTTGAGCAATGTGAACATGGCAAAAGCCTGCACTTCAAGAAGAAATTTAGTTAGCTGCCTTTAGGCTGCTGTCTTCTAGTGCCCATTGGTGCTTAAGAGGATTTTGGCCACTGGCTTGTCACATAGCTGCTCCACCAAAACGCCTATATATGCAACAGTCTATTCTCCATAAGAGAATGTTTTATCATAGATCCAGTCACAGTACTTGCACTCCTACTGCAATCATGAGGAATTCAGGAGTTCTGAGAGTGGAGCACTATATTCAAGCACATGCAATTCTGTATCTAGTCAAAGCAGAAATGAAGACTTCAGAGGGAGGGTGGAGAGGATCAGAGGTAAGAGCAGGCAGGAGCCAGCTTTTCCAGGAGCCAGCAGGAGTCATTATGCACAAGCAGGTAGGCAGACTCCGAGTACTGCCCTAGGAATTAAATAAAACCACTCTGTTGGATATTGGGCTTAATTTCTGGAGAAGCAAATTTTAGGCTTCAGTTGGAGTCAGTCTTTAAGTTTTTGCAGGACTGATGATTTGGCTAGAGTTCTGGTGGAAGTGGAAACTCAAGGTACCGTCCAACACACTTCAGGAGAGCTATGTTTTTAGTAGGAGGAGGGAGCTGAACTCTACATTTACTGACTTTCAAAGTAACTTTCTTAGAATAAAACTACGTTGAGACTAAGTAACACAGCAAATACATTCATTTACTGGGAACAATCAATTCATAAAAAAACCCAAACACAGGTACTGCCAGAACTCTTGAACAAGACTTCAGTAATTCATACTTAAAAATTTGATTATTTACATTCATTCATATATATGGCAAAAAATGTTTCTGATTCATTATTTCTTACATTTGGAAGAGAAATGTGGATCTACATTCTTGTTAGATAGCTTAGATTGCACATTTCCCCCTTATTTCAGCTCCAAAAGTCAGAATATTTTAGGGAATTTAGAAGAAACTAATTTCTCATCACAAGGCTGTGAAGAGTGATGTTTCAAAGACAGTATCACAGGAGGTATAATTACCTATACCTGGTCTTGAAGGAATTTTAGCAATATTCTTAGAAATCTATAAAATGGAGATATAGGTAGATATCATATAAGTAATCTGACTACTGACATGTATTATATTACAATGAACACCATTTACAAACAAATACTGAGTCATCAGCTTTGATGTTGAAGAAGTGAAGGTTATGATAGACTTATGTAAGAACTAATTTAATTTTATCTCATGGCAGTGACTCATTTTTCTCCCACACAAAATAGTGGCTTCTAACTGTCCTACTGTTTTATCCTTGTGCAGTGTGTAGAAAAGAAATTTACTCCTTAAATGCTTCTGCTTTATGTTTATAGAAAACAATGTAAAAAGGAAATTGTTCCTGAACACATTTCCAAGGGCAAGGAGCCAAGTCAATTCAAAAGACATTTTGAGGACACTAGTGTTTTAATTTGAAATAATTTGTTTTATGTTAAAAAATCTTCTAAGCATTTCCACTTTAGGGTCACACTTCATAAAGCCTCTCACTTTCTACAATAGTTGCCCACACATTTTTGCCAGAAAGCTCTTAGAATATGCTCTTAGAAAAGTTGGAGTAAAGAAGTGCATGTCAGGTTCAAGGAGTAAACAGGAAGATGTATATCTAGAACAACATCTGATTTAACTGTCACCTGCTGCTCAAAAATCTCAGATGCGGGAGGGAGGGCAATAGTCTTTCCTGCAAACACAGCATACTTCTCCCAGCCAAAATCATAATACTTGGTTCATGGGGTTCACTGCAGGGTCTTTCTTTAGTGATGTTCTCATTTTCTTCTGCTTTTTTAAATCCCTCTTTTCCTCATACTGTCTATAGTATTATCCTGTCGGGATATGCACCTGTCAGAAACTACCAAGAAAATAATGTTTACTTATGGATGAAACTGTTTGCTGCTGCCACAGACACCTGCTGTAAACCTTGCCATAAAGCTGCTGTTTCTGCAAGTTTGTATACCGTTTAAATGTTATAGTTAGGACAAAAAGCTGTATTAGATAGGTAATTAATACCATTCTATTACTGCTGTATGTCCAAATGTTCTGCTTAGTTCTGGAAACCCCGGTTACAGCCCCCTGATTGGTTGATGTACCCCAAAACCTCATTGGCTAGCCGGTGGAGCAATGCAGCTCCACCTTATAAGGCTAAGCCACCCCCAGTTCTTCCTTATATGTTATAAACCCTCCTTCCCCTCTCCTTTTGTGTCGCGGTCCGCCCCTGTCTCCACCCAAGTTCTAGAACCCTCTGAACAAACCCTATAAGTATCCCATGCTCTCCTTAATAAAGTGTTCACAGCCACCATTCCTCCCTCTGCGTGGACCATGTCCCTCTTTCCCTTTCGGACTGCGACATTATCCTACTTTTTTCTTTCTTTTTTTTTCTTTTAACACTTTGGCATAATTTCTTGCTTTTTAGTATTGTTTTAGTATTCCTGCCTCTATGGTATAAAAATCACCACTGTCTTCTCAGTCTCCTCATCGATCAGAAAATTCCTCATGATTTCTCAATAAAATGTTTGAAGCAGCAGTGCTAAAATTCTGTCTTTCATCACCCAATTACACACTTGTCAAATTTGGTTCTCACTTTACTTTGCATGTATTTGCTTTTATTTAGGTATCATTGAACTTCACAGTTCTGTTAAGAAGTCAATTTCATAATTTGATTCTTTCTTAAAATAGTTTGGATTGCTTTTTCATTATACAGTTTCTACATTATCTGCTCAATCTAGAAATCCTTTTCTTTCCCCTCCAGAGTTGAAGATTTTTTTTTTGTTGGCTTGTTCATAGATTTTGCTCAGAAACCAACTCTAGATATTCACAAAGCTCTTTGACAAAGATTTTCCCCCATGAGTTATCTTTCCAGCAGTGTGTATTCCATATTTTCCTACTAATAACCTATTGTGCACCCTGATAATTGTGTTTCATGTACTGATGATGATAATCCTTCCCTTGACTCCCATGTCCCCTCCCCATCACTATTCCTGTAGCTCTTGCGTTAATGATGAAGCACCAACACTTTTCTCCTTCTTCTTGTTGCTCACAGAGCTCAACCTGCGCCACAATCCAATGCTTGGCTGTTGTGTTGTCTGTCTGGATACTCAGTGCCATGGCCCTGTGCTGCAGCTGGGAACAAACATGCCAGTGCAGCAAGGATTCCTCCTAGATGTTCTTCCTGAAGTTTTTGGTGAGGTCCTTTACTCATTCCACAATCATAGACATGCCTTGTCATGAACTGAAATGGAATTATATTTGTCTCTGGAAATTTAAACATCAACCATAAAGATGCATACATCTGAGCTAGCTAATCAAGACTTCTTTTATAATCACTGATAAGAAACAGGCATTTCTCAGGTATAATTATTATGTTGTATTTTAGACATCTGCAGCAGAATGAGGTGAATCATATCCTAGAAATTCTTATTTATCTCTAGTGACTGTAAAGAAAATTTAGACAACTAACTTGCAGATGTAAAGATCAGTGTTATAAATCCCCACACTTCATCATGTGAGTTTTATGTGTGGAGTCTCAGACTGAGTGTGGTGAGGATGAGTTTCATCCCTGGTTTAGATAAGCGGTTCCACCAGAACCAGAATGATTAGCCTCTCTGAAGAGCAAGACCACTGTTGAGTAGAGGCAACTACTGCTTTTGAGTTGTTTCAGGTCTTGTTTTTGTTTTTGGTTGGTTTTGTTCTGTTCTGTTTTGGTTTGGTTTGTTTTGTTTTGTTTTGTTTTGTTTTGTTTTGTTTTGTTTTGTTTTGTTTTGTCTGAGTCTGACCTTTAAATTTCAGCAGAATAACTTCTACAATAAAAATGATTATATGTCTTCCTGAGATTCAGACTGCAAGGAACAGTGAAGAATGCCAGAAAATAAGGCTTTCAAAATTTTCCTTTTCTCCTTGCCCTCCACACAGGGACAAAGATGTAGTGACAAATGTACTGAGAATCAAAGAAGGAATCATTCCAGTTATGAGTATTGTTGGGTTTTTTTTAATTATTATTTCCAAAAGGCATAGAATGCTTACACAGAAAACAAAGTATTTCATCTTGGTGGCTAGAAGGAATCCATCGTACTCCACCTGGAGTTTGCTTTGAGCTTTCATTGTTCAGATGTGTATGGTTTATTTAGAGGAAAAAAATCAGCTTATCTATATGCTTATACTTGCACTTCAAGATATGACTTGCAACAAAAGCAGTTGCAAGCATACATATTGTTATCTTAATCATGGGATAGTTTAGAACTCTGAGAGTTACAAAGAGAATCTAATAATGATTTTAATATTTAGGTTAAATTCTCTGTCCTCATTAACATCAGTGACAAAATCCCATTGACCTAAGAAGTGCTACAAATTCAGTCTATATTACTTTGTCATTTGCTGTTAGCAAAAGATTTGTGTAACTTTTGAAAGTTAATGCAATTTAAAAGCTCTTCTGCTTGATGCATCAAAAATGTACTTTAATTCAAAGCGTACCATATCAGAATGTAACCTATTTACATAGTTCAGACTCAGGAAGATCTCATTAAATCACAAACCTCACAGCCGGAAAAAAATATTGGTAGTTAATATGAAACAGACTTTGTGACAACATGACCATGTGTAACATGTGGTTTAATAGAGGTAGAAAAGTCTGTCTTTACCTACCAATATCATAGCCTTGCTCAGTGAACACATATGAAGCACACTACACTTGCAATATACAGATCCAGTGGCGGGCTGGTTTACCAAAATTTCATTCTCATGTGATTCATTAATCCTTGTACATTGCTGTTGTCAATAAGGTGTTGCAGATGAAATGTGTTAGTGAATAGCTGAGAGTATTTTTAAATTGCTCCTTAGCTATAACTGTTCCAAGTGACCACTGTAATTTCTTCCTGAATAAAGCCAAAAAGCTTAGTTTGTGTTAAGGGATCTTTAAAGGTAGACTACCTCACCTATTTGATTTCATCCTGAAAGAGATTAGGAACATGCACAATATCATTTGAAAGGTAGTTTAAGCACCTACTTTTTATTGTTTCTCACAGAATAGCTATAGTTGAGTGTGAGGGTTGAGGGCACCCCATGCAAGAAAAGGGCAAGGAGGTAAGTTGGTTTGGAAATTTCTCTTTGCTCAAGAAACCTGTCCTGGCTAAAGAAACATACATTGAGAGAATGTGTGAGAGCAACCACTTTTTGTCTTTCCCTCAGATCTGTTTCTTTGTTAGACAAAACAGGCAACCCTTTATCTGAGTAGGTGCAAAGGAAGCATTCCTTTCTCACAGGTGGGAGAAAGAAAGAGAAGGAGGCAAAGAGAATGGCTTAGAAGGCAGGACTGTGTGCAAGCCCCTTTGATATACATGGCCAGGAAGCCCTGAGGCCCATGTGTGTCTTTTGCCACCCATTTGTGAGTTCTTGCAGCTGTTTAGTGTTCCCAAAATAAACTTCCTTTATTGCTTGAAAGTCTACCTGCATACACATTTGGAGCTTGCACTGAGATAGATAGCTCTTCCAGTGTCTGTGTCTTCACAGCAGAGACCTGTTTTGTGCTCTTTCCCTTGGCAAAGACATGTTCTTAGTGAATGAGAGGCCAGTTCTTGCCTGCTCTAGAGCAACTCATTTGTAGATTCTGAGTATGTTGTTTAAGGAGTAAATTCTGTACCATGAAAAACTGTCTGTGTGGGAATTAAATTAAAAAAAAAAAAAAGTTCAGGGTAAACATTGTGCTGCTTAGTTGGTAAGGAAGTTAATAAAACGGAATATGCACAGTGTCTATTTGTAGAGCTCTTTAGGCTAGTTACTGGAGGTGACTGAGAGAGAATATTGGAATATGTATTGTATTTTAAACTGATTTTGTTATCTCCAGGTATCAAAGTCACAGATACTGAAAATATTAATATTAACAGTAATAATAATAACAATAAAGCAATCAAATATTTTATTTGCAAAGATTTCAATTAAGAAATGTTCAGAAAATCATTACATATTCAAAAATTTTCAAGTCAGTATGCTGAGAAATTGAAACAAAATAATAGTTTGAGTGGAAATGTTGGCATTTTTAATCAGTTATTCTTCCATTTGTGACAAAGAATGAGCTTTTGTTTTTAGCTGTAAAATTAGTGTGCAATGTTGGAATATTTTTATAACAAAAATTTTATTTTTCTTTCCCTAGATCCTTGGCAGCTATTTTCTCATATGTTTATAGTCTATTGATCAGACTTGAGACTGTTTTTTCAGGATATATATGAAACAAACACTAAGATTAAAGCCAAGTCTTCAAAGGGGAGGTGCATATCCAGCAGTGTGATCTTTAAGGCCAATTTTGAGAAGCACTCCTGTACATGCTCAGTTTTGAACATGGAGTCAAGTGTTTTGCTGAAGTCATGAAGAGATGAAGACTGAAAGTTGTTGTGGTGAACACACATTTGCAGCCTGTGTGAAAATCAAGATGCTTGTGTGAAATACATGTGTGACACAAGCTTCAAAGAATCTTGCCGAAATCTGAAGTTTACAGGACAGAATGCATTCCAGAATATTTGTCATATTTGGGCTTAAAAAATAACTTGTCTCACTATGCAGTTTCTCTAATAGCAGTTTTATGCTGGTCTTAGATAGGTCTTTTCTAAACAGAGCATATGAAGTCAGAGAAGAGGAATGAGGCTGCTTTGCAGGCACTGCAGTTGACCCGTATCTGCTGTAATGTATAGAATGGCTGAATGTGCACTTGCTGACATGGTGATGTAAGAAGCAGACGTCCCCTATGATGGCCATCGGGGCCACAACTGGACAGGCAGCCTCGCTGAGGTGATCAGGGCTGCTCAGCTCCCTGGCCTCAGACCAGCCGCTAATTAATTGTGCACAGCAGGATATTTGCACAGGGAAAGAGGATACAGTTAGCAATGGATTAGATCAGCTGAAAGTTCAGCAACTTTTTTGCAGAAGAGTGCAATGTTTGATCAGAGTGTTGTTTGATCAGAGCTCTGAGTTTTGTGGCATTCCCTCTTACATTACAGAACTAATATATATGCTACCTTATACATCTACCTGTATTTTTGGTGCTGTTGTGGGCACTGGTTCTATGCAATAGATATAACTCTGACTTCTAACATGTTAGTAGCAATTTTAATTTGAAAATCCAGTTTTGCATGTTCAGCTGCCTCTGAGACAAGAGACCTGCAGTGTACCTCACCCCAGCAAGAGAGCAGACATTACAGACAAACCACTCTGAGAATTGGGTATGTCTCATACTGCCTTGGGGCCAGGAGGTTAAATAAATGACCTCTTAATGCCTCCCAACCTGCTCCCATTTTGGAAATTAATGTATTATGACATCCCCTGTGGCCAAGTTCTCAGTTGGGTTAGTAGGCTTGTGCTGACTTCTCTTCAGGAAATACGGCCTGACTCTAGCTAAGCATGCCATAGGGAATTCCACTTCCCTTAAAAGTGGAATACCCCTTAGAGAGGTTCAAGACTGAAGCAGAATGATACATTTTAAACTCACTAATTGAAAATTGTTAATTCTGTATTTTAGGCCAAATCAACAGGCAGTTACCAGATTCACATGTGCAATCATGCTCACTTCAGAAACAAATCTTTGTCTTCTACCAAAACTGGCACTCAGGATTGAAGGTACTTCTTAGGTAAAATTAAATAATCTCATGTATTTCATTTCCAACACTGCTTCCTCCTTGGGAAAAGCAGAACAAAACAGTCTAGTTGGGATCTGAAAGTAAGCTCTGGACAGAATAAATTAGCATGTTTAATGTATTTATTTTTATGATCTGACCCTTGGCTAGCAACTCAGATTATACTAAAGTATTTCCTGGAAGTAACTGGTGCTTTTGAAAGGAGGCTATTAAACAGACATATTTTGTTCCATTTCCTGAAAAAAGTCTCCTGGTTCCCACCTCTGTGTTGTTAGATGCTCAACTAGGCACTGCATTGACAATGCTATTGGGTACCAAACTGACAGACAGTACTAGATGCAAGCTCTGCATGGCTAGTGCAGCAGATACATCCCAAGCAAGCCCTGCCCAAGTTGCTTCAGAAGTGCTGATTCCCTCCTGCTGCTCCAGTTTAATGCTGTCCTCTCTTTCTTTGCGTCTAATCTAATACCTCTGCCTGTCTGTTGGCTTCCAATCCATTAAGACTGGAGTTGTTCATTCAGAGAAGTTGTGGACGCCGCATCCTTGGAAGTGTTAAGGCCAGCCTGGATGGAAATCTTAGCAAACTGGTCTAGTGTCAGATGTCCCTATCCACTGCAAAGGGATTGGGACTAGATGATCTTTAAGGTACATTCCAATCCAAGCCATTCTATGATTCTTAGTCAATTAGTGTCTCTTACCCCAAAAAGGGAGGTACAAGGCAAACACCTCAGTGTCACAATGATAAGAAGACTTTAGACTTCTTCTCTACTAGTTTCTACGTGAGAGCAAAAAGGAGAGTGAAGAAAATCCTATTTCTGAAGTCTCCTGTGCAAATGCTGCCACTTCTCTAATTCCACAGCTTCTTCCTCAGGGAATTTATTTTGGACTCTCCTTCTGTTTTTGCCAAAGGGCTCACTGTTTCCAAACAAAACAACCTCCCTTCATGACCTCTTCAGTCAGGACATTTGCTTTCTCCTGAGGAATAATGTTACTTACTTGATAACTGATCTCCTGCTCTGATTTGTGCTGAGTCTGCCTAAGTGATCCAGCATGCCAGTATCCTTTGAAGAGCAATTAAAAAGTCAGAAAGAGTTAGTAGCATTTCTGTGCAATGAAGACCTTAATGGATGAGGACAACTACTCTAAGCCATGCTACCCATGCAGTTTAAGCCAGAGGAAACTTTGAAATGTATGTGTTTTACTAGCGCAGTTCTATATCTTTCACAGGTACATGCTTTAGTATTTGCATGTCTTGTTAATAGTCTTAAATAACCTAACACCCAATCCCTGACTTGTTAACAACTTCCTTGGAATAATAAGGGATGAATAAATCACTGTGTTTAGGTAATCATGGCGTTAATCTTGAAAAGAAAAAGAAAACAGAAGGTAGAGCAAGAGAGACAGGAAGTCCCAAAAGGCTTTGCTACTTGAGAAGGTGACACCAATACAATTTTAGGTGTAAATTTATAAAGTGAAATTAAAGCAATGTAGAAAATGTCGTTATTTTCAGACCTTATTTCAAAGAAACAGCAACATTTATTTGGATTTACTTTAAATCATTTAGTCACAGATTCAACTGAATCAAAATTAAGCCGGTCATTTTCAGACAAGAAAATGAACAGACCATTTAATGAATATAAAGGCTGATTTGAGCTATATTGGCCCAACCTTTTCTTATGTGTGAGTATTAAGTGAAGGCAAATGATCACAAGATATGTGATGATGAAGATGAAGAGGCAGAAGATTGCTTATTCATGGATTTCTTCCTTCCTTGTTTTTAATTGGTGTATCCATAATAGTGTTCACAAGGGAGAAAAGATCAAAAAGTGAGTAATAGCACTAAGCTAAGTTACAGATAACAGTGACCATGCAGGGACAGCAGGGTAGGAAGAAAGCATTTCGACACTTCGAACTGAGCGCAGACAGGTTTAGATTGGTCTGCACTTGGTGACAATGTGTTGGCAGACAGTCTGTCAACTCACATGCCTTGCTCTCTGTGTGTTCTTTCTGCCATCCTCAGTGCTAAGGACTGGAATTAATTCTGCTAGCAAGTGTCTTTATCTCTCTCTTTTTTTTTTTTTTTCCCCATCCCTCAATAGGAACCTGTGTGGTTTAAGGATTTTTCTCTTTCGCCAGGCTACAGTGTGTGATGTAAAGGAAGCATGGCATTTGTTATTACATAAACCTCAACAAGACATGTACGTTCTGGTATGTACAATACTTACCTGTACATCTTAACCTCAAGTACTCCAGGTTAATATGACAAATCTTTTGCTGGTTTAGGGGAAAGTGATTAGAAGCAAAGAACAGCTCTTCCTTCACCTCATCATCAGGGCATGCCAACAACCCAAAGACGCACAACAAATGTGTTCCCTTTATTGCTTATCACTTCTACTTGCCTTGAAGTGGTTCTTGGCCTACATGGATATAAAGTGTTGTCAGTGGAAAGTCTGAACTCTCCAGGGCTGGTTAATATATTTCTCCTGTTTGGCTTCCCTGAAGGGTAGTATTGTGGATTTGAGTATCCAAATCCTTCATTCACAGATGCATGCAGTTTTAGAAATCACTGGCCTTTTATGTCTTATGGGGGAGACATTGCAGTGAGGGAAAGAAATTGGGCAGCTTAGTCTAACAGTTCCCTCTACGAGATTCTTGTTCTATAAGTGAGACAGCACAGTCTCAGAGGAAGATTGGACAGGTCAGCATAGACCTCTTGCCATCCTGTACTTTATCCTTGCACAGGAACATGGGGTTTCCTGGGCTGCTTGTCTCCCCTCTGACCTTCACAAAAGTTGTAGAGGCAGTCCTGGCTCTGGATGCAGAGCTGTGGGTTCACCATCAGGTAATTTGCAACTCCTGGGAAGATCCCAGCATTCACTCCCAGGTTTCCTGAGTTATAGGATTGGGTCGGAAAATACCCCATTGATATTTTGTATGATCATCTTGAGTTGCCGTGGTCTGATTTATCATGACCACAGTTGCTGGTATCCATAGTCAATTTGTTCCTGACATATCCTGGACATTTCTCTACTCCTTGAAGATTAATGCTTTTTTTCCATAGTTTCACTCTTTATTTCAGGGACCACACCTAAGACTGCTTCGTTTTTTGAGGCAAGTGGTTGATCTTTCATCTACTACAGCAGAAATTCAATTAAAGTTCATGGGCTTATGCTAACTAGAAATTAATTTCTCCTAGCTGATACTGGTGATAGCTCTGGGCTAGCCATAAGATTTCAGGTATATTTGATATTTATGAAGCAATTTCTAATTTGATTACTAAGTTTTGTTGGATTTGCCTAGACATTTAAAATAGTTTGTAAAATTTTTCAGGGCTAATCAGAATGTTCTCACTGAATCATTCTCTTTTGCCTTTCATCCATTCATAACTCAATTTGCGGGGCCAATACTATGACTTAAATGGATTACTACATGTGAAAGATTCTGTCAGCCAAAAAGTTGAGAACTTTATACTGTACCTGGCTTAAAACAATTCAAATAAGACATGTGTTCTAGTTTTAGTAATCAGACTCCTATCAAATGCTGAAAATACAAAAAATTAAATTTTACTTCAAAGTGTCTGGAGGAAAGAGAAATGAAGAAATCCTACTTTTCTTAAGGCACTAAAATATCACAGAGATCAGTTGTAAAAGATGCAGAGATAGGATGGTCTTTCCTCAGCTGCAGAGTCCATGACCAATATATTATTTTCCTTTTACAAGTTCTGTGATATCAGTGTTAAATACCTTTGCAGATGGAAACTTCACTAACATGATCCTTTCTTCTGCTGACAAATGACTCTGTATAACACCTTCCCCCAACAGGGAGTTAAAGAAGCAGCTGAATTGAGGCTGTTTTCTCCATTTAAATGTGAGAAAATGTGATGACTCTCAGCCTGTCTAGATATGTACCAGAAATGAATAGGAGCTTCCAGTTAGCACCTGTGCACCCACAGTGAGGAAACTTTAGCTCATTAACTGTCTTTTCCTGCACATTTCCTGATATCTGCAAGAATAAGAAGGGAGTTTTGTAGCAAATGCAGTTTCATGTTTTGCCAGTTGTCCTCTTTATTTGCAAAATGAAGATGACATTAAGGAAGAGGTTTGTGTTTTCAATCTTTTCAGAGCTTTGATGACAAAATCATAGGAAATCAAAAGCATTGAAGAAGTAAATGTGTCATGCCAGGCAACAACAGCAGGGGAATATGTCTACCTGAGCCAACAGACTGCATGAAAAATAACTAAAAGAAAGTCTCAGAATGCAAATATTCACATACTGCAATTTATTGAGCATTCCTTGTATTATTGAAAGCATTCAGTAATCTGTTAAAATATTAGAAGAAAGTATCATTTATATTCCCAGTAGCTGAGTTGGGCTATCACAGAATTTTGTGTTTTTCGTATAAACGGATCCATCTGCAGCAAAGCAAGTTAGGATTAATAAAATAAATATTATCTGGAATAATGTACACCACCCAGTGTCTTCCAATAATTTCATCTGGACTAGCTCAATGGTAAACAAAACTTTGCAGAACGTCTTGTCATTATGCAAAAAATATCTAAAGATCTTTGTCATCCATTACTAGTTTTTCACTGTCTTTGCATGGAGTTTATCTGAATTTCAAATGCAGGTAACCTTGTATAGTAAATGCAGCTACTATCTATGGATTCTCATTACAAGTTTATGATTTCTTAATAGATGATGTCCCATCCATTTTCCAGGTGTTGAGAATGCAGAAAAGAACTGGAATATTGCTTCAAAGCCAATTTATATTTAGACTGGGTAATGAAGTTAAAATCTGCTCCAGATTTTAGCCATGTGCTATGGCTATGGCTAATTACAGTACTTAGAGATAAAAGAGATAAGGCAAAAATATTTTCATTGACTCATCTATATTGTAGTTAAGTATGCAAATATTTGCATTTAAATCTCTGCTATTGGCAATAATTTTGTTAATAAATGATTTCCCATCTTTGTACAATACCATGAAGCTTTTTGTACACAGCAATTTTCTTACTCTCCCAGTTGCACACCCAACCAAACAAAATATATCCAACTAATGTACATTTAAAATAGAGTTGGATTTGTTTGAATGGAGTTTTTGGTTTGTCTATTCTTAATTAAAATTTAGGAACCGCCTTTGTACCTATTATTTGTGGAGATCATGTTCTGTTTTATTTAATTACAAAACTCCCAACAACTATGAAAAAAAGCAAACTTATTTTGTGTTAGCTAAGATAAAGTAGTTTGTCATAAGAAGAGGGTTAATAAACCAGGTTGTATTCAAGCATTCTTCAAGTCTGGCCTTGCTGAATGAATTACTGCAATTAGACTCATTCATTCTTGAAGAGTGTTAGGTCTAACAGAGCTCACACATCAGGAATTAATAGGATTATGAAGAAAACCTTTTCCTTGTGCATGTGCATGTGCAGCCTAGTAACCTATCTCGTAACTATTTCAAGGGTGCTACTATGCACTAACATGTATGATCCAGCACAGCTAATTCTAGGAGACATCATCTTTTGTTGCCTATTTATGAGACTGTCTAGATGTGTGCATGTTTCATCAGCCCATCGGTAAGGACCTCAGTAACGGGCAGATGACCAGTGAATTCAGTGGGAGTCAAATTTCAAATTAATGAAGAAGCTTAAAATACTAGTAAGACTGTGGCTCTAAGAAGCTGCTGGCCTCTGATATTTGAATAAAAGATGAAGGACTACTGCCAGAGGCTTGAAGGAGAAAATGCCTGCAAGTTTTAGAGTTTCAATAACTTACCACAGATACATGGAAATGAATGTTTGGGAGTTCCCCTCGGTTGCAACATGCATGGAATGAACGTTTGAGTGTATGTTCATTAGTTAGTTATTTTCTGACCTATGTCCTGTTCCTTTCCCATTAGGAAAAGTATTTTCTGTGCATACATGATTAAAATGGAGAGGCTCTACAGACACCCGAAAGGCTAGAAGCTTTTCAAATGAAATACAAATCCCTTAAACTTTGTTACCACATTCCATTAATGCTATGAATTCTGTTTAGTTGGTGCCAGTATGGTTTTATTCATATTAAATTTCTCAAAGCTTTATTTGCCTGGTTTAAATAAAAACAAGAAGTAGTCTAAGCCTTCCAAGAAAGAAACTTAAAAGTCTCAGTTTCGCAGTACAAAAAGATGAGGTAATTTAAAAAGAAAAAAAAAATAAAAAGAGAGGGAGAATAGTAAAAAGAAGAAAATGAAATAGCCATTCCAGGTTATCCCATTTCAAGGGAAAAAAAGGCCTGCAAATATGATACCCTCTAAATTTCCACCAGAATTTTTTAAGCCTCAAATGTGAGGGCTTGATATGTATTTAAGCTGAATGTTTTGTTATTCATTCAGTCAATATTTTGAGAAGAGACAGGCATAGGCAGAGGTCAACAAGACATCCCATCCAACATTTTGTTTTCCAACAAAAAATTGCAGATTTGGCTCAACTGAAACATTAGATACGACTAATTCAATTTCAAACCATTATTTTAAACAAAAAGTAAGGAAAAGTTTTAAGGTAACAATTAGATGTTTTAAAAATAAATACTTTTCTATTTAATGCAGAAATAACTTCATTTTGAAATTAACTGCTTTGTGATATCTCAACATTTTAATTATTTTCCAGTTAAATAAAATGTTTTATCCAATCTATAATTGTTCAATGTTTTGATCACCTAAATATTCTTTAAATATATATTCTTCAGAAGCAAATTCTCTGTAGCCAGGTCACTTTAGTTTGATACTAATACTTACATTTTGCAGCATCATAAGCTATGAAACTCTGTCCCATCCTGGAACTATGGTGCTGGACAACAGAAAAAATGCTAACTGTGGATGACTGAAGTTCTGGCTCCATCCCAAGATCAGGATGACTTAGTTTACAAGTTTTGACATATTAAATGATCTTTTGCCCTTGTATTACTGTCTATTTCACTGTGTAAGAGGCAGCTAGGAGAAGGGGCTGCATGGGCTTCAGAGAGGATGAGAACTGGCATCACCACAAAGCCACTGACAAGGGAACAAGAAGTACCTTGTCCTTTGCTCAGAAAAGCTGTACAAAGTAACCATTACAAATGGCCAGCTGCAGCACCCTTCTAGACCTGTGACAATAACCATGTTTTGGCTTTTTGGAGCCTTTAGTATGAACATAAGTAAAATAAGCAGCATTGCAAACCCCAGATACACTGCCCTCATCTGTGTTTCAGGTAAGCAGCCATGCACAACTCTCACTACCATTAGCTTTAATTATCATGGTGTGGGATGATGGATAAACATAGAGGGGACTCCACATTTTAGGGTAAAAAGCAGCTGCCACTCCCTGGATGAATTGAGGTGGGCATGCTCCCCAATACAATGATAAAACATCTACTCAGAGAAACAGAACTCAGTGTGGAACGATGTGGAGACTGTGTAGTTCCCCTCCATTTTAATCTCAGCAGAATGGAAAAACATTGTGGTACCAAGACTGTGTAGTGCCTGTCTGACAAGGGAGAATCAGGATGTTCTGCTGCTGAAGCTAACATCCATGTCAAACCCCTTGCTTAAGTGTCAAGCCACTACCACCACCTGCCTCCCATTAGGTACACTAATCAGAAATAAGAAGTATTTATGACTAAAGCCACTCAAAGTCCACCTACACATGAAGAAAATAGTATAAAGGTAAGTTGAGGATAGGGAAAAAGGGGGAAAAGACCTCCACCAAAACTGCGGAGATCGGTTGACAGGCTGAGTCCATGTTCTTTCCCCCAGAGGGATGCCATGAGTGAGCAATATACTCGACATGCATTAAATGCTGCATTTAGGGCTAGAGCTTGTGTTTGTGATTACCCCATAGCATATCAGTAAATTGCTTCATATCAGACCTTGTGCTTGCTTAATATATGTATCAGGAGATTAATTTAAAACATATTTTTGCAGTAGATGCTATCACTGGCAACCTTTGAACCTTATTAATCTGTCACAATTTGTATTAATAAAGAGTGTTATTCCATGAACTGCTAAAGTGAGTAGAGTGCCTGCAGTTGCTGGTAGGGATAACACCATGACAGGACCCACTGAGGTCTTTACTCCATTGAGTCCCTCCTAAGGGTAGTGGAGGCACCCTCTGTCCTTGTGAATCTGCTGGTGAAGGGTCTCATTAGGAGATGTTGACAGACTGTCAGACACCAGGGTCTTGACTTTCCTGGTGCTACCGACAGGCAAAGATCTGAACTCCCACCTTTCATGTGACATATGCTGGCATGTCATACAGGCAGCAGCACATTTTCTACTTGCTAGTCATTACATTTTTTTCAATTGCCAAAAGCAAGGAAAACAATTATCAAAGGCAAGAGCATTTACCAAGTCTTCCAATGCACTATGAAAAAATTAACTAGGCAAGTAATGAAGATTTAATTACTAGCTAATTTTTTTTTACATTTTCTTAAATAATACACCAAAAGGCCAATTTTTTGATTTGTTTCTTAGCTTTCTCCCCATAAGGTGCTCATCATCAGGGAAAACTCTTGTGGACTCTGCACTAATGCTGAAGCGCTGAATTCAGCTTCTGAAAGAAGTCTGAGTGCTCCTCAAAGCAGTTCCCATCCCTCATCTTATCTATCAGAAGATTGACACTTGTGAAAAAAAGACTAAGAGGAACTGGGAAGGAGAGGAAGAGGTCCTTTCCTTAGTCCTCCTGCCCCTGATGACTAAGACTGCAGTCACACCCTTAGAAAGTGATGTCCAGATCATGCAGAAACACAGGCACGTGAACATGATTGCACCAGCCTGCGTTGCTTAGACTAGTGCTGGTGAGCAGGACAAAAGTAGTGCCAAAAACGACAGGTGAAAAAAACCTACCAAAGTCCTCACTGGGAAATAAGAACTCCTCAGCAATTACAGAAATCAGGAGAAACTTGGAGCCTCTTTTTAGCCTGATAATGCCTTGATCATTCATTAGCTTAATTTCCTCATATTTAAAGCAAAACATCCATAGTCATTTTCGAGTGTCCCTTTTTATTCTCTTCTATCTTCCTTACAACTAACACAACACTGAACTGTATGCTTGAGTTTTTTTCCCATTCCAAAACACTTTTTTTTTAGAATGGCAAAATAACAATTTTCTAACTCAGTTTTCTTGAACCTCCACAGGTATTTGAAAAAACACTTTTGGAATCATAAGTTGTCAGAAATATTATATAGACAACTGTACTCTTATTTTTCCTCTTCATCAGGTCTTTATCATTTATTTTTCCAAATTCGTTGTGTGGGATGATTGTCAGAATGTGCTGACTAACAGGAATACCTAATGGATGCACCATGCATGCCAGTAGTTCTAAATTTGAAATGATTTCCAGCTGTCTTTTCTGGAATATGAACAGTACCTGCTTTTCTTCTCTATATACTGTATTTCAGATTCTTGCCTGAACAGCCCACATATACTCCTCCTTCAGAACTGCATAAGCACTAAATATTCAAATTCCCTTCTTTATTGCTCCATTGAGTCAAAAATTTACATAATTGCTCAGAAGTTATTTTCCTAGAATGAATCTGAATCTTGAAGGAAATAACTCAGTCCAAAGTTCACTTGTTTTCCAGTTCAAAGGTCTTACTGAACCCATTTTCACATTGTGTGGCCAAGAACACTTTCATATGCTGACTGTTGACTAAACATTTTTTAAAAAAAAATTTAAAAATTTAAATAATATAGTCAATTCAGCAGAGAATTGCTCTGAATCTGTACAGATTTTTTCCATGAAGAAATTCCAGACCAATAGAAACAAAATTTTCTCAGCATGGCAGACCAAGTGAATAAGAGACCAAAAGATAGGATTTTTATATTTACTTTCTAAAATGTGAATGAACAACAACAAAAAAAATTCTGGAAATCGAACACATCTTCAAACCACTTCTCTGCTTTAATGCAGTAGCCTGGATGTTCCTTGTGTGGAAAAAGAGTGAGTTTGTGTGATTTGTACCCAAATAAACTTTGGAGATTACTGAAAATTTTATGAAGCCTTGCCTTTTATAGGATCCAGGCTAAAGTTGAGGTCTTATTGGGTTCCATAAAATCACAAGTGTATTCATGCTGAGTTGAAGTAACTATTCAACCTCTACAATTTAATAAATTGAATTTGATGTCACTCCAATTGATCTTTCCCATACTTTCTCAACGTTTTCATAACTGCAAATCACAACTAGTATTTATATTCAACCCCAAAACAGACAGAAGCATTCTTTGTTGTTTTTTTTCTTGAAAACTTTGCTGGGGTCCTGTGTCTAGCCTGCAGTCACAATGATGAATGTAGCTTAGGAAGCTGTGATGAAGTAATTATGGAAGCTCGAGCACTAGAGAGCCTGAAACCCTTCTTCATGCTTTGGTAGGTATGGATCAAATAGCCAATATTACAAGTGTAACCTATCCTGGCTTCTGCAGCTACTCAAGAAATTCATATAGACATCCTCAAGACCTTGATAAGTACCCAAATAATGCAAATTAGTGCTCTCTATTTGGATACATACATATGAAGCTTTTGTTTTCATAATGTGTCATGGAAACAATGTACTCAAATGGCAGTCAGTTCAGAAGCCCGTTCACTCCAGAGAGTTTAAATAATGGAGAAAAACCATGAGTGTACATTAACTATCCTACAGAATATGCAACCTTCATCACTTCCAGATAGAAATTTCGTACTCTAAAGAAACAACATGATCTGTATATGAAGTATATGAACTGGACAGAGGAAATTGGTTTTACCAAAATCAGGAGAAGCTAGGGAAACTCAGGTAAAACTTGCAAGGGTATGAGAGGAGGAAAAATATTAACACTGCACTTCTTGAAGTGTAAAAATAGCCAGTGTGGATTACAGTAACTGGACAGGAATTCAGTGAGGCATTGCAAATGGCACCTGCACTACAGATCCAGTTGAGATACTTCTAGTGCACACTGAGGACTGTGACCTCCAGAGCATCTTCCCTTGATGTCAAATAGGGATGCTGGCACAAGTGAAGGGAGGGAAATACAATGTCAGGCAAGTGACAGTAGGAGGCCTTTGAGCCACTGAAAGACAGAGAAATTGCCAAGGCTTGAGCAACACCCGCACACTACCTGTCTGAGTTCTTTCCCTTTTTTCCCCTCCATGTTTTAACTGTAAACTGGAGGATTAAGGTTCTGCTATTTGTCTAAAAGAGGTCCCTTCTTGTTGAGTTTGATACTGTTGCTTCATGAAGTTCTTCACATGCTGGATTGAATGAGGTCTCCAGCAGAGCTGCTGAGAGCAGAAACTTAAAATGGACAAACTCCAGCTTAGACAGATATTAGACAGAATAAAAATCTAATTCTTACTCCTTTTGAAAAACTCATTCTGCTTCCTGTCATTGGGACTTTTTTTTTCTCGAGGAAAAATATTTTATCATCCTTAAATGCACTCTTTGTTGTTATATATGTTAACATTGGATTCCTAACCAATACAAATTTTATTCAATCAAAATGTCTCCAGTACCTAGCTAAATCATGCTACAGTCTTGACACAGACATATGCTATAGGGATGAGTGAAATATCTACTTATCCAGCACTTCATCATTTTATATCAGGAGTTCAATTCCTCATATGCATATTTAAGACAAGGCATAAAAAGATACCAGTGATCCAAGTAAGGGACAATTTTTCCTGAAAATATTTTATACTAATTCTGTGCAAGTGCAACTGAATTAATGAAACACAAGACAATTTCAATTCCAGAATTTTCATATTTACACTGGTTATGTAAGTTACGTCACTTTTTATTTTACTGTCTGCTCTCTCAAATATACATATAAAGAAAAGCTGCTCAAACAGTAGGCAGCAATATAAATGGATCTCCTTGTTCATTACTATTGCAAGAGATCCATCCCTTATTTCATCAAAATAGAGCTGCCCTTGACTAGAAAGAGAATATCGTGTTGAATTCAGCACCTCTGTACAGAAAAACATTTTTCTACCACAGCTCGTCTATCTGTCACACACATCATCCAGTATTTCAAACTATTTTCTGAAAGTGTGAAGAGAGATCTATTTCACACTAGAGTTGCTTTTTCCTTCATTCTACCTCTTTCAGACGCCTCCTTTTAATTTCACCTTCCCTGTTTATATGTTATATGACATTAATTACTGCTGAATCTCACTGAACCCATGGTTGCCTTGGCTCAGTTTCACCTTGGCCCCAGTGATCACTCCACCTTGGCTAAGTGCTCTTAGTTAGACCAGTGCACACAGAGCAATGTCCCTACTCCACTTTCCTCCTTTGCTTTCCAGGGCTGGAAATGCATGATTTCCTCCCTGAGGGGATAATGCTTGTGAAACACTTGAGTATGGTCTTATGATCCTAGTGTATAACCAAACAGTTAAATTAGAATAAAACTGAACACTGTTTATTTAAAGCAGAAATGCATTAACAGCTCAAAATGTCAGGATTTTGCTGTATCGGTTGCGCATTTTCCATCTCCACATGTAGTAGAAGGTACTGGGAATACGGAGAACTACAGTTCCTTCAAACTACCTTAGTTTTGTGATGCATGCATGCCCCAAAGTGTAATTAAGAGCAGCTTCAGTGAGTTATAGCCTCCAGACCACTCCCCTGGGACACACCAAATCCTTGTACTTTCCTGTAGCTACAAGGTACAAACTATTTTCACATTTACACCTGAGAACAGGTCTCTAGACTGAAAATATTCTTAAATAAAAGTTTCTTAAGGGATCAAAGTTGCATGAAGTGAGGGGGGAAAAATGAAAAAAATGTTGGACCAGAAAAAGGATGCACTCTCTGCCCTGAAACATCTGTGGTAAATACTGTGCCTAACCAGAAAAAAAAATTGGTATAAAGTACAAGAAATCAACTGGAATTCATTTAAAATATAAAACACTTTATCCTGTGGTTAAACATATTTAGCACTTTCTAGTGTTTTAGGACTTGAAATTCACAAAGGGAAGGAAGAGGCTCCCTCTGTTTTCTCCCTGCCAAGAGCTGTTCCCCTCTGCTACTGTATTTGTGATGGTTTCAGAAGAAAAAGAAAAAAAGCAGTAAGCATTTTTCAAGACATAGCAACACCTCTCAAAAATGGAATGTTCAAAATCATAACAGTTTGCATGTTTATGCCTCTGTCTCTTGCAGACAGTCCTCCAGTGACTGAAGGAAAGGTGAAATGGACTGGAGCACAAATTGACAGCTGCTTTACAGACTTCATATTTTCACTTCTCCCTAAAGCAGCACGGGCCAATGCTTGCAAAGGAAAAAGTAGCTCTGGAGAATGTCAGCCTATGTTACCTGTGTGAGCCAAGGCTCTGTGGAGATGTCTGTGGCAGAGTGCCAGCCACACTCTTGGAAACCCTACAATCGAAGGCTGTACACTCTAAACAACTGTGTTTTTCAGACCCTACTGCAAGCCTCTAAATGTTTTCAAGAACTACTGTAGATTTGGGCAGTGTGAATTTAAGTATACTGGCAATAAGCTTGCCCTCTTAGTTGTTGTTTGTGGATATTTTAATAAAACTTCATTGATTCTCAGATAACTGTCACAGAATGAAATCCATTATTCAAGAATTTTGTAGGTCTACCCTGGAATAAGTGACCTTCCAAGGTACATTAGAGTATCTTTTTTTCCTTAAACTGAGTGTAAGGAGGAAAAACTGCATTTGTTTATTGATATGGATTTACAGTAATGAAGCAGTATCCCCCTTCTGATGCATCATTAAGGTTATAAATAGCATCACCAATTCTTCTCAGCTGCTCTTTTGCCCTTTCAGGCTCATTAGGTTCATCAGTTAGAATTTACACATCTCCAGAAATTCTTAGAGCTGCATCTGTCCTGCTGTGACTGTTGGAATTAGAGCAGGACTTCTCGGCACATTTGTACTAGATTCCTTTTTCAGCCCATAGTCTTGTCACTGTTCTTTTCTTTCTGTGTCCTGTGGCTGCAAGACCACATTTCATCATGCTTTTTATTCCCTGTATCACCTCTCAGGTTCTCTTTGTAGAAGTTTGGTTGTTTACCTTCATTAAAATACACTTTCAGGTTTTCTTCTTCTTTCTCTGGATTACAGATGAATTAAACACCTGGTTTGGCTATAAAATGTATATGCCAAGAAAAATGTCAATTTTAGGAGCATTTTTAGGATACTCATAGGTTTTTCTTCCTCTGAATCTGCACAGATTTTGCAGATAGAAGACAAGTTTAAAATTGCAGTCACTACAGCGCTGTGTTCTTCTCTTCTAAACACACTTATGTACCACTTAAAAGGTTTAAGAGACCCTCTGTGCAGCCCCAATAAAAAGCCTCTCTGCTTTCTTTACTGCCAGCACTAGTAACCGTTCCTTTTCAGGACTTTTCAGAGGAGGTGACCACGCTACATGGCTTGGACTAATGTCAGTGCCTTACCACTACATTTGTTCTGTCTACAGTTATTTTACCCAGCATTTTCTAGGACGACACGTTGGGAAAGCATTTTCTAAGATTTAGGGGTGAAGTGGTGGTTTTCCTGAGTGATGGCTTGTTTCAGGGGCAGTCAGCTGCCTAATTGGTAGCACAGTCTAACAATATAGATTTTCACTTTGAGCAAATATCTCACTTTGAGATCTATAAGAATATAAGCCCTTTGATTTTCAACAGTTAGTAAGAGCCAATTTTTAGCAATGCATTTAGTTCATTTAAAGTGCAAATAAGGTATCAGATGCGATAGTGACAAAGAGAAAAATCATGACTGCTGGATGATAATCCCAGTGGACACTGCTTATAGTTTTGCACTTCAAGGTACTTGAAAAAATTTTGGTTTGGGGAGCAGTGACATTTTTGAAAATAGCATATTTACATTCATGCACAATTTCACCAAACACGGTGGTGCACTATGTAAATCTAGATTTCACTACATCGGGATGAAAGCTGCATTTCCCCAGTCACTTTTATACAGCAAGTACAAGTATATTGAAAGGATGAACACATCACCTTGCTGCCAGTCTCCCATGCTTGTCATTCATGTTTGTGAGGCAGTGTGGAGAGCTATTCAGAGAATGAATTCAGCAGAACATCCTGAGAAAAGTGGCTCATTGAAGCTGGATGTGTAAATTTTCTAAGACATAAATGCAGGGACATTGGGAAATGGAGTGTGAACTTCTGTGGTTCATAGACAGGCCAAATTTACCTAGGGTCAGTGCCAGTGTCATATGGAGTGAGGTGTTGGTGGAGAATCATGGTCCCAGCACCAAGTACATACAACCACCTGTCTGCATCTCAACAGGGGAAATTGCTGGAATATATTGCAGACCCCTTCAGTTCATGCATTTGGGCTTCCTTCCTGTTACAACTGAGACATAAGGAATAATAAGGTGCATTCCCAGGTCTTAATCTGAGATGGAATCAAGATCTATCCACTGGTGCATGTTGACAACTGGAAGCTCCTGGTTGCTCTGTTTTGTGGAGCTTTTTTGCAGAGTTTGAGTACTTTAATTACTCTGGAGATTATCTGTACGAGGCTGGCTTAATTCCCAGAGAAACCAAAAACAGTTAAAAAACCCATTGTCTTTTAATGAATTCTTTTTAAGTAACATTCTTTTTAAGCCATGAAAGACTGTACTAAAATATGGAGAAAGCCACGAGCAGGCACACTTGTTGGTCATACTCATACGCAATGTATTTGGCTTTTGAGGAATGGACTTCACATCCCAGGCACCTGCAGGCAGTGGTTAAAACCTCCTGGCTCTTACACAAAGCTTTCATTATCACATTGATACTCTGTAGTTAAAGGAATTCCTAATGTTGCTGTGGCTCCAAGGAAACTTGTTTAATGTTCTCTAGAGAAAGCCGCTGATGAATTTGCACCTTTCTCTGTATTAAGACCCTCTGTGGTGGATTTACTGGCAGACGGGTGAAGAGGTACGACCTGGTTCAGTATGCAGGGTCCTGTGCTCCGCAGTGCATTTGTGGTTTCCTGGCTGCACAACTCTTTCATTCAGACTGGACTTATATCTGCCCTTTGAGCAAGCTAGAGATCATAATTTACAGGCTGCCTTAATTAACACTTGGCTGTCAGAACAGCCAATCAGTACACGTACATCACCAGGCTGCTGTTGGCCAGCTGTACAGATCCAAGATTTTCAGGAGACATGTCTTTTTCAGGAGACTTCTGCTGGAGAGAGCAATTGCAGCACTCACTGGCAGCTCCTGCTTCTGCCAGTGTAAAAGGGGCATCAGTGTGGTGTGAGGGCTCCACTCTTGGAGAGCAATCTATTGTGCTCCTTCACCCATGCTGGTCAAGAGGATAAAGTGGAAACTATGGCTCTAGTTCAAGTGGTGATATTGACAGAAGAACATTTTAGGCAACGATGATGACTGGCTTCTGCTCAAAGACAGAAATGGGCTTCTGTGCCATCATTTTTAAAAAGTGATCCAGACTGTGTTCAAGCTGCAGTGCCATGTAAATATGCACTCATGAAAGGCCTTAACAGTGGCCTCCCTGTGGATGTACTGGGAACTAGTAGCAGTATAAATGACTGATCCCTCCAGGTCAGGCTGGCTTAGCATGCTGCTCCTCGACTGAATTGTGTCTTTCATAGGAATATTCTCATTAAATCCAAATGATTGCACAACCCGAATAGCCATATTACTGCAATGCTTAGAAGCTTAGAGTCACTGCAATTCCTTTTGGCCCTTTAATTTTCACAGTTTTTAATGAAAAGAGTAAATAAAATAACTAATTAACCCTTAGGGTGTGAACTTGGCTTATTATCACTTCCATCCTGGCTGGCCAGTCACACAAGAGTGACTGGACTGCTTGTCTGCCTGATACCACTCCACCTTTCTCCTCCAAATCAGCTTTACTGGCATTGTCACAAATCACTGCCCAGAGTCTAGGGGGGTGGAATTAATTTCTCTCACTACCTAAAATGTCAAATGGAGCCAGTTTCCTTCTTATTGCTTACACTAATTTGCAGTGCTGAACTGGTGCTTCAGGAGGTGGAAGCACTTAAGAAGCACTATGGAGTCTTTGTCTCACCTTCCTGAAGTACTGCAGGCTTTGGAAATTGCTTTCTGCTGTGACATCAGAGCTGTGTGCTGTGTCACTACATGACAGAGAAAAGTTCCTACTTTTAATGATCTTGAACTCTATTCATTGTGCTAATCTTATTAGTGACTAGTTTCTCAAATGTCTCTACAAGACACCTTTGAGGTCTCAGAGCTCTTATTTTTAAGACCTTTAATGAGTGTGAAGGAACAGAAGAAGAAAGAAAAATATCTTCCTAGCACAGTCCACAGACACAAACTTAACTCTTAAACCTTGATCATGCAGTGGAGAACATATATTTCTTCTTTCTCCTTAGGAAAAACTCTATATTTAGGAAGAATATACTGGATTTATTTAGTTACCACTAGAGTTCAGGTTCATAACCTCACCCTCCTCTCCCCTTCCCTCAAAACCAAGTTCTAATAGACACCAGCAGATTATTTACTCAGCAGGAGTTATTGGAGTTCCAGGTGATGGTGCCACGCATTCAGGACATTGGTTTGCTCTGATAATAGTACTTTACTGCTTCTCGCTTGGTCTTTGCTTTGTTTCCACCTGGCATGTTACATCCTTGCAAGGCCTCCCACAGGCATGCTTGAGCTCATTTGGAGCTGGCAATGTCGATGGAGTTCTGCAAGTAAAAAATCAATACAAAACAGGCTCAGATTGATCTGAAAGTGACCCTGCAAGAAAAGACACCCACATTTAATTGACTTTAAGATTTGCTCTTTTAGTTAAGGTCCTTGTGTAAATCAAAAATCTAGTGAACAAAATCACGAAGAATTAGGCAATCGAGTTCTCAAAATTTTACCCATGAACTCCCAACAAATGCAAGGAAAACTTTCAGCAGGTGGATATTAAAACCTGCAGTATTAGGACCTACTATAAATGCACAGTGGACACAGTCCAAAACCTTGAATATGTGTTCATGTGACAGGCAATGAGCCTGCACAGGTGCACAGGCTTGGGCAGGTGCCCCTTAGAAGATGTGACATCAGTGCAAGTGTCAGGGAGCTTCCAGCAGCAAATTTGGTCTGCTGCAGTGGAAGGAAGAGAAAGTAGAATGATGTAAGAGTACTTACTGATCCCAGGGTGAAAAGGAGGCTGTGGAGAAGCCCTTAAGAGAGTCTGGGTGAACAAGGGATGGATAGAGGCTGGTGAAATTCAGAGAGGTTGAGTGCAAGCAAGGAAGGGTATAATGTTGTGTGCAACTTTGGGAAAACCATAGGAATCTCTGCTCTTTTCTCTTGCTCCCAGTACAGCCTGAAAATCAGGACAGTAAAAAATAAACAGACATGGGTTTGAACCTATTCACTGCACTCTGAATGACATAGATCATAGCTCCAACATCCAGATTCTTTGGACCTCTGAGGGATTAAAATATTCTGTTTCAGAACAAAATGTATATACAACTGTTAAGAAGTGTATTTTCCAGAGGGCATTTGCAGTGCAATGTTTTCCTATGGTGATATTACATATAAAATAATATCTCTCTGGCACTGGATAATTGCTGCAGAGTTTAGATATTTTGAAGCCAAACTTACTTGCCAATTCTAATTTTTTATTTTTATCTTACTCATATTCTATGAACAGGACAAAAATAATTTACTTTTATTGTATCTTATTTCCTAACCTGGCACCTGATAATATTTTGTTCTAAGAAAAGTCTTTCAAAGATTAAATGCTGAAGATGCATTTGAAAAGAAGTGTTTGTGTTTGTATGAGCAGTGTGATGGAGGAACAAAAAGGAATGGAATTGTTAGATTTCAAAATGCTATTACATGCACAGAGAACTTGAATTTCTCCCAGTTTTGCTTTCTTTTTGGGTAAACATGGAGATAAGGCTTGAAATTGTCCTGTCTTCAGAAACCTCTATTTTTTTTTTTTTTTTAACTACAAGTTGGATCTAATTTCTAATGATAAGAAGTTTTGTCCTGAAAACCTGTTAATTAATTTTGACTTACAAGCCTCCAGAGATTTGACAGCTTTTCCTTTAGTCTTCCCCCCCAGCCCCCCAAGACATTAGCAATGCCTTAATCACTTCGTTAAGTAACCTTGGACACGCATCCATAAATCAAATATTTATGCTGCTCAAGATCTGTGAAAAATAGGTTCATGAGTAAATCTGAAATGTATCAGATATGGACATATGTTCTATCTCTCATAATATTTTGTATACTCCTCTGTTCAAGTTTCTGCTTATTATTTTTTCTTCAGAATTTACTGTTAACAAAAAAATATGAAAGCTTAGAAACTAAAATTCCTATTGTATAGGAATTTGCAAAATGAAAAAAAGCCTTATTTAAAAACAAAGGATGTTCTTGCTCTATTTTATTTTATTTCTGCCTTTCCAAAGAGTTTTTAAGCCCAAGATCTTTGTAACAGTTATGTTTCAATGACCAGAAAACCAGGCATGTCCCAGGTCTGGAAGTCAAGGTCCCAAAACAGAAAGCCTGGCCAGCAGACTCCAAGGCCCACAGCTCACTCTTAGCCTGCTGGGTGGATTGTTGGGAAGCCAGATACCCTAGTGTCACTGGCAACCTTCCTACCACTCCATTTTTCAGCTGTTTATGTCCTGGTGGTGTTTTCTTACCTGCTGAGTTTCCAGGGCGTGAGGGAAAATATGCTCTGCTCTCCCAAGTTCAAGGTGAGCGTGACCTTCCAGAAGTCCCTAAAGAGTGAAACCAGATACAGGCAAGACCACCAACTCAGAGGGAAATAACACTCTGAGTATTGAAACCATTCAACTACTGTATTTCAAAGAAACTACTTTGTAAAGGATAACAAAGTGTAAACCGTGTGAGTGGCTCAGAGCGAATATATGAAACCCACCAACTGATGAGACTCTGATAATGGCGGGGAGAAGCACAGAGGAAAACACCAGCTTTTTCCACTAGTGAATGAGAGCACACAATGAGGTATTGTTGTGTGTCTACAACAGTGTGCTACCACCTCTCTTCCCGCAGGCTAGTGCTCAAACCCCAAGGCAGAGGAGGATGAGGATCATCATTGTGGACCAGGCTGCCTACCTCAGGTTCAGTTTTCCCTGCGTTGTGAGGATTTGGCAGTTCTTTGCCTGTGTCTCTCACCCAAAAAATAGTCATTTTCTGTCAGTTCCAGTTTTCTTACTTCATTTTTAACATTTCAAATTTTATTTGAACCCAAACCAATAATTGTGCAATGGCATCTTTTATCAGACTTGTTAACTCTCTGACAATGCTTCATCCCAACCCCTTCTTGCTGCCTGCCTGTTTGTATGGCAAGCTGAATGTCTTCCACTTGAATCACAGTGAAACAGCATTTTCTTAAAATGTGCTGAGTAATTTTATGGGAAACATAATAAAAATACTTTGTCTGGAATAAATTAGCTTTATTTTCATTTTTCTCTTTGGAATATTCAAAACCACTGAAAGTTGTTATTTTGCCATAGAGGGAAAAGGCTAACACCTTTCAGTTTGCTAGGAGTCATGGAAGATGTATAGGTGTTTTGAAAATCCCCGTGGTGGTCTATTGGAGAAACTACTAACTTGTGTGAAATCTGTTAATTTCTTCTCTCAGTGTATTTCAAACAATAGCCAGACACTTACTCTTCATTTGCTGTGGATAAATAACTCCTTCCAGCACTAATGGCAGTTAGGTTTATAAAAGATGAAACTTGTAAGCTATGTAATTGTCTTTTGCTTCTACTTTAGACTTTATTTGTGACTTAAATCAGTTTGCAGTTGCTAGTTTTTTCCTGTTCAGACATGTAATCTGCAAGGCAAAAAGTGAAGTTGAAACAATCTGCATTAGCTAAGTTCCCTCTTCAACACATTTCTGAGGTGCACCGATTATCAGTGAAGACTTCTTTATCTCACTGCTGTGTGGAAATAAGAAAGTAAAAATCTAATTCAAGCAAAGTACAACAAACAAAGCTGTAATTAAAAAGTGGAGATTGACAATAAAAATTGTCAGAAATCTGTGTATCTTTTTTTTTTTTCTTCATATTTGTTTACAGAGAGAAGAGATCCTCCTTGTAAAAACATTCCTATAAAATGAAAATATTCCTCCAGAGGATGTTGTTTAATGATGCTCAACATTAGCAAACTGTAACCATCAAATCCATTTTGATGGATACACTTCCTTCTCAATGCCCCATTTCCCAAGCACTGATTTTGCTGTGAAGCATCCTACTCCCTGAGGCCCAGGGTAGGAAATGCTGTCAGCATGTTAGTGTAGCTCTGGGCAGAGATTGTTGACTGTATCAACTGTTTGCTAATCTCTTGGATGAGCTGCAATTTGTTGAGCACAGCATTTTCAGTAGTGGTCCAAGATGACCACACTTTTTTGTTCTCTTTAGCTAGCCCCTCAGGCTCATCTCAGGTTTCGAAGGGCTTTGTCACCTGATGTAGCATTGTCAGGATCAAAATACATTTCAGCTTATTTGATCAGTTAATTTGAATGTTACCCTTTTTTTGCTGAAGACAATGTTTGCTGTTTTACTTTACCTTATGTATACGTATGTGCACCCAAGTAATATGGTGGGAAAAGCTATAACTGAAGGTGAAGCAAAGTGTTTTCAGGGGTAAGAAATGCAGTAAAGAACACTGTAGTCACCCAGAATACCATACCTCTGCTTAGTAAGTAAATGCTGATAAAGCAAGCATATTGAGAAAGTTGCTGCAAAGGGGATGAAAACTCAAGATGGAGCCATTGCAAGAATGAGGTAATGGTTTAACTGTGTGATTGATGTGCAATCAGCTGTACACCACAAACCTTGCCAAAAGTCGGCCAGTGGAAGGAATGCCTGTACTGAAAATACAGCAATAATAAAAGGGAGAAAGGACGTTGTATAGGTGACTAGCCACACAGGACAAAAATGCCTGCTGCTGCCTGAATGGACAGGAGTGTGCAGTTACAGTTAGCAAAGGATAACAGTGAAAGTCACAAATACACTTTTTCAGAAGAGAAAGCACTTTATGCTTTCATTTTTCCTGTTGAGTGAGTGAGAAGACTAACCATATCTCTTTTTGAAACACGAGCTAATACTACAGATTTTTATGTTTTATTTGTGCTTGAAGTCATCCAACTATGATTTTCTGACCAGTGGTAAAGATAATAGCTCCTTGATTCCTGGGGAAAAGCAAAGCGTTAGAAATGGAGCAGATCTAGTAGGTGTTTGGACCCATCCCAAGAGTCTTCTGCTTTACATTTTTTTCCTAGTTTGTTCAGCTGAGTGCTTCTTACAAGACATCTATGGGTTGTCTATGACTGATACCCACAAAGTTCTTAAGAACTATTCAATCAATTTATTTGGCTCATCAAATGTCATGTCAAGAACATCTCTGGGGGAAAAAAAAAAAAAAAGAAAAAAAAAGGTATTCCAGCATAAAATTAATATGAATGAGAGAGGAACTGTGTGTTTTGACAATTTTCTCTTGCTGTGATAGTCAAGCTTATTTTGACTGGCACAAATTTTAGTATATTAGTAGCAAATGTGAACTACTTTGTGAAATGGAAATGCAATCAAGTGCACCCATTATTGTAGTCTATCATTTTAATTCAATACATTCCTTGGATTTTGTTTATATAGTGATTTTGGCAAAAATAAAAAATGTGCTCTTTTATAAGTATCATGGGGAGGCAGGCAAGTTCAATTATCAAGTTAAAAATACACTACTAAGACTTTTAAAAGTGACTAAAAAATCTATAAAATTATATAGCTAAGTTTATTTTCTTTTTCCACTTTCACACACTGCCTAACTATTGTATTTTTAAACTCTGGAAACTGAAAGGCTGAAAGTAAAGCTGCCTGATTTTCAGTACTTTTATTTTCAGCCCTCTTTGTAGTTCTTCTCCACCTCTGATTTTTGGCTCCAGCACCAACCACAGAAAATGCCAGAAAAAAATGTTTGTTTCCCTCATCCATTAAACATCTCTGCACAACCTCACAATTTTCGGTAGAGAATATTTGAACAGTAGACAAATCAGTTGGGACACTTTGATGGAACTTTTGAAGATGTAAACTGTGAATTAATTTCTTCATCCCCTGCTGCTCTGCTTCTGACTCACTGACTGGGATTCATCTGGTCAAATTAGGCTTCCTCCTGAGGTGGTGTGAGCATCTACTTATCCATTGTTGACTTTGTTAACCTTTTCAAATTCCTACTGCCTATTAAGATATCTGAAATTATACTCTAAAGGTCTCTAGGTACGCAGATCGCTTGTCCTGCACATCTATAATGCAGATGTCTACATTTTTATGACATCTGTATGCCCTGCTTTTTAGACACCTAAATTGTGCATGTAGCGTCTTTAAAACCCCAGCATCCATCTCTTCTGAAGCAGTCTTCTTCATTGGGGAGAAGATAATTACTGTTACCATCTGTGTTTGTTCTGGCACAGGTGGAGGGCAGAGCAAGAACAGAGTTTATCACAGTGCACATTATTTAGTATAAGATCGGGCATGTAAATTGGTGAGAGACAGCATAAATAATTGCCTTGTATCCACACAAGACTAAACAAGTGCTAGAAATAGTTTGAGATGCTTTAATGAAGTGATTATGAAGGCTTAGTTCAGGCAGAAGCTGAACAAAGGAGGGAATATGAATGGATGAGTTCTTTGAAGGCCTGAGACAGGATGTGAAAGAAAACTGAATATTTATACTGAGGCACATGATCATAAGTGGTGATACACTGAAGACACAGCTTAGGAGGAGATTCTACTCTGAGACCTTCCTCCATTTCAGCTTCTTAGGCTTCACAGATAAGGCCATTTGGACTGACAGTATAAATAACTCTGGTCCTCAGCAGACCATGGATTTATTGAACCCTTGGACCGTGGAAACGAATGACAGAGCAATATAGGGATCTGGAGAGGAAATACAATGAAGATAAGAAGTGGCGTATGTTACTGAGAAGTTTAAAAAAAAAAATGCTCTCCTGATGAAAACTGGTTTTAATGTGCTCCTAAGGGTAACAACATACATAACTGCTGATACATATTTCCTACCTTTCTCCTGAGCTGTATCAGGAATCTAAGAGTAATTTGAAAAACTATGGAGTATTCTCACAGGGTCTCAACTAGCTGTTTTATCCTGTTCCTTCCTATTCCACTTGAGGAAAAGCCTACCTCCATGACTAGGGCATGCTGTTCTTTCCAAGGACAGCTGGAGAACACAGGCTGTGTTATGACTGAAAATGATCCTGCTGTCTACAGCTGATTTTTGTCATGTGAAGTGCAGGTGTTTTGCTGGGCTCAGTGCCTGGCTGCTTCAGGTGCCTAACCTCTGACAGATGAGTCCTACTCTCTGAGTTCTATTTGAAGATACAATCTGAAGGCCTGTTTTTCAGCTTGCCACTTGTATTAATTAAGGTAGTTTCACTGTCTATTATGTTCAATCTTAAAACAAAGCTAATTGACACATGACTAATAGTTATTTCCAATTGTGGTCTCTATACTACATCAGCTATGTTTGGCTAAATAGACTGCATTGTTCAAGACCCAAAAATATTTCCTACTGTTTCTTAAAAAATTTATGGTATTCAAAATGTTTCCATTGAAAAAAAAAAAAAAAGGAAATCACCAAACAGAGGAGCCTGCTAATAGAGTTGCTGATGCTTCTCAATTTTTGCTAACAGCAAGGATCTCCTTTTTGAAACTTCACTCAAAGAAGAAAGACAAATATTTTATTTATACAGCTCGTTATTCATCTTTGGTGTCATAGGTGTCCTTTCATTTCTGTATTGGCTTCTAAATCTCTTCAAAGAGAACTGCAGCTGTAAGCAGATGTTATTCCTTGATCCTGGCAAAGAACCATTCTTCAAGAGCAGAGTCCTACAGTGAAGTTTGACAAAGCAGACTGTTAGCATCAATTCTGCACTGAAAGATCCGTTTTTCTGTCTTATCCTGTGTGTTATTTTTAGGCTTTTATGAAATCTCATTTCCAAGCTGTAGGAATGTCTTTGACATCAAGCCGAGCTTCAGTTGACTTGCCAAAGTAGTCAAGTTCTGCTCATTAACTGGAAAGAGAGAGGTCTCTTGAAATAGCTATTCAGTCTTCCCAAGATCTCAACTGCCCTCTGAAATATCTCCACTCCACTAACTAGAGAAGGAACACCTGCAACCCTAGGCATCTCAGCTGCCTAAGGGTAGGCCTACATTAGTTCTTCTGCTTCTAATCGTAAGTGTGTTTTAAGCCAAGTGTCCCTAACATGCCTACTTGCTGTGCTCTGGTCCGTGAACTGTGTAAGAACACAACCAGATTTCATTCTGATTTTATCAAGCTGGAAGATGTTCTCCAGAAATGCACATAATGTGCATCACTTGCTGATAGTTTTTTGGTTCAAGGGGTTGGAGTAGAGCCAAACTGAAATACCCTCCCACGAGTAGTGTGGACAGCAGGCACTCTTGCAATGAATATTTTGCTTTAGAGATCTACTTGTATTGTCTTGCACTATCCAGTACTATAGCCAAAATGAGTGAGGCAGATACCCAGAAGAGTGTGCCAGGAGGGTCCCAGGGCAAGCAGCAGAATGTGTATTCAGTAGACACCTAAGCCTGAATTTACATTGAAATATAAATACACTTCGCAGCTTGCTTGGCCACAAGGTAGAGACCCGTGTCCCTGTTTCACACTGTGAAGGCACCAGGTTGTGAAATGTTCAGCTGATTTTCCTTTGCACACTCAAATAAAAGGGATTTGAGAGTTACCAATCGGTTTCCAGAGCAGAGCACTTCAGGTGAACACTGATAGACTTTGTTGGGGTTTTATGACTCCAGGGGCAAATGACAGAAAACATTTTGTACTTTTAAGAAACAATAAACCTTATGAGGAATCCAATGGGGGTGGAATTTAAAGCTCTGAATGGAATTCTTTACATGCATTTGGGTAAAAATAAAAATTAAGTATAAGCATACTCTAATTGATCTGTAGGCAAATTCCAAACATTTTATAGAGATACAGAATCCTTGGAGGAAGGCTGAGGGTGAAACTGGAAATACTTTTATCAACTGTAAATTGGGAAAAATAGTTCATCAATTTGATTTTTGAGTATTGAGTTTCCTTGAAAAGGAATCTCTGAACACTAGGAATCTCCTCACATTGCCTCTACTGTCTCACTTGTGAAAGGGCAGCATACATTCCAGGAGACAGAAGTAATAGGGGAAAAAAACACAGGAAGGTGAAGATACTGCCCAAACATTTGTTTTGAAACACATTGCAGTTTAGTCTGTTTCACTTAAATCTCAGAAGCTACTGCTACCACAATAAAATAAACAAAAATAAATTGACTTTGGCTAAAGACCACCACAGATCTGGCTGTTTTACTAAATGGTTTTCACCTAAATGTGTGAGATCAATCTTTGGCTTGTGAACAAGGTTTAAGTCTTAAAGACCAGCTTGTTCAATTGCTTTATGTCTTGCTATGCTGATTATTTTAATATTTTAAGAGCAGATACCAGAAGAAATGGATAGCCTGCTAGTTCGATAACAGGTAAGCACATATTGCCACAGTGGTCACTTTTCTTACCAGCTGCCCATGCAGTGCTGACCTCTGACATGTTTGAAATGTCAGCAAAATGCCTGCAAAACATATCTACCCTATCTATCAACATTTTATCTGAATATTTTATGATTTCCAGAAAAAAGTACTCACTTTTTTCCTTTTTTTTTTTTTTTTCCATGAATAAATATAGAGATGCCAAAAACATTCTCAGAAAACAGCCAGGATTTCCAAAATTTCAGCCCCCCTTCTGGCAACATGCTGGGAGCATATAGAAGGAAAGAAAGAAGAGGCTGGTTAGGGGAGGAGAGCAACATGTAACATGTTCTATCACTGGTATTCACTTTATGGAGAATGAGTGTACTGTCTGCTCCAATGCACAGTGATCAAACAGAAAATCTGAGTCTGTAATTTGAGTTTAAAAATGGAGCTCATGCATTACGTTTGTTCACATCCAAACTAGCTTAAATTTACAATCCCTCTCTCAAATAAAATAAACTTCTAGGAGGACTCTCCATTCCAGGAGCATAAAGCATTAGTGATTAGTAAATGCCAGTGCAGAGCTGTGGAGATATCAGAGGTCCAAACTCCTTCCACAACATTTGGGATAGAGAAATTTATTTTTCCTCTGTCAATGATGTCTCAAAGATCCAAAAGGTGATTCCACATAAAGAGGAAGCTAGTGTAATTTTCAAATGCTGATGTTGTTTCATGAATGAGCTCTGGTCCCTAATAGTAGTAGAAAATTGGGAAATATGCACCATCAGGTAACAGATAGACTGAGATTTCTGGTGCACTAATACTGATGTTCTGGTCATCACTGTTTCACGATTTTCACTCAGCAATGAAGATAAACAATTTGAATTTAAATCCAGAAAGACTGAGATGAGTGGTTTAATTATACAGTGCCATAGGAGTTTTGAAGAGATATTCCCACTCAATTCCACACTTGAATGAAAATAACCTAAACCTCAAAAACAGTGGAAAGAAGGAAGCAAACTACACCTGTCTGACCTATATGAATTTAGCCTCAAAAGCTGCTTCACTGTGTGAGACTTGAGTCATGTCACGTACAAATGTACAGCAGCTACGGATGGCAGTGGGATTTGCACAGATGAAATAAACGCTATTGTGCCTACTAAAAGCATTGCATCTCCCCATTCAAACTGAGGCATGAAGGACACATGAAGGAAAATAAAATTTCCTTGTTCAAACCTCTTGAAAAGTCAACATCATTCACTTAAAAAACAGGATATGAAGAACAGAACTCCATCAGTCCATTGGGCTCAGAAGGGTGATATGTCCACGATCAGATTCACTTACATGGAGAAAATAAGCATATAGATAGATTCATATTGTCATTAGACCCATTGGATCTAGGAAGATCCAATCCATGAAGGATCATTAAAAGCAAAGTTGCTAACTCTGATTCAAGAAATCTCTAAAGAGATGAAAAGATAGTGTTTGGAAAAAGAAGCACTTGATTTTACTGTTCTCTGCAAATCATATATTATCAGCATCAGAGATTGAACTGAATTGGGGGACTCTTTCTGCCTGACCAACCTGATTTAGGTGGCCCTTTCTGTGTGACCAAATACTGACAAATGTTCATAGGTCCTTAGGAAAATGCTCATATGGAGACTGTTATCACTTCAATCACCTCACCAGTTGCTTCTCAATCAGGTATAGTTCTTTGCACTAAGAGAGGCATTCTGTTTGAGGCTAAAATATGGATTTTATTGTCATTAGCATAACATCAGTTTATTAGTATTTCACCTCAGGTGAAAATATGCTTACTTGTTTGAAACATTGTATTCATCTGGTGGTGGTTTTAGTATTCTGAAAATGTTCTGAAGCAATTGTTTTTTCTTGGCAAGGTGACTTGGTCAATTTGAACAAATTACTAGAGCAGGGAGGGTTTAGCCACGCTAAACATCCTGCCCCCCAAAAAAGGTGCAGAGATATTTACTGTCTCAACACTGCAAGATAGATCACTTTTTGCTGATAATTTATGTATTGCAATTCATTGTCTGGAATTCTCCATTATTTAAATAACCTTTCCTTCTAAAGCTAGTTTTGTACTGCTCACTTCTATGGAAATTATGTATTCTTTTCCAAAAAATCAAGAACCTCCTTCCAGTTTCCAAGCTTCCCTAAGGAGACATTTAGGTCAGTTCTGTGAGAACAGAGTACATATGCCTGCATATTGCTAGAAGTGTTTCTCAGTGGTGCATGAATGTATTCCTGAGTACTATGTAGTTTGTATAACAGCTCCTTTCCCATGCAGGTGGCTGTGGAACAGTATGCTGGGGCTGTGCTCCCTAGGGGAGCCATAGAAGGCGGGAGTGTCTGCAGCTCCTTAGCAGTCATGGCCAGTTCTTTCAAAAGAATATAATTTAGTTCAAATTACTTCCTTTCATCTCCTCTTCTTAACCACCCCCTAGAACCTAGGTAACATGTCAATGTTACACAAAGCAACCCTTGTACTTCTTGTGAAGATTTTATCTGGGGAGACACAGCAGGATCAGAGCACCACACATTAGCTACACAAGTCTTTAAATGATGGGTTTTCTTTAAGGAAATAAAATTACACTCAAGGCTTGCTAAACTGTTAGTCAAGCTTTTCCTCTGTAAGGAATGTTTCCATCATTAGACCAAATAAACGAGATGGGTTAAAACCAAAACCACTGCTGTTGGTTCTGTGCTGAAGAACAGGAAAAAAAAAAAANCTCCACAAAGAAATCGCATCACAAGCATGCCTTTGAGTCTTTTGACTAAATTGAAAGCACTTCAAGATATTTACAAAGCAGGAGATTCCTCTCATTGTTTATCTGTGGTGTGCCTCCCTGGTGTGTTCTGTCTAAGCATGAATGTGTCTGTTCAATTCATTTCTAGCCTACATCCACAGCAATCCCAGCAGAGTAGCTGGAACAACTATTATGAGCAGCCAAGTCTGGAACTGTTTGGATTTATTGTCTTTTCTGGGCATATGGATGTTTGTGTCCAACAGGAGCATTACTGCTGATTTCTTTCATTTGTTCCAGATTGTGCAGACTCTGGTAGGTTTCAGCTGGCGATTTAGTTTGGTTTGCTTGCCTGCTCTCTCCAGTACTCCTTGATTTCTCATTGCCTAAGTCCTTGGGTCCTGTTCAGCTCAGCCAAGTGCAGGACCTGATGTGGGCAGCTGAGATGATTTGGGATGGAGAGAAGGTGGCATGGCTATGGAGGAGTGCTGTGAGCACCTCCCCTCTGGGCGGGCAGTTTCCATATGCCCCGCAGTGTGGCACAGACAGCAGGTGCCTGCCTGTGGGCACAGTGAGACCCAACTCTTCTGTGCCATTTGCCACTTCATGGAGCTGGTGTAAGAAGACAACTTAATGTAAATCCATGCTGAAGGACTCTTGAACATTAGGCATGCAGGTTTTAAAACCTCAATGAAAGTACTGGCTCCAGTGTACCATTTATATACAAATGTAAGTAAAATATTGTACACCAGTGCTGCATGAATTGCACCCACTCTATGAGTCCCAGCTCTCTTTACCACACGGGGCTTGCTAAAATTAAAACTTGACTGGTTTTTCATTACTTGGTTTGGACTTTCAAATCTTTTATGTCATATATTTTGCATTAATATTCTATCCAATAAAAACTTTCAGGACCGAACATTTATAAACTAAAGGAACTACATATGGAAAACTCAGATATTAAATAAAAATACACTTTTAATTGTGCCAAACACAGTGTAATCATACTTCATTACTGGACAGTGCATACAATAGAACTAGAAGCAGAAACAAAACCTTGTAATTGTGTATAATCATTGACCAGTTCTGAATTATATGTGACACAAAAATCTATTGAAAAGACCAATTCAAGAGCAGCTCATAAAACAAAAATGTGAAAAAAATAAAATGAATGCCTGTACTATAAGTTGTTGGTTCAGTTGGCAAAATTTAAAATGAACTTTAAAAATATCATAACTTATAGACGGCAAATGATATAAAGTCATTCAAATACAATCTTTAGCTACAGCTGCACAGTTTCCTTTCAAGTAAATGCTCTGCTTATATTTTGAAAGCTTTCAGGACATTGGGACTGAGTTTGATTTCCCAGGGTGACAACACTTTTGCAAATACATAGGCCGTTGGCTTAGAGGAGGCTGAATCATGTGTAACATAATAACTAAAAGGATTTGACCCGATTTTTTCTTTACAAATTTGGAATTATGATTCAAACACTTCAGACTTCACTTCTACAGTGTGAAACTGGGGTTATTTTCTGGTGCAGTTCCTGTGGAAGGAAACAGTACTATGCCAGTTTCCATCCAGCTAAAAGTTCTCTTCCTTGGTCAGCACAGGCCACCCTTGAGTGGCAGTGCCATATTTCAGTCACTCGGAGAAAGAGTACTATTTATCCCAGCCAAAGTTACACAAGTGTGTGCTGCGTGGTGACACTCAGTGAGTCCAGCACAATCCTGGTTTTTCCAATGATGCACTGACTGTGCTGTAGTCCTGTCATGGTGGGTGCATTGCCCACAGACAAGGGGTTCCTCTATAGAAGAATCTTGGGGCTATCCAGGTTTGTGGTCATCTGGAGTCTCAGATTCAGGCTTGGTTCAGAGACAAAATTAAAAAAAGAAATAACTCAGAGGAAAAAAGAGTACCTACTGACTGGAGTTTGGCCCTGGCAAGGGGCCATTCCATCTCACTGAATATGTGCAGCAAAAGAGTGTGTGCAGTGGCAAGTCCAATAGCTTTTATCTTGTAAAGACTACTGTGTAAGTGCAGTGCACTTCTCTTTGTGATGTGCGGTGGTACTGTGCTTTGTATTAGCATAGGCATTGTCCATGCTTGTTCCAGGAGGGAAGTCTCTGAGTTTACTGAGGGTTATAAAACTCCAGTGGAGATAGACCCTGCTATCCCCAAGGTAAGGACCATCCACGAGTGTGAGATCTTTATCGAGAGCACGCATCTCCTTTAGGTTTCACAGCACTTGTGCAGTGATGCAGGATTGTTCACTGTTCCTCATGTGAAATAACTTAGGCTTGTTCAGTGTTACTGACATTCATCAGGTGTAACTCCTTATGTTGAAAATGCAATCTGGATTATTAGTTCTGTTCCATGATCTCATTGGAGCTGCAGGGTTTGAATAGCTCTATATGTTATTGCATCACAGCATCGTATAGAAGGGATGGCTGCCAACGTTTTGCAAAAATAAGTATGAATACTTTTAGTGTAAATGTGTAGGAATATATCCACAGATATCCCTTCTATCTGTCAGAGGAGGCGCTCCTGCAGATACATTTCATTTATCTTCTTTATCTTCTCTGGGGCCAGTTCAGGGATGTTATCTAGTCTGAAGGAGTATTTTGTGACTCCTTCTGAACCCCATACAAGACGACTAGAACCCAGGGTGGTTTGGGACAAGTGTGTGAAAATTAATTACTGGTATCAAAATTCTGCCAGATGCTATTGTTTATTCTTAGTTTCAACAGCAAAAAAATTCATGGGATCAATCAATTCCTGTTGATTTAAAGTTCTGGCCACTTCTAGAATGGGAACTAGAAACTACATGTTGACCAGTTTGGGATATGGCCTAATTGAGAAACACAAGAGTAGGTTTACAGTGGGATATAGTCAAATCCAAATTCTGTCCTTGAAATTCAGAATTTCCATCTGGAAAGTATAACTTTTAACTCCTAGGAATGTCCTTTTGTAGTCTGACCTTAAAGTGATGTGCACTGTCTTCTATGTACTGCCTAGAGATACCAGTGTAATAAAACACAGCAGGGTAACTTCAAGCATACTTATGATACCACTGGAACCTATAATTCATCACTGTGGGTTATTCTGAAATGTGCTTTTAAAAGCAATTGAAAAGACGCTTTAAAAAGCTACACATGGAAATCATTGCATTCAAGGGTGCATGTCCAGAACATGTGGAGGTACACATGCACATCATAGCAGATCACTCTAGTAGCAGTAGCAGCAGTAATAAGCTGGCACTCAGCAGCTAACAGGAAAGTAAACTAAGTCAGAAATTAGGTCCAGAATGCATGCACAGAAAGAATTTCACATACTGTGCCTTCAGCATGCAAGTTTCCAGAAGCTCTTCCAACCCGATACTATCTTTCCTGTCTGCTTTTTCTCAGCCCCCAGCCCTCCTTCTGTGTTGACATTCAGGGAGAACTTTGACATTTCATTTGACCATACCATTCATTAAAAATAAAAAAAAAAAAAATAAAAAAAAGACGAAATATATATTAAAAATCATCAGAGATAAATCCCATATGCCTCACTGCATAGTACTGTACAAAATGCACTCCTGTATGTACAGTACAACACTGCATTAAACCAGAAGGAACACTCTTTTCTAACTTTGGTGTGACAAAACTATGTGTATGTTAAAAACAAGCCCTTATTTATTAAGACTCCCAAATCCCAACACCCATTTAAAAACTGGGCCTCTTTCAAACTCTCTGAGTCATCATGAAGAGCATGATTCATTCAGTAACCCCAGCTTACCATGACTCTCTTAGGAGTAAGAACAAATTCAGTTTTAAGCTTCCTCTGGCAATTTGAAAACCAGTATCTGGCTACCAATCTCTGTTTCTAATCTTAAAGAGAATTGCATCCCATTGCTGGTTCTGCATTCCTATCCTAAAAATGAACCTCACTCTTTCTTCTGAGTAATTTGGAGTATAATCTGTTTAAATGCCTTTTAAGGAGCCATGAAATTCTATTTTCCAAGTCAGACACAGCTATTTTGAGGACTTGCCTTTCCAGGAGAGGGAATTTCACAAATATTAGTCCTTTCACAGAGCTAAGAACTGGTGCTGTCCAGCTGTGATCTCCTGGCCCCAGCCTGAAAACACGCTGTTATATAAAGCTTCTGTTAACCAGAGACTGAAAAGATGCCTGCGTCATGGATCATATTTGTTCCAGATACCCTCACCAAATGCAGGTACCTAATGAATTTTTTGTTAACATTAAGACCACTTTATTGATTAACTTCTTGAGTCTATTTGGAAGGAGCAAAGCAGAAGTTCTAGGACCCACATTTCACTCTGTGCTTGAATACACATATGGTAGTATTTTCAAGCCAACAGTACAGTATTTGTGCCTTTGCAGTTTAAGCAGTGCTTGCTCAGAAAACTTGGCCACTCTTCTTCTGTATACATTTCTTTACTCTTATACTTAGCAAGCAGCACTCCATAACTTTAGCATTCAATACCAAATACCTGGAATTTTCGATGTGTTTTCTTATTACTTTCCATTTCATGATGCACTGTATGGTGCTCTTAAAAACTGCATGAAGTCACCTTGATACACACCCAAAGGAAGTGTGTGACTTGTTCCCAAATCATCATTCAAGTTATTGTGTTTTAAGTACCAGGAAAAGGACTCCGGATTCCTGCTTCTATTCTTTTGGTAATTTTCCAGACAGTTTGCTGTTTTAAAAATCAAATATAATTACAAATTGTTCAGAGACCTTTCTGAGATCACTCATTTCACACAGGTTATTAAAATACAACTTACAGCCATCACAGATAAAAGTTGAATTTGATGAGTGTTATTATATTTATATAATAAATATAAATTATTATTCATATTCAAGGCTGACAGTTTGATTCACAACAAATTTGTTTGCTTTCCCCTATATGTAATTTAGTGGTGTTTTGGGATTTTTTGGTTGGTTCATTTTTTTGGTTTTGGGGTTTTTTTGTCTGTACAAGGAAATGCAAACATCCTTCTTTCTGTGGCTATCCCAAATTATGAATTATTTAGGACCTGATCTTGCTTATATAATAAGCATATTAGACTATGCATCTGATTTTTATTTCTGATGGTCACCTCAGTGACAGTTTACAGTCTGTGGTCTGAAACCCTGGGAATGCCTACACTGTTTTCAAGAAGTCTGCAAAAGCATAACTAACCCTGTATTTGGGAGGCTTATATTTTCTAAGCAGGAGTCTGACCCTTAATCAAAAATATTTAAGGCCTGAGGTTAAAAAACAATGGATTGCACTCCTCTACAATAAATTATATTAATCAATTTCCATGCTTTCCTTGTGGAACTAAGTGTGTAGTTAATTATGTTTGCTGATGGAATTATTTATAGGAATAATGATGCTGTCTGTAGTTATGTCCTGAGATAAAACAGTGGCTGGATTACTTGAAGAAAAATGAACAGCGGTACACATGGAGGATGAAACTCATTACGTCAGGTTAATTTTCAAAGCATCAGTAAACATTGTTCTTATTGTAGGAGGTCCTGAAGAGAGAGCTGATTTCAGAAGCATTGTAGAAATGAGATTTCTCTAAATAATTTCTTCTTTGAAAGTAAACACTTTTTCTAACAAAGCAAAACTGAAAAGGGAAAACAAAAGGCCTTAAATATTCCTCATCTATGTCTCAGAGAAATCTGCTTTCTGAATTACCAACATTTTAATTGTTTCTCTATTCTTTCAATGAATACCAAATTCTTCACTAAGTTGGTGAATTGGAGTACTTGTGAAATGAAAGAATCACAAAATTTTAAGAAATTGAAATGCATTTTTAAGCTATTTAAAATGCATTAAGTTTTTGTCTCAGTCCACTTATTGTCAATGAGCAGAGTTAGAACAAAGATGTTTTTACTGAAGGTCAATCAACCTTGACCTTCTTTGGAGATGCGACAAACCATATCCAGGAGAAATAAAATTATGCATAGGTACACATGTAGATACATACACATACATTTAAGTTTTAAAGAAATTAAATCAGGCATTGTCTGAGTAAGAAAACACTCAGAAAGTTATAACTTCACATTTCAAAGCAAAAGAAAGCAAGAATTGACATTTTGACCCCATAGAAGTCTGTCATTCATTTCTGTGGAGTGAGGATATTGTCCTGCATTTTCCTGAAGTTTGCTTAAGTTTACATGTAATACAGTTGATGTACCTTCTCACAGCACCAACCACTACTTGATATGATTTATAACACCACCTACCATGACCGCAAAGCTATAAACCATAACTTATAGATTCAGCTAAGGGAAAATTTCCATGTGGTAGTGAAATACGTAATTATCAAATGACTGTTACAAAATACTCCAAGGTGAACCATATTGGTAGACAGATATCTACAGGAAGTATATATTGCTACTTTTTCACTACATAAACAAAAAACTATTTGACCTTGAGCAATGAGATAAATGTGCTGCTTTCTCATCTTTGAAAAATATACCTTCGTTGTGCTGTAAGATCATGTTATTCACCAGTGGCTGTGTTTCTGGCTTCACCTAAGAGGCATAAATCTACTCAATGGCAACAAAATCACAATGCTTTATGAAATCAGTAGGATGCATGTTTGTAAAAGGCTGTTTCAACCCAGTAATGAAGTGGTAATCTGGATGTATCAAAATTATAGGTCTAACAGACCACCTCATTGTTCTAATCCAAAACTCTTTGCTGCTTATTTTAAGCAGCTAAGGTCCAATCTTAGGCGAGCTGCTGAGATATCCTCTCAAGGGACCAGCAAAGTGAGGACACCTGATATGAGGCTAGGGTTTGACTGAAAAGAGAATTTGCTACTCATGGATTTCATCATCTGTGTTCTGTGAAATAGCCTCACGCTAGGCTGAAAGCCAAAACAGCTGCTTGTTTAAATTCCTTGCCCTCTAGAGCACCCCAGGACTGCCTCTCTGGTGGTCCTCAGGCTGGGATCCAAGAGTAAGGGAAATGAGTCCTTAAGCACACAGTCTGAAATGTACGCACCTAAAGGGTTTGACTCTTCTTCCTCCAGCTGTGCCACTCACCCTTGACAGCAGCAAAGACCCTGGGTCCCTCCTACAGGGATGAAACAACTGGTAGGGTCTGTGGCCTCAGTGCCAGGTGACCATAGGTAGTATGATTCTTGTGCATCAATGTTTTTAAAAGTTCAGAGTGTGTCTGGGTATGCTCTTGTTAGGGTATCAGGATGCAAAAAGGATCTCTTGACCTATGTCCATTTTGCCAGGGATAATGCACTGACCTAATAATGGACAATAGTACAAATCTCGTTGATCTTCCTGAGACTAAGATTTCAACAGAAACCCCTAGAAAATAATGTCCTGGAGACCCACTTCTAGGCAGTTCAGAGACCTGAGTACTTCATCAAGCAGAAATTTTTCATGTTAGAATACCATTCACTAAACCATAAATTGAGGCCCCTGTTCATTTCTGTGTGAGCCACTGGCATGGGATTCATCGTGTCATTTTAGACTAGAGACCCACAGGTTTCTATATATGCTTACTCACCTACATAGAAATTGGTGGTTGTTTCTGGAGGGTGGTTTTCCCAAACTTTTTTTATGGTAGCACAAATATCTCAGATTAACAGAGTCCACGTAAAACAACACTACATGGTATGTATGTGAGATTTTGGCTATAAGAAACATTGAAAATAAAAGCAGCTGGGTTTCTTAGCTTTGTAGGACTCTCCTATACTAGATACCAAAAAATACAGAGAGACTCCAGAAAATTCACTACTGACTTGAATAAATAATTGCAAACCACATGTTGAAGTTGCACTAATTCTAAGAAACATTTGGATGCTTATCTTCATTTTATTTTTGCGTATTTTTAAATATGACAATTTCTTCTTTATTGCCATTATGTAGCTGTAAAAATGAAACAAAACAAGCTTACAACCTGCTGTCTACTTTCCTGTCTGACAGCTGCTTTAGGATATAAATAGGCATTCATTCTTCCTTGCCAGGGGTGCCACCTTCTTCTAACTGTTCTTTCAGCAACAGCTGTGAAAAACCACCTCCTGATGCTGTTTGTGTGATGCTAACTGTCCTCACTGTGAGCTGATTCAGTGGCCCTGCATGCTGCTCTCTCTGTCTGATACGGTGCTGAGGAAAATATCCATTTAAACACTGAAGATAAGATGCAGATGGAAGCTCTTTGCCACCTCCTTTCAAAAGCTGCTAATGAATATATCCGGATCGCTGTCTTCACAATGTTTTACATTCATCTGCCACCCACCTCCTTGGGTCAAGGAGTGTGAGATGGGAATTATATGTACTCTCTTGCACTTCTACTGGTGAAACAAGACTTCTGGCTTGAGGTTGCTGAGCAGCATCTGTAACTATGAAATGTTAAATAAGCCCATGCACCTAACTTTCCCCAATTAAGAGCAGTTTGTTTCTTTCAAGCTCATGCCCATTGACTTCCATGAGATCAGAGCACTCATTACCCTGAAAACTATGCCTGTTAGCCATAACAAAAGAGTATTTCTTGTTTTTTGAAAGTACACAAGGTTACAGTACATCAATGTAGCATCAATAAAAGTGTATGAAATGAGACAACACTCTAACAATAGCTTTTCTCTTAGTTCACAAAGGAGCACTAATTAGAAAGGATTTTCAGACATAAGACTGGGAAGTGTTTGCTGTGTGAAACAAAAATCCTCAGCATCTAAACTGAGTCATAACATCTCTGTGGCCCTGAAATTTGTTTTTCTTAATGGAAAAAGTGTAATACAGTTTAGAGAAGGAATCCTGTTGAACTCCCTACACTTGAGGATGGCAAACAGCAAACATGAGGTGTTACGCAAGGCACAGTGACAGCTTAAAATGATGCCATGGCTGTGGAATTTGGGAGCCTTATAATTTGCAGTTCAAAATCTCCTCTTTGGAAGGAGACCTTGCAGTAATGAATGAAGACTCATTTAATCACATATATACAAGGGAGCCTTTGCATGGATCCAAAAGCAGCTGTAAGGGAAATCAGCTAAAGGAGGCTACAGAGTACCTTGAGAGTACGGGGCCATCCCTGTGAGAGAACCACATCCTGGTGCCAGCATGACTAGCAGCCCCCTGTGACACTCGTACTTCCCTGATGAGGTGAATGGAACTATTCACTGAGGAAAAAGTTGATTGGAACAAGCAAGTTGTTGGAAGGACTAACATTTCATAGCAACAGGACTTAGAGCTCTATTTTTGGGGCTGTACGTGGTATGTGTGACCCTGATGTTGTCCATTAGGAGTACATTTCACTCCTTCATGGCTGAAGAGCAATCCAGACATGCTCATGACTCATTTCAGGCAAGGGTAAAAAAAAAAAAAAAAAAAAACAACTGATAATTATGAATCATACAGTTACTCTAACTCTCAGATATTTTAAAATATTCACCCAGACTATTCATTTTCATTTAAACTCAAAATGTCATGGCTAGTGTAGCTGAGATACATTTAAACAGTGAAAGGTAGTCTTACAAAATAAGGTTTGTAAATGGAAAAATATTTTTTGTAGCAAGATTTTTTTCCATTATGGGAAATAATCAGATTAGTGGAGAAGCCTTGAGACTGTCATAGCTTGTAGAGCAGGGCGTACCATATACTAAGTGCTTGTATACTGACTTGCTATGGAGGGTATTACTCCAGCTAGCATTACATACAGAACCATTGGCTTCTCTCTCAAAGCAGCCAGGTCTCTGTCTCAATGTTGGACTCTTCAAAGGATCATATGCTGCCCTGTACCTTTTACATAATAACTCTGCCCCCAGCCTGGGGGGATCTGATTTCTCACAGTTTAATGTATAAGGAAAACACACTTCCTTATCCAGAATGTTCCAGTTTCTTCCTTAATCCTTGATACACTGAGTTTTCACAAGCAGTCTCAGCTTACATTCATCACAACCAGGAGAGGGACATTCTCATACTTTACATGTTCCCTTGCCCTGCTGGCATTGCAATGGTACTGTAATCATGAAGCAAAGCCTGGAGCTAATCAGCAGATATTTATGCTGTTACAAGAGTAGGATCAGGTGATAGAAAGGAGTATCTGGAAAAGGTTTGCGGCTCCTGTGTCCCTCTGATGTCAGCCTTGTGGCTGCAGACAGACATGAATGCTTGTCCCATCTACAGGTAAGGTCCTCGCCTACTAGTGGGATAAAGCTGCACGAAGAAGGGAAAGTCATTATTCAGATGAATTCTCTAAATTAATTTTCAAGGAAAATTTAAACTTTTGATGCAAAATTGAATAAGTACTCAGCAGTATATGAGCAGTCTCAGAAAAGGCCCACATATTTTACAATCTGAAATCTCACTAAATATTTTCTGCCAAACATTTACAAAGATTCTGTCCTGTCTGTTTTTGTGTCACTAACAGATCTTTTTAAAATAAGAATGTTTACAAATAAGTTAAGCATTGGTGCGTTATATCAGAAAAGTACTGTTTAAATGAAACTATGTAAAAATACCAGTGGACTTAAAGAGTCACAAAAAACAAACAAACAAACAAACAAAAACCAAACCAAAACAAACCAAACAAAACCAAACAAACAACAAAAAAAAGCAAAACAAAAAAACCACAGTTTAACAACTCTGAAAAGTTGATTAATTCCAATCAACTGAATGTCTGTCTGAAATTACATTAAATTTTAATTAAAAAAAATTCTACATTTACAGAATTGTTATTCAATAACATTTATAAATCCAAAATAAGTGAAAATATTTCCATCAAGAGAAAAAATGGGTACAACTCAAACCAGAATTGATTCTTATCTTGCTGTCTACCACTTGGAAGAATGATATGGTTCTGAGGGCACTCACTGTCCTAGTGAGCACATGGAGATGAGCTCAAGGGGAAGAAGGGAGGCTTTGGTACCTGGCCTGAGACCTGAAGTGGTGTGAGAGGTCAAAGCTGATTACAAGAAACATCAGACTTTTTTAAGTCAATGATTTCATAACAGAGAATGTGGATTCACCTTTGGAGGTTTTTTGGGGAACACCAGTTTTTTCTTCCTCAGATTCCATTACCTTTACTCTCTATATGCAGCTCAGGAATGACTGTTTCCATCTCTGTTCACTGGAGCTACCTACAAGCTCAAAAAAGTAGTAATCCAGGTGTTTTCTATGGCATTTTCCTGATACAGCTACACTGACGTGCAGCATGTTGTGCCTCTCTGGCTTAACCCAAATGGCACTTATTTGGAACTGCATTGCCAAGCTCCCCCCTTGGAGATAAAGCCCAACCAGGACCCGTGCCCCAGGAGAAGAATGCACCTTCTTGCAGCCACATGACCGTATACATGGAGCAGTGGGATGCATCAGAGCTGCATTTGACTGGAAGCACAGTGTAAGAAGACCATTAAAATGGATTGAATTGTGCTCAGAGTAAATCATAGTCACACACCAATGCACAGGAAGAACTCCAAAGTGTTTTATTGCCATGAAATGATGAAGTGAAATATTTTGGATCAGAGCTTTTGTTCTGTGAAAAGTCTAAATATTTAGACTTTTGGTCTCAGTTTCAAAAATGAAATATTGAACTCGTGCTTGCCACCACTATTTTACCAGCTGAGCACAATAAAATGAAAATGCTCAACTTTTTTCCTCTTTTTCTTTCCACTTTTCCCCTTGTTAATCCTTAGAAAAGTTAGAACTGTGAAGGGGAAAATTAAGGAAATGAAAGATTATTGTTTTGGGGTGAGTAATGAAGGAAACTAATCCTTAACATTACTCATTCTATTTTATTTTATAACAAAGAAAAGGTCATAAAATGATAAAATGATAGGGAAAAAGCAGAAAAACTGGAAAAATCCAAGGGAAGTTTGTAAAGTAGGTTCCCATAGCTCAGGAGACCTATTTTTTGTTTAGCCTTTAAAACAGAAAAATCAACCAGCTCAAATGTTATACTTCTCTGCTAAAATACTTGACTCAAAGATTTCCCTAAGTTTAGGTACCTCAGTAACTTAACTGCTTTCCTCTGAGATAAGAGTTATAAGACGTAACACTCACCAGTTTTAGTGCATTTCTGAAAATCAAAGATGATTATACACCTGGGGCATAGTGGTAAGGAACTTTTAAATATAATATTGAAGCTAGCTTCATTTTAAACCAAGCTGAAGTGAAAGTTTTAAAAAATCAAAGTACGCATGCAAAGTTATTGTGCAGGAGTAACTCTCCTATAAAATGAAGGAAAACTTCACCCTGAGCTAAGGTGTAGCACTACTGCATTTTATTTCTTCATAAACAAGTTGCTTCTTTGACACATGCCCACACTCATATAACACATGCATGACCCTTTTAGAACAGGATCCATGAAACTTTCTGCTTCATAGCTGAGATTTCTTTCCTTCCTCATCCTGCCCAGGTTTAGAATCTCTTTCCTATTACAATTGCCTTCCTGTACATCCTCCAAAAACAAGGTTCTGGGTTTGTGTGAGTGACTTTTTGGGGGGTTGCTTTTTAATTTTGCAGACATTTAAGCTTAGCCATTAAACCATGATCATACCAGGGAACATATATATATATCTATGTCAAATTCTAAAAAAAGACTACTTAGCCTCCAATATGTGGCCTGGGGGATCCTGTCAATTCACCATCTTTCTCTTAGAAAGACCGATAACTGGAACCTGTGAAAAATGACCAGGAGAGCATATTTCTGTCAGTTACAGTTTGAGAGTTTCCTGAACCAAGAGTATGAAGGTTTACATTTAACACACCTAATGGATTTCCTTTCCATTACCTTGTCAAGAGATCTGCCTGGAATATTCCCCTGTTAATATTTATCAGTAATAATGTCCTATAAAAAGAGAGGGGTTTTCTTCTTTTTTATCATCTTATCTCTCTTTCCTGTTGTATTCCTCAATAAAAAATATGCATATTACTGGTGTGCACTGCATCTGAGGCTGCTATTGTGGAAAAGCAGTCCATGTAATAACATTCTGCAGAGACAATAAAGATAAAAGAAAAGATATGAAGTAACTGGCTGTCACAGTATTTCCAGGCAATACAGTCCAATACATACACACGTATGATCAGGACTATGGTATCTTTATCCCTGGTTTTTGCTTCCTGTGTCATCCTTCACTTTTGTTTCCAATCCCATAGCTTACTTTTCTTTAGCTAGTTTTTTGGTTTGGTTTGGTTTGGTTTAGTAAAATAGCAATGCTGCACTGATAGGCTAATTTTTCATATGGACAGTTTTTGTTTTTTTTTTCTAATGTTTGGTTTAGGTGATTGTATTTGCCACTGAATGAGGTAAATTATTCGTATTTTTTCTTTTTTTTTTTTTTTTTTTCTAATGATGCAGTTTATCTAGATCATTGTCAATGCACCTGCCACCAGAAGGGTCCAATTTCAGGAAGCTCACTGAGACATGGGCCAGTTTCTGTCTCTGAGCAGGTCCCACTGACTCCTAAGGGCCCAGTCTACCCTGCTCCTCTTCCCATTCTGCCCACATCCCCAGGTATGGGCAGCTTCTTGAGCTCTGCAGTACCAAGCTCTTGAGATGAGTGTGCCTGCTTCAGGTTTCTAGCAATCCTGACGTCTGTGGAGCCAGATATTTGTGGCCACCTCTGGCAGGCAGAAGAAACTATTTGGCTTTTTTTAATCCTGTTTGCTGTCCAAGCTTTGTTTTCCAAGAGGGATGATGTAGGCTAAGTAGCAACAATGTGCAATATGCCCATGGAAAAGGGTTTTTAAACCAAGTGACAACTTCAAAGCTTCAGTTTTCCAAATATCAGCACCTCTTCAAAGACAGTGACAAAACCTCCTCTTCTGTCTTAACCTTATGGTAAACACAAGTGAGAGAAGGTATTTATGTGGCTTTATCAGGTTGCATTTCAAATTTGAACAGTTACATCGTTTCAAATAGATTGTGAAAGACCAGAAGATCAGTACGAGGCAGTCACTCCTGTAAAAGGGTCAGGTGTGTGTTGAATAAATCCTTCTTGTCAAGGAAGTCTTCCTCTTTGTAAACCTGTAGTGCTCCACAAAATGCTTGCAAATGACAGCCTCTGACATGATATAAAATACTTCAGCTCAACTATTACTTGATGAAAATTTCCTGGATAGTAAATTGTTCAGAAGCCCGAGAACAATGCTGTCAACACATCTGTCCTCTTCATATCTCTGTGGATCTGGTTTCTATTAGGTGGAGTTTCACAAACTTATAGCAAATTCATTGTAGAATATTTCACAGCTAAAACACTCTTTCTTAAAATCTATTTTTGACTGATGTCTCTCACAGTTTTCTGCCTATCTTCTTGCTCTGCGAACGCCATGACCTGAATATTGTCAAGAGCAAGGATTTCCAACGAGTTTCATGTATTCATTCTGATTGATCTTAGTAGTGTTGAATCTTTAGAGACCTTTCTACAGAGCTGAACTAATTTTGCGTGTCACATCCTGCACGGTTTTTATTCCAAGAAAAAGGTGAAGAGTGTAGCTAAAATTTTTATCATCTCAGTTGCCAGCTCTGAAATGGAGCATATTAAAATGACTCACTTGAAGAGATTCATCTAAAAAGTGTGCATTTCTGCAAGCATTGAAGAAGACTTGAGCACCGCAGGAAAATGGAGACTTTTTGAAGCTAATTAAATTGCATAATGACATTCCATAGGATTTGGGAGTTATACTTTTTCCTTTTCTTATATATTTTGCTTTTTAATATGGTTTAAACAATAGCCTGATCATGTGATACAACATGATGCAAATATTTCTCTTGGTAGTAAAACGCAGCTTCAAAAGCTCTTCCTTGACTCAAGTAATATCAATACAATAAGAAAATTAAAGGTTTACAGGTAAGAAGAATATGTATTATTTAATAACATATGATATAATAGCTACTTATTGCAGAACAGTAAACAAGAGGGATTTTGAATTTATAGAGATTTTCATTGTAACACTTCTGTAAATCCTGTTGTCTGTACCATAAAATAGCAGAATATCAAAATAAATAGTTGCATCTCTTCAACATGGTCCTTGACTAAAGAAAGCAGCTAGAAATTACAGCTCAGTAATTGCAGTCTGCGTTTTTATCACTGACGCAATGCTTGTACCGGGCTTACAACTTGTTTTAAAATAAATGCAAGGAACTTTTATATTCTCATAGATATTCTCATAGACTCCTGTTTCAGAGCCTTCTGTGTTTTACAAAACTGACAGCAGAGTGTAACCTGTGGATAGTTACCTATGCTTATAGCTGCTATCCTATTGCCTTTCTCTTATATATGTTCTCCTAAAAAAATATCCGAGTTTGGATATATGTGTAGAGCCTCATTGGAGTGTTGGGTGGTGGGATGGTCACAGGGGTATGATATTAGTCTCCTAGGTTAGACTTTCCAGTCCATGTATCTAGGAGAGGAGGGGGTGCTCTCCCCTGGTTCCCCCCCCTGGCCACGTGGTGCCTGAGCCCTGGGCAAAGGACACAGAGACCACACAGCTTGGAGAGGGTGCGAGCAGAGAGAGAGAGAGTTTATTCAGGAAGCAGGGACCTTTTATAGTCCCTTGGAGGGGGTTCAGATTCTCCAATGGGGGAAAAGGTATTGTGTGGCTTTGGGCCAACAGGGATGAGGGGATTAACATATAGGTGGGGAAAGGTTTCAGGTAGCAAGGTGGGTCACGCCCCTCTGTACCATGAGGAGGGGTCACAAAGGATCTCTGGGAAGCACATGGTTTCGGGGAAGTGGTACAAATGGATTCTGGGAAAGGGAAGACATGGATTCCGGAGGGGGACACATGGAGAAGGGTAAACATACATTTTAAAGCATCAGTTCAAGGCATTATCAGTTACATTCTGCATCATTTCAAGGTCTTATCAGTTACATTCTTAATCCATTCCCACAAAAAACAAACAAACAAACAAACAAACAAACAAACAAACAAACAAACAAAACCAAAAAAAAAAACAAAACAAAACAAAAAAAAATAATTCTGGATTTCAAGACACAGGTGTGTAGTTCACTCCTTGTCTAGCTTAATAAATTGCTTTACCCACCTATTATTTGTAACCAAAGTTTTAAAGATTGGCTTTGTCAATTTGCTAGAGATTGCTGAGCAGAACAATCAATTGCACAATTATTTTTCTACTTCCTATGCAGTTGCTTAACCTCAGATTCTAATTATTCTGTGTTTTCAAGAAGTGCTCACATATTCTGTTGCTCTGTTTGGATACTAAAAGCAGAGGGTAAAATTCATATAAAAAATTAATTAATGTTACTGCTGATAAAAAAGAGCTAAAACAATGTACAAGAATTGTCCGGAGTCCACATAGATCTGACAAAAAAAGAGGATTTCTTTGGAATAGAGGTCTTCCCACAGTGCCAAAGGGATTTTCTCTCATGGCTGAGTTGAATACCATGAAAATTATCATGTATTTATGGGCCTCATGAAAACTCTGAATCCCTTTATCTTGTCTTATCTGAGTAATACCACAGTCTATGCAAGGAATGTTTCTTAACACCAGTACTTGCAGCAGTGAAATAAATGTGGAAAAGGAACATATTTTAAAGTTTTCCTGTTACTTACAACCAGTTTTGACTCTTTCCTGACAGTGACCATAACTAAAACCATAACCAAAGCCATGACCTTGGCTGACTTTTCCACTTTGAGAAATCAGACACAGAGAAATGACTAATCTAGCCTTAGCTAAGCAAGTTGGTATTGCAGAGAGGTAGAATGAGGGGTCAGCATTGCTCCCAATTTCATGCATTACCTATTGACACAGAGTGCACAGGGAGATCAGTTACTGGAGATATATTTGTGGAAAGATTAATGACTCTGTGAACCAACTGGTGTTACAGTATAGTCAAAAAATAATGACATGAAAAAGAAAAATAAGAAAAAGAAAAAAAAAAAGAAAAAAATAAAAAGAAAGGAAAAGGAAAAAGGGCAATGGCTCTACTAGATTGAAAATAATGTATTTTCTTGTAAAGCTGGGGTTGTCTCTCGTTGACAGATACAACATGCTTCAGAAATTCCCAGGAAAACCAACTGACAACTCCTACTCCATATGACGTACTAGCAGAACTGGCAGTGGAAACTGGGTCTGTCCTGTTGACCTGAGTTCAAGAGTATTGCTGTACTACAGAACAATCTGCAAGGAGACATGAGCATAATGCATGATTAATTAATGCCTTCTGTAGTTTAGTCAGCTAATTCTTTGAAAGTGAATAGGTCAAGGAAGAAGAATCTGATAAGTAATGGAAATAAAAAACATAAAGTGGCTGGAAGCTGCAGTGAGAGTAGATATCATAATCTCATTTCTTACCTCAGCTACTTACTGAAAGGAATTGATGGTTTGCTAAGAGATATGAATGACCCTGTTCAAATGCAAAGGAATAATTCAAAATTATTCCTTCTTCAGAGAAGATTTACAGACAGAGTTATGAAGGAGGAGAACAGCAGCACACTTTCTGTTAGTCTGGATTTCATTGGAAAGTATGATTTCATCAGGAACTTCATAGCATTTAAAATGTAGAAGCTCCAGGTCTGACTGGAGCCTAAACTTTTGGGATGTCAGGCAGCAGTTTGGTTAAAGCGAATGGCAGGGAAGCTGAACAGAGTGCATAGTCCCAGCAAGTAGGTGCTGCATCTGCTAGGCACAGTTTACTTTAGAAATTCTATCTGATAGCATTTTCAAAATAGAATTTTTCAGAAATTCCTTGATTTTTTTCTCTCTCCTAATTTGGTTAAGTCCAGTTAAATGGAAAAGAAACTGTTCCTTAACGGAATAGTCTGCTTGTGACATCTGTTGTACTCACTGTGTGCTACTGCTGCTGCTTTCTTTTCTTCTTATCTGTATCTACTGTGCAGTAGGTTTTTATATTTCAGACTTTGACTATCACAGAATGGGGTGAAGGTCATTTGAGGAAACCATGTTTTCAGGAATATAGACAATGAAATATAATAAGTATGCAGAAAATTGGGATGTAAAATGAAACACAGGGAAGGGGAAGGGGGACAACACCCCCAAAAATAACCACTTCTTTAGTCTTCTACAAAAATTCTTGCCTGTCATTAGGCTATATCCCTTAAACATTAGTAAAATGGTTCTGCTTTTCATGATATCATATGAATGGAAGATATAATTTCAAAACCAACTTGCAAGAGATTAGCATCATTTTCAAGTAAAACATTTTAAATAACATGAGAGTTTCCCCTGACTTTCCACTGTAAGGAATTAAATGTACAATATCTTATGGTTTTGGTTTGGCAAGTTTCCCTGTGCTTTGCTGGCATTCATGTGGAATGCATTTCAGTTGAGCCATGGATTAAGAGGGGTGTAGCTGACAATGCTGTGCGCATTTTATAGCAATGTATCTGTTGGAAACTAATCTGAAAATGTTTCAGTTGTCATCAGGCAAATAAAACTTTTGTACCCAGATGAATTGGTCTTGAAATATTTCTAAAACTACAAATTACGTAGGTAGATTTCATTTTTTAAAACAGATTTAGGCATCTGACAAGTTGTCTTCCCCTTGTATTTTTGTTCATTAAAATAATGTAATTCCTTCATAGAGTATAAATATGCAAATTACTTCATTAAAAGTAATGTAAATATTAAAAATATCTATTGTGTGGCCACTAGGACCAGAGCAATGATTGCTCCCTGCACTCGACATTGGTGGGGCCACACCTCAAATCCTGCATCCAGTTCTGGTCCCCTCACTACAAGAAGGGCATTGAGGTGCTCAAATGTGTCCAGAGAGGGGCAGCAGAACTGGTCAAGAGGCTGGAGGCTTATTAGGAGCATCTGAGAGAGTTGGAGTTGTTCAGTCTGGAGAAGAAGGCTCATCTCTCTCTACAAATACATGAAAGGAGGCTGTAGGAAGATGGTCAGTCTTTTCTCCCAAGTAACAAGTGACAGAGAGAGAGGAAATGGTCTCAAGTTGCACCAGGGGATGTTTAGATTTGATATTAGGAAAAAATTATTCATGGAATGGATGAAAAGCAAGAAGAAGGGTTCAGTGAAATACAGGATGGTCAGCCTCATCTTTGACCCTGAAAAGGAGATGGGGCAAGTAGTCTTGGAAACCATTTCCAGATATATGAAAGATAAGAAAGTCATCAGTTCACATGGATTTATGAAGGAGTTCTTGTTCCATTTCTGGGCTTCTCAATGGAAGTGAGTCCAGTAAATCACTGTGAAGATGATGGAGGGGTTGAGACACCTTATGTAAGGGGAAGGCTGAGAGATGGAAACTGTTCAAACCAGGAAGGAGAGCAGCACAGCAGATTGGAAAAGAGCCAGACTCTTATCAATGGTGTCTAGTATCAGGACAAGAGACAATGAGCACAAATTGATGCACAGGACATTGCAACTGAATACAAAAAAATATCTTTTTATGGTGAAGGTGGTCTAACAGATAAACTGTGTCCAGAGTTCTCCCAGAGATGCTTTAGCGTGTCCAGCCCTGAGAATATTCAAAACCTGACTGCCATGACTATGAGCAACTAACTCCAAGCCTGCATGAACAGGTCTGGACTAAATGTTCTTCTTGGTGCCTTCTATGATTCTATAATTCTGTAATTCTTACCTTACTTTTTTCTTTGCTGTTTTAGTTAATTCTGCTTTTTACATGGCATACTGAAATGCATTTGTTTTCCTTGATTATTACACACTCTTTATGTTAATTTTTTTTTTTTTTATTTTTTTAAGAATTCTGTCCTTTTCATTTTCTTGGAAAATAAATAGTAGCCTTTTACTCTTACCTGTCTTCTCCCTCTCTATTCCAATCCATTTGTATACCTGCAGCCTTTTCTTGTCTATTGTCTTTTCAAATCTGTCAAGTCAACTTATAGAGTAATACATGACATTTTGCAGTCTGAATTCCTAGTTAATTGCATTTTTCTTCAGTTCTCGAATTCAGCAATACCAGCCCATACCACAGATTTTCTAGGGCTGTAGTCAACTTAAATAAAGTTTTCAGCAAAGACACTGACTTTAAATAGGTATCTTGAAAATCTTCTTAAACTAAAAAGCTGAAGGCAGTAAAGAGAAGAAAATTAAGTCAATGTTTTAGAGATAATGTTACAAAAAACAGTTTATAGAGTGTTAAGGTTTTTGTGATTGTTTTTTCACTGGCTACAAGCTTGAGCTGTCTCAGCCTTTGGGCTATTTTAAATTCTACACAAAAAAGCGTATTCAGCTCTCAGTGGATCTGGGAGCTTCATCAAATTTGTTTTGCAGTTTGATAGCTAAACTAATATTTTAGGAACATATCCATTGACTGTAACTAACTTCCTACAGTGTGCTCTTCAGAACATTTGTTAAGTGCATCGGTACTTCTTATAGGCTGCACAACACACTGAATGGTCCACATTCAGTTTGTGCTTCTCAGACAGTCAGTCTGCTACAATTCCTTCATAGTATAATCTCCAGTTTCTTTTAGTGGAATGTGGATGAGGGAAGAATCTTTGGAGTACATTTATCTGCCTGAAGAAAATAAGGTTATATAGTCATAGTGATAGATTGAATGAGAACAGGAATTTGAACATGTAATAAATTTGGTCTCTAATAAAATATTAATTATCTTGATACAAACAAATATTGGAAAGTTAGATTTAAAAAGCTGTATATATTGGGAGAATTAGATCCCTTTTGATTTGAAAAAGAGACAGAAGATCTTTTAAATAGTATGCTTTCCCCTGTAGTTTTTATTGCTGACAGACCTGGACTTTATTCTGACATTACTCTGTTTTCCCAGTAGAATTTCTATTTTGGCACATTATGAACAAGCTACTTTGCCTCTGTGTTTGAAGTTTTCAGGTCTGCATGTTTCTTTTGGAGTTTTGAAAACCAGGATCTCCTTTACAGTGTAATACAGAACTATACTAGATTTGAAATCATAAAAATATCTTGGTATCTTCAACACAGTTTAAATGGGAGCACACAATAAAATAATTTTGAGAAACTTCTGGATGTTGCAATCAATAGACTTTATGAGTGATAATATTTTTAATGGGTCAAGGGCACCCTAAAGTCCAAATTATCAAAAGGAACTGATGACTGTTAAGACTAATATGAGCCCGGCTTACTCTTTAATTTTACTGAAATTTCTAAGCTGATTAGAAGTATAAAAAGATTAGATTTATAACAAATACAGCTATGTTAGCAAAAGTCATGGAGGACAGGTTTATCGGACAAAATGTTCTTTGAGAAAATAAACTTTCAGTGAAGGAAATGAAGCTCATATGTTACACTAGCAAAACAGTAATTATTCTAGTTTAAATTACATTTTAAATTGTATTCTTGATTAAGTTAATATCCTTATCCCTTGTCTATGTTAATACAGCTTCTATTTTCACTCACTGAACACATCCTGGTTGATGGACTGGAGATTTCACAATTATCAAACTTTTTTTTTTTGCATCCTGTTTATACATGTATCAAAGTCTAACTTAAATAAATTGGATTCTTGGACTCTTACACTGGAAAGTGTCATTACAGTCTTTTAACTGCTCTACTGAATTTTCTTTGAGTTCTCTCTCACTCACCACCACTGGGACTGCTAGCAGTCAGATACCCCTTGTATGCCCAGGGCAGGGAAAACACAGCAGTCCTGCTCTGCATCAGAGGCAGGATCTGCCAGGACCTCTCACAGCACTCAGTAATTTCCTCATTCCTTTTGGCCCAGTCTTTCACAGATAGCTGAGGATGAGCTGACTGCCTGATGTTTTCATAGCTGCTGTGTGCTGTGTTGAAATGTTCACTTGCACTGTGGTTTTCTGCATATATCTCTCTTTTTTTTTTTTTTTTTTTAAGAAGAAAAGAAATTGCATTCATATTTCATGTAGCAAGCAATACCCTTTGTCCTGTGCTGAAGGCCTTTTCTTTTAATTTGTTACTATTCTTCTAATCATTATATCCTTATAAAACCATCAGAAAAGGCCTCATCATTTCAAAACCTGTCTTCTGGGGGTTCTTACTAGAAACAGTTATGATTACTGCTCTTGAACACATTTTGACATGGTTCAACAACCTAATCATTACTTTGTTTTCTGTCTTCAACAAATAAATATTGTGATTAAAAATATACAGCAATCTATTAATACTATAACTGCACTAAGCTAACCATTTGAGTAAATCAAAATAATAACATTAACTATGGCTCTCCCTGTAGCCTTACATTAATTAACATGAGCTTCTCTCCCCTAATTAAAAATTTTGATAAATAAAACCTTCCTCTTGCAGTTTTCTTTTGTGGTAGATGATAGAGCATGTTATCTCCCAATTGTTCTGGAGTTTATCCAGTAAGGTTTTTGAAAATCAGCATTCCAAATACTCAGTCAGCAGTCATCCCTTTTAAAAGTCCATTTAAAATGTAAAGGTCCAACATCTATTAACTTAAAAACATGGATTTAGAAATGGATCTTTAACTTTTCTCTCTCTTTCTTCATACCTCCTTTACCAAGGTGTGAAGGATTCTACCATTTTTTCAGTAGCAATGGATGAATAACACTCTGAGGACTATTCCCCTAATGCAGTATTATAAAGGGCAGTAGGTGATAGAGAGATTTACCGTGCACAGGGTGCTCTGCTATCCAAAACTCTAGTTTTTTAACTGGTTTGAGTGTTTTGCTCTATCTCACTCAGGACGATCACTCATGCCATAGCTTCTTAGTTCTGCACAGAAAAATGCAGCATACTTGTCTTAATATTACATACACATACCAGATTCACGTATTACATGCATCAGGTACTGCATAAAAATTAAATTCTCCAACCATAAGACCCTAGGGCTAAATATCAGCATAACCCATAATATAAATATATTATATAAATATAAATTATATAAATAACCATAAATATAAATCATAACCCATAGTTTTAGGTACTGAGATGAAAGCAGTCTTGCAAATGCTTAGTAATTATGTCCCATGTTAAGTGCTCTTTTTTGTGAAGAAATTAACTGAATCACACTGAATTGAAGTAGATTAGATGTCCTCTCCTGTGCTATGCTATCAGTTGTCACCAAGTCCTGAATAATTTCCAAGCATGAACCTGTTGATGATAACTTTCTTCAACAAGCCAGAGATCTTGCCTTTGCTAATATATCATCTGATTTGTTTAGGCCTTAATTGTTCACCATGAATTTAGGTATAAAAGACAGACAATTTGCTTGCTATCTTTTCAGAATCATTGCCATGAGATGCTATAGCAGCTTCTTTTGCACAGAGGTAACAAGCCTCCAAGACTCTTGCTTTGCTGCATGACACAGGCAAACAATAACTTTTTGTCCTATTTAACTGGCCTGTTGAATCTTTTTCTTGATAATTGAGTTTATCGGCTAGCTTTTAAAACCTGTCCAGAACATAATTGCGTTAGCCCTAGAGTATAGGATGAAATTAACAGCTGTTTATTCTTGCTCATTCATCATTATTTATAACTAGCTACATAATTAATTTCTGTGTTATTTTCATACAATTTCTCAAGGATTTTTAATGGACAAGGCTCAAAAAAGTTGAGGAGCAACAATTTAAATGTTTGTGTTCCATCTTTCCTCAGAAGAAAGTTGTGCCTTGAGCTTAATCTATGCATCCTTAATGCTTCAACTGCTTCAGTGTCTTCAATACTGTATCTTAGCAGAATGATAACAAAGAAGAAGCCCAAAAATAGAAGCCCTTACAATCTTCATTTACTATTTACCTCTATATGCTGAGGTGTTGATGATGAGCGGGATAGGACAAAAAGGATTAATGCTACCTTCTTTTAAGGAGTAATTAAAATTAGTCCCAAGTTATGGCAGACAGTGAAAGCTGATCTCCAGAAGCACCTTGAACTCCTGGTCTGTAAAGTCTTACAATGCAAATCAAGCCAAACCAAAGAGGATAATAAAGAAAAAGTAAAGAACAGGGTACAGCAGATAAGCAGTCAGCAGTTTATCTGAGGTTTTCCTGGTAGACGAGTTAATGGAGTGAGAAGGGAGGAGAGGGGACACTGATGGGGCAATGGCAAGAGGAAAGAGCAGGGACAGGTTAAGCACGTGGTGCAGATGGGGTTATGGTTTGGTTTCCTTCTCAGTGGATGCAATAGCAGGCTGAGAAATCAGAGGGCACTTCTGGGCCTGTAAGTTGCTACTGCAGTTGCTACCTGCCATGTAAACACTGTAGTAACACTCACCCATACCTGCTAGGGAAGGAGAGGTAGGGCAAGAAAGTGTGGAGTAGCAGCAATAACCTTCACACACAAAACCCACCAGGTGGGCCAAAGTGAACCTACTTCTGCTGGACTTACACAGAGTGCTGCTGTCCCCTCTGCTCCCTGTGAGGCTGTGCATGGCCATATGCTCTGCAAACAAGGAAGCGGACCCAGCACTTTCTGTTCGGGAAAGGTCAGGGTTGCATAATAGCTTAAATAGCACTTAACACCCAGGTTACAAGATGCTATCAGCTTTCAGCACACCATGGTTTGGTCTCACTGGCTTGATAAACCAGTACAGCTTGAAATACTGTGCCTCAATGATCTTCCAAATGAGGATATCCGTGGGCAGGGAACACTGTGTTGTTGTTCTTTTAGCTTTTAAATATGTTTTAAATTTCATTCATTTGCAATTGCTTTTTCAGCATCGTGTAAACGAATCAGAATAATTGTGACACAACAAGAACAGCATAAGCCTGGCTGCTCTAATGTCTGATGCTTCCCACAGAAGCAGTCCTCTCATCCATTTTACTAGATGGGCAGATGAGACCCTGCCTGAGTCAATGGCCTTTATTTATATGCACCATATCTGTCTTACAGATGGCACCAACCCATCTGTTGCTCGTGGTAGATGTGCTGTAAATAAACTTTGTTTGAAGAGTAAAATCTGTTCAGGGTGAGAGAGATACGATATAGCTTTTTCCTACTTTTTCAAACAATAGTAAGACATGCAATGAAACAAATTTTAGATTCTTCGACCTATTTCCTATAAAGGTCTACTCATATTTTTTGGTATTTCACTTGGTCTAACAAAGAGTGCCCTTAGCATTCAAGTTTTTCTTGGAGTGCATAGATTGTATCACAGGGAAACATAAACTGAGGACAAAACTGATTCAAACTTTTGAAATCTTTTCAAACCAAGAAATAGCTCATTTGTAAGCCCCTAGTCTCCATTCACAGAAATGCGCAGTTGTGATGTTGAGGAACTCAGTGCAAAATTTGAGGTTGCTTTTTGTGTGTCTGGAATTTTTTGGATTAAAAGAGACAGTTTAAGATGTTTGCTAACAAAAATGTTGATAACTGGAAGGCAATGGTTAGCTCTCGTTTCCAAGAAAACAAAACCACAAAATTTATTTCTAAGCATTGCTGAACCAATGGCAATTGTAGATCTGCTAAAAACAAAGAAATAAAAAACTTGGTGGATGCAATTGCAACTCCCTGCAAGCTTTCAAATCTAGAATGGCATGATTTTTTCATCAGAGATCATTGGTTTTGAAGCACTCAGCTCTTGCAGGCTAGAACAACCACATTCATAGGTCTTCATAATTTAAAAATAAACTCTAGAAGTGGAAAAATATTCTTCTTGAAGTTATACAACACCTAGTTAATTTGTAGTATGTTTTAAATGTGATTGCAGCTTGTCATGAGCAGTAAAGCTATTAGAATGGTCAAACCAGTGGAATGAACAAGTCAACACTTTTAAATAAATAAACATTAAGAAGTCATTAATAAGCTAGGTTATGATCTGCCTTGTAATATGATGAAATATATAAAAGGGACTTAATGCCTTATCAATTGAGCAGTACAGACAAAAATTCTTTTATTCAGAAGAAAGCAATGAAGACAAAAATATTCTTTCAAGTGTCTGTGTTATTTTAGTTGTGTTTTGTTTAGTTGGAAGATTATAATGATTTCAGTCAATAATCTTTTCTTTATATTCCTTGACTTGAAGAAAATAGGGGTAGGCTGTCGCTGTCCATGGAGGGAAGAAGGAACAGTCCACATAGTGTGGGGTATGAACAGGTGTGAACAGGAGTGAACACTTTATTAGGGGTGCATGGGACTCTTATAGGGTTCAGTTGGAGGATTCTAGAACTTGGGTGGAGTTAGGGGCGGATCACCACACAAAAGGAAAAGGGAAGGAGGGTTTATAACTTATAAGGGAAAACTGGGGGGTGACTAGCCTTGTGTGGTGGTGCTGCATTGCCTCACTGGCTAGCAAGTGAGGTTTTAGGGGTACATGAACCAATCAGGGGGCTGTAACCGGGGTTCCCAGAACCAAGCAGAAAAGTTGAACAAACAGAAGTAATAGAATGGTAATAATTACCTATCTAATACATCTTTTATCCTAACTATAACACCTGAACAGTATAAAAATGTTTAAAAAACAACAGCTCCACGGCAATGGGTAGCTGGTGATTGTGGCAGTCTCTAGTTAGCAGCAGACAGATTCATCCACTGGCAAAAATTATCCTCTCAGCAGTTCCTGACAGATCCCCCTTACAGGTGCCTCCCCCCACAGTAGGCCAAGCTGTATTTCTTTCAGATATCATTCAGGTCCAGCTACTATTGAGAGGAAAGAGTGCTTATTTTTACCTGTGTTAGCTGTGTGAGCATCCTTAAACTGGAGATTCTGATTGTTTGAAAAAGTGATTGCTACTGGTCCAGTGAAAAATTGACCAAGAATTATAGGTTTCAGGGGACATGTTGTTTTCACTGCATTTTACATTTGAGAAATGTCCTAAGTTCTTTCTTGGTCATGAATCATGCAATGACAAGTCAGACCTATTGAGTTCACACATCCTCGTCCAGATTGCTTTATATAAAGGCATGACTGCTTTCTATGGTTAATAATTTTTAATGGTAGAAATATTCTTTTCCTATTTCTGTGACTTACATAAATTATGATGGTCTCATATATAACAGGATAAGCACTTGTCAAAGCAGTTCTTTCATACATTGCTCAACATTAAAACACACAGACTGCATCATCTCTATGTTTTTGTCCCTAGGACAAAGAACGCTTGTATCATAGATGAATTTCTGCAAGTGATCCTACAGGCCTTTTATTTCCCCTTTCCTCATAGCATCCTGCAAAAATCTCAGAAACATATTTCTTTTTCTCTGTCTCAAAAAACCTACTGTGTCTTTCTTTAGCTACTTTTGTGGATATCCTCATGGTGAGATCTAAAGGGAAAGTGTTTTTCAATGGTATATACCTTCCTTAATTGTTCAAAATCTTTCTAAAAAGATTCAAGTTACTGTATCATGATAAACTTCTTTCAAGGATGTATGTTTCCACTATCCTTTGTAATATATTTGGTGGTATAGTAACATTTTTGTTTCTTCTTGGCCTTTCTACAAAGTATAGCATTTTTGTAAAAAATGCACATGCATACAAGGGAAGTTCACATTTCATTTCAAATGTGAGTTTAAAAGATTCTTTTACTGTCATTTTCTTATATAACATTTTTCCATACCTGCCATTAATGACAGGATGCAGCCTGAGATCTGACAGCATAATTTCTGCCATCAGGAAGAATACATGACAAAATACTGTTTTAGGGAATTCTGCTGGTTGGCATTTTTTGAGGGGTTAGGATTTTTTTGAAGGGAGTGTTGGTGGGATTTTTGGTAGTTTTTTGTTTTGTTGTTTTGGGTGAGGTAGGTTTGTTTGGTTGGTTTGGTTTGTTTTTATTAACACGTTGAATCAAAGCATTTGTTTCTCAGCAAAATTCTCTAAAAGAACAATATTCTATCTGGAAAAAAGCTTTAACTATTTTGTACTAGATTAAGCATCTATTTTTTTTTTCCTGACATGTTGCTAGGCACCTAAACTGCCCTATGGTTTATGCCACAAAAAAGAACTGTTCTTTAGATGTACTTAATCCATAGAAGGAGGAAATACTAGGCTGTAGATTTTCCACTGGGACATTTCCTTGTACTGTATGAAAGAACAAGAAGGTGTAGTGGGTAGAGATAAGACCTTAGGGGCTGGAAGGCTTGGATTATTTTCCTGGCCATTCCTGCAAGATTTGACTCCTCCGTCCCTCAACTTCACCATCTGGAAAAAGGGGCTAATGGTGCAAACGTCTTTTGTAAAACAAACAAGCAAACAAAGAACCTCTTTGAGTTCTCCTGGTGAGAACACAGCTACACAGAGGGAGTTTTATTATTATCAGCATTATCGGCTGGGCTCCACAGTTGTACAAATCCTGCAGTAATCACTTCCTTCCTTGTTTTCATTTCAGAAGAGAGAGAGACTGAGGCTGTTTAAAATGCCAGTGATATGCAGAGGATATGCCTGCATTCTTGTTTGTCTAGAAGACCATGTTTCTCACATTAAAATTTATGAAACATAATTCCAATTAATCATGTTGACAGAGGGGATTTTGTGGGGCACCAGTATGGAATTCATAGTGTTCTGTTATCTGGCCCTCACATTTGCATTCCTTGTCATACCCAACTTCAAAGAAGACACTTCCTTTTATTTTACCCTTTGCAGAAATTATAAGAGATAAATCCATAGAATACAATTGCCCCCTTGGGCTCCTAAGGGATGTTATGCTTATTTAAAAACTTATTTTAAAAAATACTTATTTTGTGATATTATTGGCTACTCTATTTTCCTTAGTAAAACCCTCTCCCTTCTCTGTACCAGATATATGAAATTGATAGGGAACAGCTGCTATTCAGTCTGCTGGAGTTTTATAACATGTTATCAAACCCTTTGAACACAGCTGGTAAACAGATACTCTACAGAACATGCATGCCAGCAGGTCTTTGTGTTGAAAAGTAAGACAATCATTTTGGTAAAATAGTGTTAAAGCAGTGTAGATACTGCATTAGCCGCTTTACACAAAGGGGCCATATGTTCTGCACACACAGAGTTCAACCAGAGGCTGACATTCACATTTTAAATGGGACATCTGAAGTAGAAGTGAAGGAGCTTCCACAAAGGGATTTACCTGGAATTCCAGAACTTTAGCAATGACCCTTTGAACAAGTTTTCTCCATGAATTCTGTTTTTAAGAAGCATAGAGAAAAGGCCATACTGTACTGCCAGGACATTACTATGCAAAAATGGAGGCATTGTGTGATGGTCCTGAAACCCTGAGTACTCACTGGAGGTGATCAGTTGACAGAGGTGTTAATCTCGGTTTGTATAGTTGCCTATACCATGTGTCTTTGAGCTACATGCAAGTATGCCTGCAAAGTGGATAGCACTGATGTCCCAAGGTGGTTTCTAGAAATATGGCATCAGTTTTCTAGAGAGAACAGAAATGCATTGAATACACTGATGAAATGTGTGGCAGCCTTGCTCTGCCTAAGGGCTCCCCTGCTCACAGACTGCTGAAAAATGGAAGTTTCTCTGGCAGCCACTAAAACTGTTTGCAACAGAAATATTGTGGCTGTCCTTCATGGCCAAAAAGTAGAAACAGCAGGGCACTCTGGCAAGCTCCTGGAGCCAACTGTGCTTGCTCATGGGCACCACCCAAAAGCATGAGACTCACAGTGTCGTGAGTTGTTGTCAACTCTCTCAATCTGAAGACAAGCAGGCTCTTTAGCTGGGAAGTAAATATACCCAAGAGGTCTATTGCATTGTCAGATGCATTTAACACCTGTGAAAAATGCTGTGCTGCTGCTGTGTTGTAAACCTTATGTGGCAGGGCTGCTGAATGACTTAAGCAATGACGTGATTCATTTACCACATTTTCCAAGGTGGTAAACCAGAGAGGAAAGTGTGCATCATTTAAGAGGAGTTGTTGGGACATCTGGTTTTTATATAGATAAAAATAGATGCTATCAAACTACTGCTCAGTAGGCTACATGATATTATTTTGTTCCCAGTTGGTTATCTACTATATCAAAACATCTACAGTCATGCAGGCATTAGTCTCTCATCTTCAAAAGAGCAGGAGTGGAAATATTGACATAGGAAAAAATATTCAAAGGGCCAGTAGGACATACCTTCTGTGTACAAGCCTGTTCAGGCTAATGTTCTACACATTTGGGTGCATAATTCAGATTGATCAACCAGCTCCACATTGCAAGATGGCAGATGTAGTCCATTGGTCTCAGCCCTTTGGAAACAGTGAACTGTAACTGCTATGAAGCAGTACCTTAGGGAAACAGATTGTACATTTCCTCTAGAATGGGCACATAACCAAATGTTTTGGGATACTTCATATGTGGGTTGATCTGGACTCAAATAAAAGATCTTACTTATTTTCCCAGCAGGAGATTCAACTCCTCTACATAGTTAGATTTCCTGATTTTGTCTCTTTTTTTTTTCCCCATTTTTGAGAAACTGAAATAACTTTTCCAGTTAACACTGGAAAATCTTGTTTCTAATGATTCTGCAGCAGGTAGGGAAAATACTGGGAAAGATGCAATAATATGCAAACAAATCAGTGTTTTGGGTCATATTTGAGTCATATTGACTTGAGCCAGACCCACTCATGATCAAAATCTAAAGTCTGGTGAGTGATCCAGTTGCTGGAATGCACTTTGCTTTCAAAGGAAATGTTAAAGGAAGGCAGTAATGCCCCTGCATGGAGAAATATTAATGACAGCAAATGGTAAATTTTGAGCTTGTCCCACCACATCAGTGTAATCACCAAAGAAGCAGAAGAGAGAAACTTGTTTTGGATAAGTTGAGAGAAGCAATTACTTACTGCTGCAAACTATGGGAAAAGAAATAAAAATTCAGCAGAGGAAATGGTAAACAGTAGTAAACTATAAACCCAATAGTGGGAACAGAAGGAGGAAAATTATGAAGCACTTAGCAAATTAAAGAAAGAAACCAAATGCAGTTCAGATAATATATCACATTGATTATATAACAGTATTAACATCCTCCTTTGTCCAGTTGACAGTATTATACGTAACATACGGAATTGTACGTAAGGCAAACAAAGCCTTTCTGCTGTCTAAATATTAATTGCTCGTTGTTCTGGTAAATGAACAATAGCTATGACCAGGCTGAGAAGGGCTATCAATGTAGCATCGAGTCATGATCACACTTACTGAAGCGTGAATGCAAATTGCCTCCAGCCCCTCAGAAGTGTTATATACATTTAGCAACAACGGCATCACTATGCCAGAATAAATTACTTATGGAAACCTATGAAGCCCATAAGCCCATATTTTTGCCAGCTTGTGTGTCAGAACAATCAGTTAGAGTATTCAGCTAGGTAGGGATTTTTCCTTTAGCTTAAAATGTAACTAGGAGCCAACAATTCACTCATTTGTATATGGAAAATCCTAGATATGTTTTCAAGTTCTGTATGGTTAAAATGTGTGTCTTGTCAAATTAATTCAACTGTAAGCATACTGCAAATAATGTGCAAATCCCTTCTTCCTTGTTTGCTGAGTTACTTAATCTGGTTTTAGTTTTAAACTTATACTTGATCTGGTTTTCTGTACTTCTTTCACTGTCGGATAAAGACAATTATTTCTGTTTGCTGTCTAGAGCCTTTCAGCTAGCAAAACAATTACTTAAACACTACCTCCATCTGACATAGCTGTCGACGCAATATGTGGAAATATACAGCTGCTGCCAAGAGTCACAGGGTTCACAGAAAGTACAAATACTGAGAATATACTTATCAATGTAAGTGGGAGAGAAAAACAGTAAAAGATATAGATGCTGAAATACATCTTGTCTGTAAAAGGGAAGAAAAGCTCATGTTTCATGGAGAAGTTAGAGTAAGAAGTTCTTGCTTGGGAAGCATTTTAAAAGCATTTTAAGTCTGGGCAATTGCAATTTTCATTGCAGTCAGTGGCAAGCCTGTGTGGATCATGTCCCTGGTAGGATAGAGGAAAAACAAAGAAAAGGTGAGGGAGGATCTAACTTAAATAACAATGAGACAAACCACTCATGTTGGTAAGGAAGGGTGGTGGTACCTGATTTCAGATCATTGGCTGGAGTCTAGTAACTTCACTGAAGTTACCTGGAGAAGGGGTCACCCAGGTTTCCTTCATGACCTTGGCTTTGACCACATGCCTTATCTCCACATTTCAATTTCATGCTGGCCCTTTTACAGCACCTCTTTCACACTGGTTTGCACATACACCTTTAAGCTATCCTGGAAAAAGAGTGCCAGGAAAATATACACAGATTAAGAGTATAAAGCAATTACTTTTTGTCTAATGCATAACATTAAAAAAAAATAAAAAAATCTGAGGTTTACTGAACTATTTGGATGACTGTTGGTGTGCTCACCATCCTTGATAAAGCAACTTCAATAAAGTGTTAACAACATCCCTAATTGCTACATTATTAGGACTGCAGTGGAGCATGTTATGTCTTGATAGCTTGTTTGGTCACAAACATTTTTGGCAATGACTGAATGCAGAAATCACTGCTAGATGGAGGGGAGATCAGATCTAAAGTGCTTATGAAAATACCTGTGCAAAGGAATATAGTTTTGAACGGAATTGTCTGTTTGGTGCATACCTTTTCCTGTTCAAGCAGCACATCACTATACTGATCACTGGAAAGAGCAAGCTTCAGGATTGTGTTCATCTGGGTGCTGTGACAATTTTAATGCTTTGCTTGCCATTTCTGTCCATCCATAATGCATTTGAGTCTGGGAGGGAAACACTAACTGCTGTGATTTCATTTGTTTAGCATGCTTTCCTAGGTATATGTCTTCTTAATTTCTTAGAGTCGTAGAACCATACAATCATTTAGATTAGAAAAGATGCTTAAGATCATTGAGTCCAGCTGTTGCCTGACATTGTCAAGTCCACCACTGAACCACACCCCTAACATCCCTATACATCTTTTAAATAAGTCCAGAAATGGTAACACCACCACTCCTGTTTCAATGCTTGACAATCCTTGCACAGATTTTCCCTAATATCCAATCTAAACCTCCCCTGGTGCAACTTGAGACCTTTTCCTCTTGTCCTGTCACCTGTTACATGGGTGAAGAGACAGATTGACACACACCTCAATACACCCTGTTTTCAAGTAGTTGTAGAAAGTGATAAGGACCCCCTGAACCTCCTTTTCCTCTGCTCCTTGAGCTCCTTCTAATAGGACCTGTGTTCCAGACCCTTCACCAGCTTCATTGTCCTTCTCTGGAGATGCTCCAGCACCTCAGGGTCTTACAGTGAGAGACCCAAAACTGAACAGAGAATTAGAGGTGCAGCCTCACCAGTGCCAAGTACAGCTGGGTGATCACTGCACTGGTCCTGTTTACCACACTATTTATGATACAGGCCAGGATGTCATTGGCCTCCTTGGTCAGCTGGGCACACTTCTGGTGGTGACTACCAGGTCCTTTTCTGCAAGGCTGCTTTCCAACCACTCTTCTATAAGTCAGTAACATTGCATGAGATTGTCATGACCCAAATGCGGGAACTAGAACTTTGCCTTGTTGAACCTCATTCAATTCTCCTTGGACCTCCTTTTGTTGCTGATGTAGTTATAGAAACATTTTTTTATTGTCCTTTATGTCAGTGGTCAGATTAAGTTTTTGCTGGGCTTTGGTTCTTCAGATTTTCTTCCTGCATAACCTTATGTCATCCTTGCATTCCTGAGTTGCCCTTCCCATCTTCAGATGAACATACTCTCTCCTTTTTTGTCTAAGTTCCAGACAATGCTCTCTGTTCATCTAGGCCAGTCTTTCCCACTGGCTCAACTTTCAGTTCATGGGGACTGCCTGCTTCTGTGCCTTTAAGATTTTCTTCTTGAAGAATGTCCAGCATTCATGGACTCCTTTGCCCTTCAGGACTGTCTCCCAAGGGACTCTGTCAACCAGACTCTTAAAAAAGGCCAGAATCTGCCCCCTGGAAGGCCAGAGTAGCCATTCTAGTGACCACCCTCCATACTCCTCTGAGACTTGAAAACTTGTGATCATTTTATCATCACTGTGACCAAGGTGGCCTCCAGACCTCATATGAGCAACCAATCCCTCTCTGTTCACAGACAGTAGGTCCATCAGCCACCTTCCCTAGCTATCCCTTCACCAGCTGTGTTAGTAAGTCATCTTCCACACATTTCAGGAAGCTTCCAGACTGTTATCTCCCTGATGTGTTGTGATTTGAACAGATACCTGCTTAGTTGAAATTCCCCACAAGAACAAGAACCAGAGTTTGTGAGACTTCTCCCAGCTTTTATAAAATTTGTCATACATAACCTATGTTTGGTCAGGATTTAGAAACCTTTGAAAAATGCAGTTCTCCAAGGATATCCATGAAGCAAAAGACCTTCCCTGGCTAGAACACGGCTAGAACAGATGATGTGTACTGTCAAAATGAGAAAAGTCCATGCTGCTGAATGCAGAGTTCAAACTGTAGTAACGATAATTTGGAAAACACTTCACAAGTTTCATCAGGAAACCTATGTTTTTATATGATGTACTTTTTATTTGTGTGAGAAACATGCCAGGAAAAAAGTCATTACTTGCCTTTCTTGCATCTCTCCAGTGGCACAGATATACAACATGAGTGAAAGAGCAAGACTCCTATGAAATCTGCAAATGTCAGTGTTCGTTGACAACTCTGTAGTCCTTGTAAATACCTTTGACAAACTTTATGGTATTGCAATTTTCTTGATGACATTTGAAGAGAAGATAGGCTGAAGTTATCATCTTGATATGTCATTCACTATATTGAAACAATCAAGTAATCTGTCCATGTTTATAAACTGGCAAATTATTTAAATATTTTACTGTACTCTGCAATCAGAACTGGCATAATTAAGAATAGTGGATGCCTAATGGGAAAAGAAAATTTTAATCAGATTGTTTATTTCCAGGAGATTTGGAGAGTTTTCAGTTGCTTGCTTTTTAATTTCAAGGATAATAAATGCAAGGAGGTATTTTCCAGGGTATCATTTGGTTTCAGGAACATATTTTGATTTTAAGACCTTCAGTAGGTTATACAAAGGGGAATAATGAAGGAAATGGATTTTTTAAGTAATTTCTTCATCATGGACATGAGTTTTGTAGTTTGTATACACAGTTAATATAGATATTTACCAAAGACTTTTGAAATCATTCTGAGAGCTGTCTCACCACCAAGGACTGGCTCTAACAGAGGGAATACCATAGACATGGTCCAGTACTGTAATTTGAAACTCCCTACTAGCTGACAGAAAAAGAGTCTCAATAATTTTACATCAAAATCCACCATACTTAGGCTCTATGAGCAATGTGGAGAAACAAAAATTTTTAACTGAACACTTGAAAATTTTTCTCTCAAGAAAAAGGCTTTTGCATTGCCTGGCTCAGACTTCAATGCAGCCCATGGAAGAGAGAGCAGGTCCTCAGATTAATGAGCCACTTAAATTGTGTGTGTGTTTGTGTTTGCATCTTTTCCTCTGAGACATTTAATAAGCAAATAACAGCTGCACTCCAGCTCTTTACTTCTGCTGAATTATCATATCTGTCATTAGCATGCTAGAGAGCACAGGTTATGGGACTGTTTTTATGTCTGATAAAACCATTGTAGGACCTTACCTTAAATGACACCTATTTGTCTGAGAAAGGAGACCATAAAGGGTGAGGCTGGACACATTTTGATTGCCAAACAATTTTTGATTGCTCTGAATGTTCCCTGGTTGCTATGTGCACTTGTGCGAACTGTGTTGTACTACATTTCAGTGAAAACATGGCCAAACTCTGTTTTTAAGACAAGTTTTGGTGCAGAGTAGGATGTTAGTCCTTAAAATCATATTGTTTAGAGGGTACAACAACATGCCTAGTGTTCAGTGTTAGCACGGCAGTCTGGCACACAGCTGATGACATCCCCTGCCTGAACCTGAGGATAAATAGTACAATGAAGGTAAGATTAAGCAAATAGTCAGAGTGATTCAACAATTGGATTAGCAAAACAGAAAAATCCATGAGGCTTTTCATGGCCTCTCACAAGCTTTTGTTTACCATGGAGCTGAGAGTGCATTATTTCCGACAGACGGTGTGAAACAATGCAAACTAGTTTCATTGAGTGAGGGGCAGTCAGAGGCATAATTTCATTGCTGCTTATGGTCAGTAGGGCCTATCCCTCAGTCACACTTCACTTTCAATGTTTTCTTCTGCTTTTAGACTGGAAGAAAGGCTGGTGGCTGCAAGAAGGAAGAATTTTGTTTGCATGCTGGCTGTAATGAAGTCTCTCTGCTAGTGACAAGAGGTTTCAGGTTTGAGCTTGACTTGATTGTGGGTGTGTGTTTTTCCTGCCTGTGAGTTTTAAGCCACTGGTTTGAGTTCAGCCAAATCAGGCAAACATACAACAGACTTGACAATAATTGTGTTCTGTGAAGAAGGTTGTTTGGGCAGAGAGAGGGAACACTGTTAATGCCTTCATTAACTGAAATGCTCTAGGGTAAGTCATGGGCATCAACCACCTGGCAATTCAATCAGTGAATCCCAATCCATAAGAAAATGTATGAGATGGCTCTTCACCCCTTGAACTTGTCTCACAGTCAGGAGCTGAAATGATGGTCAAGTAATCAAGACCCAGAGTAGAAAAGGGGACATGAAAAAGTGGAAGAAAAGGGAAAAGGCAACACACAAAGAATGGCTAGTGGGAATTTCTAGACCTTGTACAACCAGGAAAACAATGGAAACCAGAACTGTATCTGTATTCACAACTTAACTGATCTTAGAACACTTAGAGATTAAAAAAGAAAAGAGGACAAATATGGTTTTCACTATTTCATGAGGTAGATGAGAGGTAAGAAATTAATGAGGTAAGATTGCCAGGAAAAAAAAAAAAGTAATTGAAACATTGATAAAGTAAACTCTGACTCAAGACAAACTAAGTCTTAAAATGAGACTGGTTTACTTTTCCTAAGGCCAAGAACTAGAGGGGCAAGCAAAACACTTTTCAGAGCAGGGATATCTGATATTTACATGTAATTTTGGAAGGATTTTTAAATTCTTTAGCTAAAAGACAGGATCATTTGTTGTACTTGTGATTTCAGCACACAGGAATTATTCTTGAGAAAAACAGATACAGTCTCCAGAAATGCTTTTGAAAAGTAGGGACAGTTGAACTATCTGGGGAAAGGATTAAATTCATGACAGGCACTTGAGCAGAAAAATTAACTAGCACTACAAGAAATCTAGGAAGCAGGCCAGAGACTGTCTTACCCTTCTGCTGCAGAACCACTGCTCACAGCAAACTGCAGGAAAAAAACAGCACTTTGGGTGTAAGGAGCCTGGAAGAAAAAGGCATCATATGTACTTTCTTCTGACAAGAAGTATAGAAGGAAAAAGGAAAAAGACGACACATGCGGGATGTAAAGATATACTGCCGAAGGGTGCATGCAGTGTGACTGAAGACACACTCTGTGCCTCCTCTGGAGCAGGTGGCTTTTTCTCAAGTTTGAAACTGGTGTCTGGACATCCAGCATTCTTTCTTTATTTTTTTTTGTTTGATTTTTTTTCCCTTTTACTGTGGCTCCTCTGGAGCTACTAAGCAGGGAAAGTCTGCTTTTTAACCCAAACCTCTCAATGCACAAAAGTTCTTTCTCTTTTAAGCCATTTATTCCAAACTGTAATGTTCCATGCATATTTCACTCTGATGTAAAACTTACTAAAATTAATATTTATGTCTTGTCCACAGTATATTTTGGGTTAATATGGCAGGTCTGTGGTGTCATCAAAGAACATACATAATCTAGTTCTCAACTTCACAGTCACATCTAGTGCACACAGTAGACACAAAATCATTTACTTCAGAATTATATCTGTGGATATAATGCATAGATTTTTCCCAGTGAGTTTAGCAGTGCCAGGTCTCAGGCCTCTGCATGGTAATGTAAATGTCTTCAATGTTTGCATTGTCTTCAGAGTAACATTCCTCTGGGTAACATTCTCACGGTTTCCAGCTTTCCAAGATTGTTCCCAAAATGCAGTTTGGATGTTGCCATCATGTTGATAGGAAGACTTATGTGGTTTGCATAGTATATTGCTAGACTACACTAGCTTGACCTCAGGAGTGGAGAATAAGTCTTGGCACTGCTTGGTTTCCTAGCAGAAAGGCTGAAAAGGAAAGGTCAGTCATGGTCATATTGCAGGTTAATGTCTAATGAGGTGGATCACTAAATCCCTCTCTAATTGGAGGTACTCCCAAATCTGCTTTTCCTGTGCAAGCTCTGAACAGAGCAGCAGTCAGGCACTCAGGCTCCTGAAGACTTGCATGAGCATGCATAGAGACATGGTGGTCAGCAAGCCTGGGTCAGCTCTTCACACATCGCAATGTGAAACTGCATGGAGGAAAAAGAAAATTACTGAGCATCACATATCATCAGCAGCTATTAAAAAGTATGTTGAGCCTGTCTGCAAAAAGAAAACAAGAACCTTTTTGCCTCTTCACTTTTTCTCAGGGAGTTCCTTATGCCACTGAATTCACCCCAGTGCAGTGGGGATGCGTGGGCTGGGAAGCCCCAGGCAGTATCTGTGCTGCTCAGGGGGCTAACACAAGCTATGGCTCAGCCAAAGTGTGCTATTTCAATAACAGAAACCAAACCATGTGTTTGACAAAAGATGTTTCTTCCAAGTGCTGGAGAGGAGAGTGGGTATTTGTGAGCTTAAAAAACATATTAACTTGCCATGAAGTCAATGAAAAATAATCTTTGTTTTCTTGAAAACAGTCTCTTGATTCCTGTCTGTTAGATGAAATGCTTCTGCCAATATTTTGAAGTTACCTTTTGGTTTGTTTATAAAGATAAAATGGTTTTTTAAAGGGACTGTAAACGGAGTGCTAGAGTTATTTTTCAAAAATTGTATTATCTCGGGATTGTTTATAAACCTCCTCCAAACCATCACGGAATTGAAGTAAGGATACTAAAGAGCTCAGTGGATTTCAGATCACTAAGCCCAACCCAACCAAGTCATGAGATGATTTTTCTTTGCTTTTCTCCCTTAGGAACTCTCTCTCCAAAAATGGCTCCAACATTTTCCAGGTATGAATGTCATGTCATTAAATTTTTTTTGGTGCTGTTTGCTCAGTTTATTTCAATGTCTTATTAAATCTTTAGAATCAAATAATTAAGATTTGTTAATATCTACTCCAACAACAAAACCTTTTAAATGTGTGTGGCACTTCTCACTTGGCTGCTATTTCTATGAAACTGCTTTTTGAAAAGAGCATGTTTTTCGACATTGGGAAAATTCAATGCAATTGGTCACACATGAAAAGAGCTTTTAAATTCATTGTCTCCTATGAAAATGGCAATTGTGGAGAAAGATGTCTTTTTGCATGGAAATTTATCCAGTAGGCATTTGCAAAGACCCTGTTCATGCACTCATATCCCTGCTGAAAGCATTATCTGAGTCAAAGGAGTCCTTGAAAAATAGGAGTGGTAACTTAGAAGTACATTTTCAGACTACAGAAGGACAAAGTCTTCTGTTGAATGTTGGTGTTTGATTGATTATTCTGTATGTCAAGTCTATGCTTCAGATAAAGATAATATTAATGATCTCCTCTAAGTGCAAGCTTCAGAGTCTGAGTAGACCTCCTGAGAAAAATTATCATTCTCTTGCTTTTTTGGCAGCTGTCCTCCATTTCTAATATTGGAAGTAATCTTACATATGAGAAGAAGTAACACTAGCACTTACAGAAAAGAAAATAAGACATTTCTAAATTCATTTGTCACTTGTATGAGAAATTAAGTGGCATTCTTCCACCTCTGCTGTGCTTCCCTTAAACATGCCCAAAAGACTCCGGCCCAGAAGCAAAGTACAAAATGACATAATTGTCAACATTATGATTTTTCTTCACCTTTCTTTTGAAAGGCCTTGGTTACCTTGCAGCCTGGAATATTTTGGTTTGTGTATAGGCAATGAAACTGAAGCCAGGACTTCCCTGGTTACTCAGAAAAGTGTCATCTTGGAGGTGTCAAAACTTAAAACATATTTGGACTTTTAGGTCATTGCATACTGCATCAGTATCATGACAAAATTGAGTACACTGATGAACTCAATTTGGGTAACATCCCAAAATTGTTAGCGGTGTTTTCATTTTCTGGGGAAACTTTGAAACATGAGAATAAAAGCAGATGTATTTNAAGTAATTTAGCATTTTGTTGTATTATTTCCCCAGTATGGAAAGTGTTGGAAAATTATAAATACTACTGTTGTAAATAGCACTGTCTATAACTATGCTATTAGATTATCCTCCTGTAAAATGGTAGTACTTTTTATGGAGATGTATTAGTGACTTTGTTAAGTATCACCAGTTCTAGAAAGAAGGCAGTTTGTTTCATTGAAAAGACTCCTTTAATGAAAAAAGTCTATCTTTTATGTCTGGGTTATCAGGTAAACACACATGTTATTTCAACTGACAGTTGAAAAATCGTGATGCACTTCAATGAAGCCAAGTGCATTCAATAAAGGTCTTAAATTCCTGGCAGACAGACAAACTGCTCAAGATTTTCATCAAGACACTAATGGAGATCTGGTAGTGCTCTTTTAAAATTTTATTTTCTTTTAATGCCATTATAAAACCATTTCATAGACTGCAGAGACATTTCTTATTGTTTTACTTTACTGCCAGTGTCTAAGTAATAGTTCCACTTTCAGTAAACACTACACAGTTTCAGTATCTGTGTGCCAGAGTGTTGTTTCATTGCTCTGATTTTAAAAATGCATTTCATATGATGTAGGCCAAAGAAATATTCAGTTGAAAGGGAAATCCTGTACTGACTCTTATCTTGTTTTTTACTTTTCACTTAGATTCACAAAAACATGACATATAATTATAGAAGGAAAACCCACAAAAGTACAAAAAATTATCCCTTTTGGGCTTTTTTCTTCTTTTTTTTTTTTTGTTTTTTGGTTTTGTTTTGGTTTTTTTGTTGTTTTTTTTTTTTGTTCTTTGTTTTGTTGGTTGGTTTTTTAACTCAAAAGGAATTTCAGGAAGATGCAATACACAACAGTAGGTTTAGAAGGAAGAATCCTAATGAAGTTTTAAGACCATGCCTTTCTCTTCTAGAGATCTCTTTGCCTCATTTAGGCGTCCTGAAGGCTGAAAGCCTGAAGGCTTTGCTTGTTCGTCACTGTTACCTGGTAGCTGTCATCTAGCCAGGCAGATGAAGTCAGATGGTCAGCTGGACTGTCCCTCTCACAGTCAAATGTGGCAATAATCAATATTGTCCTGCTTTTCCACTTGCCTTTGAATATGAATGAAGCTACAGTCTGGTATGGAATTGAATTAGTTCAAATCAGCAATATTTAAAGTTGGGTTAGGTAAAGCTGTGAAATAAAGCCAACTATGATTTTATTATGTAGAGAAAGTTCTCAGTAACTCAGGTCTTCACAGAAAAAAAAAAAAAAAAAAAAAAACAAAAAAAAAAGAAAAACAAAACAAAACAAAAAAACCCCAACTTATTAGAGTGTATAATTGAAAGTTTGTCAGAGGTTTGAGGAAAGCAAAGTAAATTAACCTAAAATTAAAAACTAGTTGAAGTCTCTGAGAAACATGGATATGTGCATTCTTTTTTGTTTCACTTCAAAATATGGATTTGACTATCTGAAGCTGCAGGGTTTGATTTATGCATAGCACTTAATACCTGTACAACTCTATCTCCATTGAAATGGAAGGTAAACACTGCAGAGAAAGACAATGGTTAATACCGTGTGGTTTTTCCTCTGGACCCACATTTTTTTAGCTGCTTTTCTACACAGTTCTTTGGATTTCTCAATGAAAAGAGAAAAAAATAGCAAATATTCCTACACATGAACCAAGAAAAATATCTTCCTCTGTTGCCTTCTTCATGGATTATTTTTGCAGGAGTTCAGATTTAACTTTGACATCTAAGTAAATGGGACTAGATTGAGATGAAACTGAATTAACATAGGTTAAAAACAACATTGCTTCATAATTGCATCCAGAAGTTTTTTACCCAAATGTTTATTATTTTCAAGTTTTGTTCCAATAAAATTTTCATTCTTTGATGATTTTTTCCTGATTAAGCTTTCTCAGTATTTAAATATGTGTGTGATTATTTTATGAAATCATTTTGATGCAACTCAAAGGCCAATAAAACAATCACTAGGAGAACACTGCTGAAGACATGATATTCTTTTTTCTTCTTGTCATTGTGGCCAGATTCCTTGATTCAGTGCTTCTTGCTGTAGAGGAAGCTCTTCGAATATGTGAGTCTCAGATTTGCTTATAGCAAATCCTTTCAGATATGGATCTACTACAACTCTCCTTAAACAGCTTAATAAGTAAAGGCAGCCAGGAAAAAGAAGAGTAAAGAGCCTGATTGCTCACATTTAAATTCAGCAAAACCACATTCGCTTCTCACACTGGAGAAATACCTTACAGCCATAAAGAAAAATTCATGCCTAAAGGATAGACTTTGTCACTGCATTTAAAGCTTGCTGCCCTGCTCAGGCACTATGCAAGAAATAGTTTTACTGTCTCTGACCTACAGTTGCTCAATGCCCTTCTGCTCCCTCATATTGGATAGCTGGCAGCCAGCCTCTTCTCCCCAAAGTGTCAATTAGTTTGGAATTGATTTTTAAGGTTCTGTGACAGGTGTAACAACAAGGGCAAAGATGAGGATGGCATTCTAATTTGCTTTAATGAATGAGGATTTATCAGAATCCCTGTAATCAAGGTGCTTGTTATTATGCACCACTCAATTGTCCAGCTTTTTCAATTCTCTATTCTCCTTATCCTGTGACAAGTTGTTTTCTAAATTGACAGTTAATTCAACTTGCAAATACAGGTTGAATTTGGATTGAATCTAAACTACAACATCTAATTAGTTTTTAATTTCTCCAGTCTAATGAGAGGTCCACTGTGGCAAGAGGACATCTTGAAAGATTAAATTCCATTTGAGACTTACTAGGATGAAGTCAGTGCCTGACAAATTGTCATTTTTTATTCTCACATCTTACTTTTCACATTTGTGTTGTTGGCATAATCTTCTCAAGTCATTCTCAATAATAGTAGTGGTTCTGAATCTTTAAAGTGGAATATGTGAGCACTCTGTAATGGCAAAATATTAAAACATTTCTCTTCTCCATATTTCCTGTTGGTGCATTGGGCTTTTCTTGACTGCAACAGTTAAGAATGTAAGAAGTATAATACTTGAGAAAAGGTTTTGGTCTTGCCACAGAAGGAGAAAGATCAATTCAATTTCTGCTGCATGAGGCTCAAGGGAGTTATTAACAAAGCTTAGTCGATATTATTAGCACAGCTGTAATTCTTACCATGTATGCCTTCTCTCTACTGATTTTATTTGATGGCTACATGCTCAGTTCCATGTGAATTGAACAGTCATGAAAATAATGGGATGTGTGCTGCTAGTACTTTGCAGAAGGTTCCAGCACATCTCTGTCTCTCAGAAGGTTAATGGTTTTATGGGGACTCCAGCTATTTCCTCGGCTGGTGAGAAAATCAGTATTTATAACCCTATTGTTTCAGTTTAAGATCGCCAAGGAAAACATCTGAAAACATCCCAAAATATGCTGAGGAAGCTTCAGCAATGAAAAAAATTTTAAAACAAACAAACAACAAAAAAACAAAAACAAAAACACCTCACAATTTGAACAATTAGCAAACCATGTCTATTGAGATAAATTGGGTTTTGACATATGTGAGATTTAAACATGTATGTGAGGTGTGAGATTTAAACATTATGACAGTGTGAGAGCAGTAGATGCAGAGAGTAAGTCTGATAGATGTACAGGAAGCTTTCATCTCAGAATTTCACACCACACTTTATAAATCATACTGAAAGCAACAGCTCACAGAAACAGAGTGATATTTGTTCTGATTTCTACAAAAAGCTCTCTCTTCATCATTTTGATGTATAATATTTTTTGGGTGGATTTCTAAACTTAATTCTTTCTTACACCTGCAGGATCAACACTTTGATAAATATTAACACCAATATGGAACACTACACCTACAGTTAAATACTTGAATGTAAAACCCAGACACTTCCACACAAAGTGGGATATTTTTTATGTTCCATAATGCTTTATTTTTTTCTTCCCACATTACAAACCCTCCAAGGAATGTTACATGTTCCAAACTGCTGATGTTTCCCTTTTCTTTTATTGGCTGTTAATAGCTTTTAACTCTTTGTTATTTTGTTTTGATATGGTAGCTCTCCTGCAGTATTTTACTTCAATTTTTAGACACTCATGAGAGGAATCCAATGGGAATCATGGTCAGGATGTTTTATTTCTAAATGTACTTTTTAATTGCAAGCTATTTCTGTGCCTCTTCTTGGAGATATTCAGTGTGGGCACACCCTGTTACTGGGTTGCTACCAAATCCATCATATCCAAAAGAAAGCAGCATTTGTTTGCCTGTTGGACCAGACTAGGCTGAGCATGACCACAACGAAAAAGAAAGATGTTTCAAAGGGTGGGTCCCATTAGAAAAAAGCCCAAAAAGATACTGGAGAAGACAGGACCCCTTCTGTTTATTACCATAGCTAAAAATAATACCCATAACAATAAATAAATTGCTTGTCAACTGCAATGTAGAAGAATGTTGCAGGTTGAAAGTTTTAAGTCTGCCGAGAGCATTATTTCCCACATAATGTGATTTTTCTGAAATTATGGATAATTTCCCAATTATAACTCAAATGGAATTTTTTCTGTGAAATATAAAATATGTCCACACCATTGCCAGCGTGTGTATTGAGTCTGTAGTGTAAGGCTGACCAGGCTCAATTACTGTCTTGCTGTTGTCTGCACTGTGAAACTGCCTGGCAGAGTTTTGGCCTATACCAGTGACTACTCTTTCAAATAATACTTTGGGTTGATATGGGGGATAAAACAGGCAAGAAACAATTTTCTGGATCAGACTCAGGAGTTTTTTTAGTTGCTGGGATACTTTTATAATGACATTAAAAATCAAATAATTAAGCATCTACCCAGGACCCACATGGTTTTGCATCATTATTTAGTTGCATATATGAAAGGACATAATCAGAAGCCATATCAAATTCTTATACAGAACGTCATGGCTATTGGTTGAGATTGTCATAAAATTCATCTAGAGTTCTCTAGTGAGTAATTGAATTTTTCAGCTGTCATTTTCTTTAGTTATTAGAGTCCAAATGTCTGGAAATATAAGGGCTTTTTAGCTTTAGTAAAGATTTGACCATTTCTACAGAAAAAAGAAATAAATGTATTCATGTATTTATATAAACCCTCTGAGCGCTGATGTACACAGACTTTAAACAATGCATTTGGGTGTATCTGATAAAATATGTAGAATTCACAAGTATCCAAAAGGCAGACTGGCTCTGGCTTTAGAAAAAAACCTCCTTCCTATCTCATAGATCCATGGAGGGAAAAGAACCATATTGTAAGTAAGGAAACTTGGAATAAGACAGGAAAAATAAACATGAAAACTTCTTGATGTATGTCAATGTCTCAGACTATGCTTATCACGTCTGAAGTTTTAAGAAATCTGAATCTTTCAAAGTAATTGGTTCAAGAGTAAAAATAAAAAGGAATGTAAGATTAATTCAAAACTTCAAATGGCCCAGTAACACCTCCACTATGTTCTTGGCCCCTATCAGGAAGAAAAATTGTGATAATGAAAACATGCAGTAGAACTTTAGAGGCAACAGTGAACTAAAGCTTCTGCTAATGGAATGTTAGTGGATCATTACCTCACCTCAAGTCTACAGGCATGAATTGAAGCAAACAACTTCCTTGACAGACAAATACAAATAATTGATTACAGTTACTGGAAGTTTGTTCTTTATTTCTCCTTTAAAGGATGATACTTTCATCTCTTCTGCTATTCTGTGCTACTATTAGCACCTCACTTGGAGTACCTCAGATCTTCAGCCATCCCCTACCCCATTCTTCAGTCATCTTTTACCACGCTTTCACCTTTTGTATTTCATTCACGAAGCTCACCCACGTCATTGTGCATTGTGTCAAAGGACTACTCTGGAGAAATCAAAAGCACTGACAGAATAAGTCAGCTTGATCTCAATTCTCAATCTTCGATGACTTTCAGCCATCCAGTGTAAGACAAACAATTGTTTTGGAATGAAATCTATTCCGATGGTGTAATAACTTAAAACTGTTTAGTACATATAGATCCTATCGAGAACTGCAGTGCATAGCACAGATCTACCTAGGAAGCAAATTGCATAATTTTTCCCATTTTAAGTGTTGGTTTGGTTTTTCTGGTTGGTCTGTTGGTGTCGGGGTTCGTGGATACGTGTATCTCAGAAAAAAAAGTAAGGTCTTTCCCAGTAGAAAGCACAGTTTTCCTTTTTCTCTTATTTTTGGCATATTATTTTTTTGCATATTGTTTATCATTGATCCTTGACATTTGCAGGTGGTTCTTTGTTTAGAGATTCAAGATAATGACTATATTTTTGTGTATGAATTTCAGTCTTTTCCTCAATGCAGATATTATTTAGAAGCAAATAGAAATTGGCTTCTTACCAGCTTCTTTTTAGCAGTAGGATTTACCCTGTAAGTTCCTATAAGGATCTGGAGAACACTAATAAATCTGGCACAATTTTTAACTTCTCAGTTCATGATTTTAGCTAATTTGTTGTTGTTGTTGGCTGGACTTCGCGAACGAAGATCTTGGGATAAGCCTGCGCAATGGATTTTTTAAGTGAGGCACAGGGTGCGCAGAACTGGCCCCACTCCCTTTACTCCTGAGGTTCATCTTGCCACAGCCGAGCAGCTCGGATGGCGACAGCAAGTTCCTCCAGGATTCGAACCAGTGTCCTCAGAGGAGGAGCCGGCTCCACAGGCGGGGGCCTACGCCCCTCGGCCAACGCCTGCCGCCTCTCAAGTGTAAGCTAATTTGTAATTGCACCAACACTGATATTTTTCACTCCATGACACTGTTTAACATTTGCATAATTTGGCTGTTAAGATTATTAGGTTTAACTTTCTCTTAGGTACTAATTTCTAAGTACTGTTTTAATAATTATTGTAATAATGCAAGAAAGAAACCTTTGGGAATCTGCATTGTCCATATGTGACTTCTATTGTGGCCATACACTGTTGATTAAAAAATCTCATTTATTTAAACATACAATCAGAACATGATGTTATAATCTCCTATATATGTTTTTTCATATTTTAGTAGTCCATCTGGTTTCTTTATCTAAAACAATTCAAAATTTTCTCATTCTTCACAATGTTTGCATATAATTTTCATGATTCTTTTTTAGAGTTTAGCATAAATTGAAGTGTTTTGCAGAATCAGAAATCTATTGGCAATAATAGAAGAGGAAGCCTAAGGGACTTTAGGTATCCTCAAGTGCAACAGTAACATAAAAATCTACTTGTGCCAGCTATGCAGCCATGGTTCATCACTGAATTATATGCAGTATTCAATTTAAAATATTAATATAACCTTTCCATCATGTAGAGGCCTCTTTCTTCAATCTGAGACAACTGTGGAGAAGACTCCAAGGGAAGGGGAAATATCTGTTTCTATACATCTATTTTGTATCCAGATAGATAGCAAAAACAGAAATACTGTGTTATGAAGAAGACTGTGAGTTTTGTCATGAAATTTTCATATGCTAGCAAACTGTCTATCAACAAGCATAGCTTTCCAAACATCTGGCCAATAAACTATCCATTTGTGACTGGTTTTCTAGCACTCAAAAGACAGAAAGAGGTCTTTGCTGTTCCTGTTTTCTTGGGCAGATTGGATTTTGGTCCAAAAGGTCAGACTACCAGAAGTTTTTGGTGAACTCTAAATGCCAGAAAGTCTGTGAGTGCTGGCAAATTCTCCCTAAATCAAGCAGATAGTGTAACTTACAGGAGCCTGCTTCATTGTGGCTTTCCTGTGGTTAAGGGGTGAAAAATAGGAAACAGAGATTGTCATTGTCCAGTTTGTTTAGAGTGGAAGACCAAGAAAGACAAGGACACCAGTAGAAAGACAGTAATAATCTATGGTTCTATAATACTACTTCTGGAAGAAAGCACAGGAGATGCATACGATATTTTTTGCTCTAGGTTACCTCATTCTGTGAACTGTACATCCTTAGAGTTACAACATAAAATGGAATAGTGATAAAGAATGGAAACAGTCACCAAACATGTGGTCTGTTGCTATGGGTTGACCTGGGCTGGATACCAGGTGCTCACAAAAGTCACCCTATCACTCCCCTCAGATGGGGCAGGGGAGAGAAAATACGATGAAAGCTTGTGGGTTGAGATAAGAACAGGGAGAGATCACTCCGCAATTACCATCACTGACAAAGCTAAGTTTGAACTGGGGAAAAATGAATTTAATTTTTTACCAATCAAATTAGAGTATGGTAATGGGAAAGAAAACCAAATCCTGAAATACCTTCCCCCATCCTTTTCACGCATCCCATCTTTACAAGCTTCATTTTACTCAGATTTCTTCTCCTCCTCCCCCATACTAGTGCAGGAGAACAGGGAATGGAGTCTGCAGTCTCTTTTCCACACATCATCTCTGCCACTCCCTCCTCTTCAAGGAGAGGATTTCTCACAGTTTTTCCCAGCTCCAGCAGCTCCCACAGGAGTCAGTCCTTCACCAACTTCTCCAACATGGGTTCTTCATGAAGAGCTCCAGCATGGGTCCTTCCATAAGGTGCGGTCCTTCAGGAACAGGCTGCTCCAATGTGTGTCCCCATGGGGTCACAAGTCCTGCCAGCAAATTTGTTCCAGTGTGGGCTCCTCTCTCCATGGACCACAGGTTCTACCGGGTGCCTGCTCCGGCATGGGCTTCTCACAAGATCACAGCCTCTTTAGGGCATTCACCTGCTCCAGCATGGAGTCCTCCATTGGCTTCATGTGGGTATCTGTTCCAGCATGGATGTCCATTGTTTGCAGAGGGATAGCACACCTTACCATGGTCTTCACCAGGGGCTGCAGGGAAAACTGCTCCAGCACCTGAAGCACCAACTCCTCTCCTTCTTCACTGACCTTTGTGCCTGTAGGGCTGCTTTTCTCACATATTCTCACTGGTCTCTCCCAACTGCAGTCGCATGGGGCTTTTTTACCCTTTCTAAAATATAGTATACAAGTGGCCCTACCACTGTCACTGACAAAACCTCACCATGCAGAACCAGTACATCTTATAAAATAGGTTGCTTCTTAAAAGTTAATATAATTACAGAGTAAACACCATCTGAGAACATTCAGTTTTATGCAAAATCTTTTCTGAACTTTGGTAAATGTTCATGTCTTGCAGATGTCTTACATTATGTAGCGCCTTATGAGCATGTTT
>VXAU01004909.1:476541-566733 GCA_013399695.1 Formicarius rufipectus
TTTTCTTTCTCTTTTTTTTTTTTTTAAATCAGAAGAAAAATCACAGGAAATCTTAAATATAGATCACATTTATGAGAAGTTCCCTTCATTCTGTCCTTTCTTTAATATTGCCTTTCCCTCTGATAACTGGTACATTGCCCATACAACATGAGTTAGTACCCATATAAAATGAGTTAGTTAGGTTGCTAATCTATGTCCATTTTCAGCATTGATTTCAGTATCTCANCCTCCTCCCCCATACTAGTGCAGGAGAACAGGGAATGGAGTCTGCAGTCTCTTTTCCACACATCATCTCTGCCACTCCCTCCTCTTCAAGGAGAGGATTTCTCACAGTTTTTCCCAGCTCCAGCAGCTCCCACAGGAGTCAGTCCTTCACCAACTTCTCCAACATGGGTTCTTCATGAAGAGCTCCAGCATGGGTCCTTCCATAAGGTGCGGTCCTTCAGGAACAGGCTGCTCCAATGTGTGTCCCCATGGGGTCACAAGTCCTGCCAGCAAATTTGTTCCAGTGTGGGCTCCTCTCTCCATGGACCACAGGTTCTACCGGGTGCCTGCTCCGGCATGGGCTTCTCACAAGATCACAGCCTCTTTAGGGCATTCACCTGCTCCAGCATGGAGTCCTCCATTGGCTTCATGTGGGTATCTGTTCCAGCATGGATGTCCATTGTTTGCAGAGGGATAGCACACCTTACCATGGTCTTCACCAGGGGCTGCAGGGAAAACTGCTCCAGCACCTGAAGCACCAACTCCTCTCCTTCTTCACTGACCTTTGTGCCTGTAGGGCTGCTTTTCTCACATATTCTCACTGGTCTCTCCCAACTGCAGTCGCATGGGGCTTTTTTACCCTTTCTAAAATATAGTATACAAGTGGCCCTACCACTGTCACTGACAAAACCTCACCATGCAGAACCAGTACATCTTATAAAATAGGTTGCTTCTTAAAAGTTAATATAATTACAGAGTAAACACCATCTGAGAACATTCAGTTTTATGCAAAATCTTTTCTGAACTTTGGTAAATGTTCATGTCTTGCAGATGTCTTACATTATGTAGCGCCTTATGAGCATGTTTTACTGTGTGAGCGCTTGTATTGTAGCCTTATAAAATAAATATTGTGTGCTTAGGTTTTATCACACTGTTTGTTATGCAATTTTTTTGGGAAATAAACTGTTCCTCAGAGTCCAAAAATGTAAAAAACAAGTTGCAGGCAGACAAAAAAACCTGAAAAACAAAATCAAGCAGTCTCAGAAGACAAAGATTTAACTTGAAAACAGAATGAATGTCCCCTTTCCTTATGAAAACATTTCTTATTCAAAGTACTTTATAAGAAGTACAAGTTCATATATTTGAAGAATAAAAGAAAAAGTAACCTTTCAATATGCTATACAAAACAGACACTTCAGATGCCAGGACTTTACCTGGTATAACACTCAGTATTTCCTTGATTCGTAATGAATACTGAATACACGTGATTTATGCTGAATATTATTATGTCAATGTATACCATGTGAGAATCACCCTTACATATGCAGACTTAAGGACATAAAAATATAAGCACGACTATATATTCAAAATTTTCCTTTTTGAACTGTTTAAACATGTTCTTTCTCTCTTCTCTCATGGTTTTTGTTTTATAAGTTTCTTGCTTCAACAAGGAATTTTGATACTTGTTTCCAACTCAGAAAAATTTCTTTTTAGAAAGTTCCAGCAAAACACTACAGGTTGATTTTGCACTATTCTATTTTTTCCAGATGTCTTGAATACTTTGTATTCATTGTGTATATAACATTAAGTATATATATATATATAAATTTTTTCTTTTCTTTCTCTTTTTTTTTTTTTTAAATCAGAAGAAAAATCACAGGAAATCTTAAATATAAATCACATTTATGAGAAGTTCCCTTCATTCTGTCCTTTCTTTAATATTGCCTTTCCCTCTGATAACTGGTACATTGCCCATACAACATGAGTTAGTACCCATATAAAATGAGTTAGTTAGGTTGCTAATCTATGTCCATTTTCAGCATTGATTTCAGTATCTCATCTTCCCAGATAAACCTATATTGCATTCCCTGTGTAGGGTGCGATAATTGTATCTCAGATGAATCACATCTGTCCAGAAAAGGTGTATCTGTATGACAAGAGAGGGAGGATATTTGTGGCAGCTGTCTGCCTAACCTGCATAATCTGCCAATTTAAGACATAATCAAAACCATCTAATTCTCCATATTTCTAATACAGAACTAAACAAATAATTTTAAGTTTCTGTGTCTTGTCCAGTTTTAGATGCCTCCAATATCTAGTTTTTCATCACTTCCCTAGAAGGCTGTTCAACAGTCTCATTATCAAAACATTCCTAACATTTGTTGTAAGTTTAATTTCTTTTTTTTAACATCTATGAGAAGACATATCTAATAATGAACTTTTATACCAGTATTTATGCTTCTCATGTTCTTCATTCCTTCTTTTGGTGCATACAAGCTTGAAACAATTTGCATTAAATAATTGAATTCAGGAAATCAATATGTTCACAGAATACTTATACACCAAAACACTGGGTATTTTGTTGTCATATTCATGAATTGCACAGTTGTTACACGTTCATTCTGAACAACTCACTGAAAGCATCCAGCACTTGATTTGTGATACAAAACCCAAGAATCTGAAATTCAATGTATTTTCTTTATTAGAATGACATGCATGATATGGCATTAACTTGTACTCAATTCTAGAATGATTAAAGCAAGAGTAATTCTGATGCAATTTTGTCCACTTTGGTGGATTAGAATTAACTGCCTATGTATGCTTTGAATTTCATGCAAAATCAATGCCAAATGAGTCAAGGTGACAGAAAAGAAATACAAAAGATATCTAAGCACCGCAGGTGTAGAAATTTTCTTGTTATTTTTTAAAAAATTGTTGGAAGTTGAGGCTATGTATTTCTTTTGAATATTTCTAACCTTTTTTGTATTTCAGGTATTTTTTAGCAGAGCTATAATCATATTCAGGTATTTTATTAGTCCATAAGAAAATCCAGTATTTAAATACCTCTTATTGGTCCTTTTTTCTACCTCAGGTGTTATCTTTATTCTGAAATGGCTGAAAGAGAATTAGAGCTGTGATAGTTAAGTATATCTGCTTTCTTACTTCTTGTTCAAAACTCTCTAGAGCATCAACAAGCCTGCCTAACTAATTGTATGGTTTAAATGGCTAGATAAGCTGGACAAAAAACATCTATGTGGATGTTTTTCCAACTATTTCAATTTAGCTTACTCCAAGTTGGAAATTAAATGAAGAAAAGTGAATTGTGATGAGACATTTTAACTTTGAAAAGTTTTTACACAAGGAGTTAATCATTTTAAATTCCCTCTATAATATCCAACAACTTGTCTGAAAATGTCTCAGGCATGTCTCTGGTCTTTGATTTCTTTAGTCTTGAAGTAGACACTCATGCACAAAATCATGAAGAAAGCTGTAGCTGTCACTCTAAATAACTGAACACCTTGCTTCCACCCAGCAACATCATGGCCTCCCTGCATGATCGGACAGGACAGCTCCATGTTCTGTATTCCATTTTTGAGTCCCTGGCAAGCACCTCAGCTGTGTTCCTGTTCCACCAATGGTGAGATAAATCTGCTGAAGTGAGCCCGGGGTAGTAGTGCTCTTTAGTGATTCAACTGTATTAGATGTCTGTATGCTCTTCCCTGTGGTCTGCTTTACAACTCAGACACAGCTGTTATAAGTCTTTTAAACGCAAAAAACTAACCCAAAGACATGAGGTACAGATACCATCACAAAAATGGATCATCAGTTTATGTGAGTACCTTTTTCTTTAAAAAAACCCAACAGTTGCAACTAGTGGTGTCAAAAGAGGATCAAAATAAGATCATAACTTGACAAATTAACTGTGAAAGGATTGTTTGTCCAGGACACCATCATCTAGAGAGTCAAATTCATAGGTCAAGTTATAAACAAATAGTTCTGCATTCCAGATAACAGATCTCTTTTGAAAAAAATATGAAGGACTTTTGGTCAATAAAACTCTAATTTTCACATCATTCTACAAACATCATGCACTGTAGCTTCAGAAACTAGAGATCTCTGTTTTCCCTCACTAAAAAACAATGTGTCACCTTTGTCCCTCTCTCTCCAAAAAACCCCTATTTAAAAAACAAAACAAACAAAAAACCACCAACAAACCAAACCAAACCAAACAAACAAATATGGTACATACCATTAATTATTCTCTACAAAATACTACACACCATTCTTTTCCCAGCAGCCTTGTCTTTACTCATTACCACAGCAAAGCCCCTCTGCTTGACTATGCCACCCAGGTCTTGTATGGATGAACTTCCCAGAACTGGAGCTATGACCCCAAGCACAAGGAAGCCCTGAGTGGATGACCAGTACAGTTACCCCTCAAGGATATTCAGGAAGCTGGGTCATTTTGATTGCACGTTATTTTATCAGCTAGATCTCAATATCTGGTGCTGTGTGCCTTCAGGTAGGACCAGCTGGTGCTGATAAGAGCTGGTGGGATAAGAGCTGCAACAAATATGAAATCAGTGCCCACAACCTGTAGAATGAGGAAAATGATTTCAAAATTCACAGACTGGGAGACTTGACCCATGGCTTCAGAAAAGAGAGCACATCAGAAAGAACATGACTTCACTATATCAGTAAGTAGAAAATAAACACAATTAATGATGTGTAGAATCAGAGAATGTTTTGGATTGGAAAGAACCTTAAAGATCAAACCTTAAAGATCACCTTGTTCCAACCCCCCATCTGTGGACAAGGACACCTTTCGCTAGATCAACTTGCTCAGAGCTCCATCCAGCCTGGCTTAGAACAACTCCAGAGGCAGGTCATCCCTAACTTCTTTGGGCAACCTGTTGCAGTGTCTCAGCACCCTAACTTTAAAGATTTTTTCCCCTAATATCTTATCTAAAACTATCAGCTTTTAGTTTGGATCCATTCCTTCTTGTTCTATCACTACATGCTCTTGTTAAAAGTCTCTCCAGCCTTCTTGTAGGATACCTTCTGGTACTGGAAGGCTGCAATTACTTCACTCCTAAGCCACTTCTTTCCCAGGGTGAACAAACTCAATCCTCTCAGTGTTTTCTCATAGAAGAGGTGCCCCATCCTTCTAATCATCCTGGTGGCCCTGCTCTGGACTTGCTCCAACAGGTTGATATCCTTCCCATGCTGGAGACCCCAGAGCTGGATGCAGTACTGCAGGTGGGGTCCCACCAGAGCAGAGTGGCAGAATCAACCACCCTTGAACTGCTGGTCACACTTCTTTTGACACAGACCAGGATACAACTGGCTTTCTGGGCTGCAAGTGCACCCTGCTGGCTCATGTCCAGCTCCTCATCCACCAGCACACCCAAATCCTTCTTGGCAGGGATGCTCTCAATCTGTTCACGCCCCAGCTCGTATCAATAATGGGGATTGTTCTGACTCAGGTGCAGCACCTTCCAATTAGTCTTGTTAAATCACATGAGATTCCCATGGGTCCACTCCTTGGGCTTGTCCAGGTCCCTCTGGATGGTATTCCATCCTTCAGGCATGACAACTGCACAGAATTCTGATTATAAAATAGGAAAAATAAGGGGGTAATTTAAAGATTTGGACTGGCCTCCTGAAGGTGAAAATACTTTTGTCCCTGTGTGTTGACAGCACTCATTAGCTTCCATTGAATTAGATGGTTCTTAGGACTGTTCTTACCCTGCAGGACACTGAAAAACACTCAGATTCATTTCAAACCAGAAAAAAAAAGAGGCTGTGGGGTTTAGGTCAACTAATGTGGGATGACATTCCAGGCTAAGGTGATTTTCTTTAGCAGAACACCAGTGTATGGGATATCTTGCCCTAACAGGAAGATGAGTTACTCAGTGAAAGTGGAAAAATGACACATGCTTTAAATTGTTGTTACTAAAGATGATGCTGACATTGGCACATGGTAGATTTCTGCAATATGGGATAAATTATTAGACAGCTTTGATGTAAAATACAGACAGCTGAATCCCATCTGTGGATACTAGTTTCAGATTAATTTTGCTGCTCTAATGGTGTTAGGGGTGACAATCTAGTGACTCCATATTGACAGCTGATCTGTCATTTCCTATTTTCAAAAGTCAGCTGTGGCTGGAAAAAGAGATAAGAAAACTGTATAATAAACTTTACAGTGAAAGACACAGGACTATAAAAAGGAATGTAATAAAATACATGTTATTCACAGTGCTTCCAGTTTTCAAATCATTGTGCTGGGCTCTTTGACAACTGAGATAGGGAAGAGGTGCACTCTCTTACGCCTACACTCACATATGCACAGGAGGAAGTAATTTGTGACAGTAACTACAGTGAATGAAGACAAATGTTGAGGATGGAGAAAAAACATAAATTAATCTTGCAAACCACAAGTCTGAGTGGCGTAGATAGTAATGTGCAGTGTTTAATGGTGTCATGTCACAGGTAGAAAGAGTTTCCAAAATCTCTTGGAGAGACTTACTGCATCAGGGCATTCCCTTTTGTGAAAAGTCCAAATGGAAGTGGTTACCATCTCTAGATGATTTAAGGGCTCTCAGTGAGTAATTGCTTGTAACATTTGGTTATTGAAGGAATTCCATCTTTGGAATTTAAGATGACACTGTTGGGAGTATCAAGCCTTCTCTCACTGTGTAGAGCTAGAAAGACCAATTGTGCCTTACAGGATACTGCTTCACTTCATCCAAGAGTTTGACTAAACAGCAGAGGTGGAAGATGACTGTTTGGCTGGAATACTTTTGAGAGACCTAGCAACTGTGCCCATCACGTGGATGATCTCTGGATGGGTGCAGAGCAGTTGATGACAAAGTAAGGACTGGTTATGAATGCAAGCTGAAGGATTTCTGCAAGGACCAAAGATTGTTCTTCAGGGAAAAAAAAGAGTCCATGCAGTGCTTGCAGTCTGAGAAAGCACAGAAAATGCTGATTTATGTGGTTACTGTGGAAGAAAAAGTCCTCAATATAAAGAGACAGCAGAAAGGACTGAGAAGAATTTGTTTTTAAACCTTATATTACCATCTGTTTTAGATAGAAGAGTAAAGATATTCTCTCTTCTGAGTCCTACTTGTTTTTGTTCAAGTGTTTGTTGTTTGCTTTTGTGGGTATTGTTTTTTTTTTCTAGTTCAGTATTTTGAATTCCAATAAAACCTAGGTTTGGAGATTAAGTGATTTTTTATAAGCTCCTTAAGCATATATGTGATATATCCACCTGGGCATGCTGACTTTCATAGAATCCTGTGCAAGCATCCTTTACACACTATGTATACATGTCACCAGAGTTTGGCACTTATCCCCACTGATGTTGTTACAGCTTTCATTTCTGTTCATGTCTTAATGCTCAGCATTGTTCTTCAGACAGAGCCTCAACTTGAGTTGCATACTCTGTTTTCTGTCAGTAACTCTCAACTTCTGATGTTAATTTTGTTTTCCAAGAAATTGCACTGTAGTGCATTTTTCAGGAATTCTTCTGCCTCTGTCCCATACAGCACTCTCATCTTCAGATTACTGTGAGACTGTTATAACTTCACTAGTCCATGTCTTCCATTCCAGACACATAACCAGCTCAGCACAGCTTTTGTGCTATTATCTTGGCATCAGTAACTGCATGGCAGTCCCAGCTCAGTATCTTATCACTGCAGATTTTTATCCTGACATTTGATGTGCATTCTGTTATATGGACATCACAAACAGCTTTTGCTTGGAATCTCTATAGTAATCTGTGGTTCACAGGAGAATTTGCATAACATGACTGTTTGGGGAAAAACAAACAAACAAACAACAAAAAAAACCACAAAAACAAAACAAAAACAAAAACAAAAACCTACTTGCTTGGAATTTGATGCCTATTTTCTGTCCAGTTGTCTCTGATAAGTGATCAAAAGGCAAGCTGGTATTTTTAATGTGGTTGTTCTGTTTCCATCCTGAAGGAGAAATTGATGTGTGTATTGACTATTAAGGCAGCAGCCATATATAGATAATTCTTATTTGACCTATGTTTATACTGTGTGCTGCAGTCTAGTCTAGGTCTAAATTTCGCTTTCTTATTTTATCTTTTTATCAGATGCCAATATATTCGTCCAGCTTTTGAGCCATCTAATACTCTTCTTTTTTTTTTTTTTTTCTTTTTTTTTTCTTTTTTTTCTTTTTGTGCTTGAATTTGTACACCACTGTTGTTTCACAACTCTGTGGTCAGCAGATTCTCCTTTGCAGTCAGTGGAAAAAAAGTAGAGATCTTAAATTTTATCTCATCCCTACGTGATGGCCTGGACAGGAGACTGAGTTAAAGGTCAGGAATCACTCTCTGCAAAGGTCTGTGTCTCTTCATATGTCTTGAAGAAATCTAACCCAGAGGATTTAGAGAATTAAAGATATTGAGATGACTTGCACCTATAACCTCACTGTGTTTCTTTTGCAATAAAGGACCTTTTAAGTAGAAATGTGTGCTGTTAGTCTGAAGCTCACAGGTTCTTTTACCTTCAAATTCTATGTCTTTATTTTAAATATTATCACCTTAGATACACACACTCCCATTCAGGAGTGTATATGTGTTAGGGAAGGGTTCATGCTTCATGCACACATGACTAGTCATTCTATTTCTTGGGGCCTTTATCTGCACAGGAAAAGAAATGCTTTATGTGATGCTTCTTAGTGAGAGTTTCCTGACAAAATTGCTGTGCCGGGGATCTGTCTGTTCCCTTTGCAAGTATGCTGGAGCATAAGCACGCACATTCCATCTGTAAGAATAGAAGAGAAGTGCATTCAACATCTGCTGCAGGCAGTTCTATATATTTAAATTATAAATTTTCCTTGGAATTATGCCTGAAGCAGGGTCCATGAGAAGGGAAAAACTAGCCTAGTACAACTTCTCTAAAATTCACTTCCTATGGTTTATCCTTTAGGTTTTTACAGTATGTTACTTGAGAAAATCAAGGTCAAATTTCTTTATCCTGGTTTGTAGGGATGTCTGAATGATTCCTCATAACACTTCTGAACTTTGTGCGAATAACTGATCTGGATGGAACAGGAAAGAAAGTGTGACATTAGGAGACAATGAAGATTGAATTTTCATTGAAATCAGAAAAAAAAGTTTTGTAATACAAATTTGAATGAAATATATAGCGTTCTCTAGGATTTTATTTTGTTGTTATTATTATTCAGATTATACATTGGTTTTAAACACCCAGGGGATAAAAATCTTTGAGCTGATTGCCTGAGCCTAGTTTTACATGATATAGAGCAAATTTCCTATATGGTGGAGTATATTAGCATATTCTTTAAAGGATCGTTCAACATACACTTTTGTTTATTTCCCTAAAAACAAAAAGATGTGAAGTACTTTCTTTCTTAATATCATGACAGATGCACTATTTTTAATATGAAATAAATCAGAATGGATAGATGCATTTTCTTTCTTTCACAGATCCTCATGACAGAAAATGTGATAAAAGTACAGTTTTTTTCAAGGACAGTTAATTAGATCTGACATCCGAAAAGCACCAATTTGCATTAACTTACTATAGCAAAAGAAAAAGTGTTAATATACACATTCCTTTCCTTTATAGACTTAAACCTCAGAATCTTATTGTAGTGTAAGACAGAATGATGCATATTCTGAAAATCACTATATTGAAGCAAAAAGAAATTAAAAATGGTCCTCCTAAGACAATATATTAACTCATCATTTTAGGATTTTGATTCCAGAAATAAATATATTATAAAATAATATGTAGTAAGGTATTACCCATTTGAAACATGTTTATGTTAATAATAGAACTACACTCTTCTTTTTAAACTGTTGCTTTCAGCACTAATTATGTAGCTTCCATCACACCACACATTTTTGAGAAAGAAAAAAATTAAGGGAAATTAAAAAATGAAGGAAAAAAATTTAACAAATATTAAATGAGTTTATTTTGACATAATTTTGAGCTATTGAGTATGCCAGCAGTGATGTTTCAATGATTGATACATAATTATCCAGGGAGAAAGAGTTTTAAGAATTCATAACAACTCCTTAGCATATCTTACTGGGTTTATGCCAGCATGAAGGATTTGGTAATGAACTGTTAATCCAACTCTGGTCACTACCTGCCCTAGGTTTAAAACGTGCCTGTCTAAATGACAAATTCAATCAAGTGTTAGGACTAAATACATCTTAGAAAATGAGAAAGTAGCAGAATAGATTTTTACTGTCTATTATCAGTATTTATGGCTCTTCTCATGTTTAATCACTCATGGGCACTGCACACTAAACACTTTCCTGCAAATGAGACTGGAAATAGTGTTAAACAGGAGAAATGGGATGAAATTAAGTGAGGGAGTTTAGACAGGCAAAACGTCTTGATAATGAAATTTGTTAGGCAAGAGTAGAATCCACTAAGGGCAGAGGGGGGAACTACAGAGTCTGGGACATGTCCAATGAAACTTGAAAAACATTACAAAATGTTCTCCTTGGGATGGGAAACCAATGTAATTAATATTTTTCATTACTAGTTTCTGTTATTCTCGAAACTTTTCCCCAGGCAAGAAATTTGGTTTTCTTCCTATAACGTGTAATGAGTAGTTTCATTACCTTGAGGGATTAAGGAAAGTAAAGTGGCAACATCTATATTAACTTTGAAACTGGAAATGGAAAGTTTAATCATAGTTTAACCCAGACACCTTCACGTTTGCTTGCTAACAGATATCCTCTAAGGAGTAATCTAAGGCTGTTAAAATAAGAATCTCATTTACCACATTCTAATACACGACCAATTGTAAGAACACTTCTACTGCAAAATATTCTTATATGTATTTATGCTAGCAGTCATGATGCTAGTCATTGTGGTTATTGGTGAGGGAAGAAAAGCTTTCTTGATGTCACTCACAATTTTACATTTCTTAGGCAAAACTAGGGACGTTTCAAAGACTTGGAGACCTGCTAAAGTAATCCCAATAGTTTAAAAGTAGGAAAGGAATGGCTTGGTAGTGGGGACCAAACACCATATTAGTCCCAAAACAGAAGGTACAATCCTTCAGACTATAGACTTTACTAATCTTAAAACTCAGCCATTAATTAATGTTAATTAATTAATTTTGTTCCCTCGCTAAGCTATAACTGTGACCATTACTCATTTAGGATGGACCCGCTTCTGAGTCCGTGTGCAAACACAGAAGTGAAAAGCACACCACAGAAACTATTATTACACATACATATACATACACATATATATTCAAATAGAAAAAACAGTTCTAATAACTTGACTAAATGCTACTTATATTTTTCTAATCCAAAGAAGAAGATTTTTTTTTAAAATGCATTTAATTTTGAATTAAAATTATCAGTTTTACAAAATCTTTGCAAAAGTATTTGTCACTACTTTCAATTTTGGATTTTTTTAGAACCAAGTTGGGTGTTTTACTTTAAAGGTTTCTTATTTTTCACTTCTTTCATCTCATAAAGTGCAGTATACATAAGGAAAGGCATAGGCAAGGCCAAAACCTAGAAATGAAAGTAATACGAAAAAATTCAAGCCAATTTTTCTTAATTCCTTTATTTTTCTAATGGGGAAACAGAGAAATTTTTCTTGTTTCTTCCTTCTTGCTTTCTAACTTTCTATTTCTTTCTTTGATGGAGAAAATTATTTTTAAAAGGTAATAAGGTGATTTTCTCCATCGATAAAGAAAAAGATACTTTGTAACCACTTTTAATGAAAAAAGCCTTACTAGATGATCAAATAAAAGTCAGCCTTCTTCTTCCTTTCTTTAACTCATTAGATAATTACACTTTGTATACTTCCACTATCCTTCCACTCTTCCAACCATGTTCTTGAAACAAGACTTGCAAAGCCAAATCATCTAATAAGCACTTGGTTTCCTGAATTTTCACATGACCTGCAACAGTAAACCTGAAACAAATAAAATTTTCAGGAAGATTTAATCACTGGCAATGTATAACAGCAGCGCTTCCCACTTAATCCTGCCAGTGCTGATTCTGTGCTCATAGAGTTTATCAGTGCCCCGGATTCAGAATTTTTCTCAATTTAAAAAAGGAACAAGTGATTCGCTGGCAGCGTTCAGAGCACCCTTGGTTGTTCATGAGCATTTTATCAGACCCTGGGAGCAGCTTTTCCAGCAGACAGATCCCTTTTGTGAGCTTTAACTAGGTCGGCACTCACATTGTGATGCATGTGTGGATCTGAACTCTGTGGCCCTGCTCTGCCTCTGCTTGCTGTAAAGATTCACATTTTCAGAAATGCCTCTTTTCTCAAAGATCTGCCCAGAGTCAACTACAGTCTTAAGTCACAATGCACTATCCCTTCAGAATACTGCATGAGCTGATTAAAAAGAAAGAGGTTGATGAGTTTAAGCAAGAAAAACTAACAGAAAACTGCTTATCTCCTCTTTTCATTTGTTTTTTAAGAGTAAGGAAAGAGAAGGGGGGAAGGGATTATTTTAAAAATGGGCAATTTTATTCTTAAAAGTCGATTAAGTAATCTTTTTTTATTTCTGTCCCACATTCCCAATTACAAACCCAAGTCAAAAGACTAGCCCTGTATGCTGGTGCAGAGATAAGAATAGAATTGTTTCAGAAAAAAATTTGAAGAAGGAATGAGAGGGTGGGTGGGAAAGGGAAGGGAAGGGAAGGGAAGGGAAGGGAAGGGAAGGGAAGGGAAGGGAAGGGAAGCTGTTAGAGAATTATATTGTACTTGTTTAGCATTTACATACTTTGTGGAATCTACAGACCCAGAAAACTGGAAAATATGTTTCCAAGCTTAAAATAATATCTTCCCCTAGCAACTGCTTAGAAAAAATGAAACCTTTGATTTTGTTGCAGAAATTGTTTATCTTCTAATGGTAATTAAATCAGCATTTGATGAAGGTTCCCCACTATGTAAAAGACACTTGTAAAACATAAGAAGTATCAGAACAAGAGGTTCAATTCACAAATGAAATCCACAATATTTGTGGCACGTTCTGTGATTGCGTCTAGAGTAAAGGTAATTTTCATATTATGGTGGTACGTCATCTACAAACAGCCTAAGTAGCATGCGCAAGATTATGGACTGAATTCTGGCCGTAGGAACAATCACCTAGCCTCTCCTATTTATGTTTTTGATAAGGCATCCTCACACATGCACAAGTCAGATCCCTGGTATTGTATCATTAAAGCCCAGTACCCCTCTTTCTCTCTCATGTATGGTACAGAATCCTGTCTACTTACTGAGGGTGTACTCTGTACATTTCTTCTTAACCCCATCTTTCTTTCCTGTCTTGTAAGTATTGCCAGTTAGCAAAATTATTATATGTAATGCAATCTGATTTTTTCATAAATATATAGTTATTATGAATAACAAGGTAACATACAGTCAAAGAATAATGTAGATTGAAAGGGACCTCGGGGGATTTTCTTGCCCAAACCCTACTCAAAGCTGGCAGGAGTGCAAAATTGCACTAAATTGCTCAGAGCTGCATCCAGCTGAGTTCTGAATGTCTGCAGGAATGAAGATAACCACTTCTCTTCAAGCAACATGTTACAATGTTTGATAGACTTCACAGCCAACCTTTTTCCTTATACAGGGTCTAAATTTTGTCTGCTTCTGCTTGGATTCACTGTCCCTTGTCCTTTTGCCTTGCAACTTTAAGAGTGGCCTGTCTCTGGCCTCACTATACCTCCCGTTCAGGCAGTGGAAGACTACAACAAACTCTGAACCCTTCTTTCCAGGCTGAACAAGCCAACTTTTCCCAGTGTTTCCTCAGGTACCATGTGTGCCAGCGTTCCAGCTTCTGGATAGCTCTCCACCGAACTTCCTCCAGTATGTCCATGTCTCTCTTGCACTGGGGAGACCAGACCTGGTCCAGCACTCCAGATATATCTCATCAGTGCTGACCAGAAGGGAAGGATCCCCTCACTCAACTGGCAGGCATTGGTCTAACCCCTGCAGCCTGATATGCAGCATTAAAAGGGCACACTGCTGGCTCATGGTCAGCTGGTTGTCGACCAGGGCTCCCAGGTCTTTTTCTGCCAAACTGCTTTTCAGCTGGTTTGCCCAGAGATGGTACTGGTGCTTATGGCTATTTCTTCCCAGGGACAGCAATTTGAATTTCCCTTCTTCTCTCTTCATGAGGTTCCAGTCAGCCCATTTCTCCAGCTTTACGGAATTCCTCAGGGTTACAGCCTTGCCCTCCAGTTTACTGACAGTTCCATTCATATGGATTTTATTTGTGAAGTATCTTACTGAGGGTGCACTTAAACATTTATTGGAATCTGATCATTCCCTGAGGAAAAACATCAGTCCCCACCTACCACTTGGATTTTGTGCCACTGATATTTACCCTTCAAGCTCAGTGGTTCATTTTGTCTGTTTTCAAGTGTCATCACTGTAACTTTTCCTATCCCTTAATGTCATTCTTTTTTAATTTAAAAAAATAAATAAATAAAAAGGCAAAATTAAGAAGAAACCCAAGAATTCCATTCGTTTCCTAGGTCTGAAAATGCCAATTCCTCATGCCCTACTTCCTTACTCATCTTTCCATTTTCCAGAAAACTTTAAGAATAATGCTTTGACATTCTAACATCTAGGGGAAACCAAGGAGATGACACAGTTATTTTTTATTTTAAAGCTAGTTCTTTAAAATTAATCTTCCACAGGGTTATCTGAGTTCATGACACCTGGATGGAATTTGCAGGAATTTTCTGAGCATTTCTGTTAATTTTTTTCTAAGGAAATTGGCAAAGCAAAAATGCTCAGAGCTGTACTTCCTTTCTTCAGAGACTAGTCCTGAAAAAGCCCTCTTGAACTAGTATGTAAATGTGCATTGCCGCAAAATTAGGAATTAGAAAAATGAGGTCAAACTGATCCAGTTTACTTTCTCCTGCCAGCCTTGTATAAACAAGGTGGCAAACTAGAAGCTGGTCTTTTCATTTAAACTGGGACTGTTCCAGAAGACCATGTATGAATGGAAATATATATTGAAGATGAAATGTTCCAGACAGGGGATAGAAACAAAAAATTCCTGAATAGAAAATTGCATTTAATTGTATAATATTTGCTTTTTTTGCATCCTTTTTTTTTCTTAATAGATATTTTTAATCTATTTAAAAAAAAATAAAGAAATTATGTTGCTTTGATTTTTTTAAAAATTTATTTTAGGCATTTAATAATCATCAATTAGATAACTTGTAATTCCTTTTTTTAATTCGCACTAAAGAGTAGCACATCCTTTACTCTGAGTGTAGCCTGGTGCATGGGCACATGCTTATTTTCACAAGTCAAGTGACATTCAGCACTGACCTAACATGAAATATATGTCTTTATTTTGGCTCCCAGTGACTATCCTAGTTCATCTTAGTTACAGTCCAAAAATTAGCTGCAGACTTCATACCTCAATACAGGTATGCCTCTTGTCAAAGTTCAGTAATAAAACTCCTATTAAAGCAAGGTAGAGATAAGGAGGAGATGTGTAAAGAGGCTTAGAGACATAATCAAAAAGACATGTTCGCCTCAAATTCAAATCTTTGTTGTGAGGTAATCAAATTGATTAAAAAACAAAAACAAACAAAAAAAACCCCCAAACAAACAGGATTTGCTAAATTCCTGGTAAAATAAAAATAAAAAAAAAAATTTAAAAATTGTTTTAAAAGAATTTCTGACTAGCTACTCCTTCAATATCACAAATAATATCACAAACTTGAAGCAGCAGAGGTGATATTGCATTTCACTTTCCATCATTCTTGCAGTGCCTTAACTCATGACAACAAACAGGAAAAACAACGTGCCACCTGCCTCTAAACCAGGATAAACAAGGTCTGAGATTTAGCCTCCTATCTGTTTTTCACATGAGGGGACACCTCAAGGTAAACATTCTGTAGAGATGTTTGTAAGTTAGGTGAGTATCAGTGAGCAAGAAAATGCCCTACTTTAACAACGATGGTCTGCTAAAGTCCGATCCTGACGATCTTCTGACATCCCAACCTCTAGCACCCTTTATATAGATTCTGTGACTGCTGAGGAGCTCACAGGAGGACAGACAACAGCTCACAGGACCTTCTGACTACTTCCTCTACTGCCACTGCTGGCACTGGATGGACCTTTCCACTGACCCAGTGGGGCATTTTATTTTCTTATTCTGGCAGAATGGCCCAAACTTTGCACACCCAAGTGGTTATGGACTTGGCTTAAAAAACCCTCATATTCCATACCAAGCCTGCCCCATTTGCTCTCTCTTTCATGCCCAGGTCCCATTCAAGATGATCTCCTTGTCTCTGAAGAGAGAGGGTCATCTAAGGTGTCTGAGAATTGTGTGAATGGAAACATGCACCAAAGACAGATAAGTGAATCCTGAAAGAGAAGGACAATATTTCTGACTTTGTTCACCAGCTCAGGTAGTCAGCTCTTGGCCTTATATATGATGGGTTATGCTTTATCTCCCCCTGCACATGCACTCACATACACATATCCCTCAGTAGCCCCTTTCCGTGTTGTTGAAACAACAGCACATTGGTTCTCATGGTTGGGAGGGTACAGTGATATAGATGGAATCCAGGTTTCCCTAAGGGCCTTCTCATGGCTCTCCTAAAGGCATCCCAAGGATAAAGCATGGCAGATGGTGAGGGGTCTTGATTCCAAGGTGCCACAACGGAGACTGCCCCAGGAAAGTTTTCATGGCAATCAATAATACCGAATTTATGGAACCCAACATACAATACTTCCATTGCCTTAATAAGCAACTTCTAGCTTTGTCCTTTTGTGAGGACATTATGAGGATCTGCTTTGCTATGAGAATTGCCATCCAGCTCCCTTTTCTGGCCAAGCTGACTACCTGAAACTCATGGTGGTAAATGCTCACATAGGGCATCCTGAACTAGTGCTGATCAAGGACTGGCTAAAGATGCACTCTCTTGTCATAGTAGTCTCTGGTTGTGTGCAGGACCACTTTCACATGCAGCAAAGAGAGTCAATTTGTCCTTTTCTCCCTCACACACCATCTCCCAAGGAAAAGATCCCAAATCTAGCCTCTATCACCTTTCCCCTGATCTTCAATACTCGGAATTCCCCTGCTGCCCATGTTGCAATCAAATCCAGCTTTCTTCCTCTTTAGAGAGTGGAGATTTCAGGGGAAATATAGTTTATTCCTGAGGATTCTCTACACAATCACATATTTTGGATTTATAGCATTGCTTTATATGGCTAGCTACCTATATCCTCCTCCTCTGCCCACCGCCAAATTTTAGTCAGATCCTATCAGATTCATTTCCCGAGACAGTCATTAATTCTGTAATATATTTAAAAGGTTGGAAAGTCCACTTGTCATTTCATTAAACAGCACAGTGCAAAATACCCACCAAATATCTCTCCTAGCAGCAGACTGGAAGACTGAACCTTGGAATTTGTATAAATTTCAGTTTAAGCATATAATGAATTCAAATGGTACAGACCCACAGACATTAACAGGATTTACTAGATACAGAGCAGTTATAGTGATGCATATAAACTGTATGTTGTGGTTCTATAAAATAAAACTGGCAGACTCTGCTAGCTAAAGCTAAGTAATAATGATCCTGACATGTATAGAGCCCCTCATTATGTTTAGCAAGCCACTGTTGCCTTTTAATTAGTCCTGTGGAAGTTGCAGGGGTTGTGGGTCAACATGAGAAGGGTACCTAGGGAGTGATAACAAGTGAGGAAATAAAGAAAATGCTCTTAAATTTGTGACTATGAAATTAACAGTAATACAGAAGGGAATGGAAAATGCCCTTCTGCACATTTATTGTTGTCTTGAAGCTGCAGGGAAAAGAAAAGAAAAGAAAAGAAAAGAAAAGAAAAGAAAAGAAAAGAAAAGAAAAGAAAAGAAAAGAAAAGAAAAGAAAAGAAAAAAGAAAAGTCCACCAACTTATATATTGCAGTAATTAGCAATTTGCTGTCTCCATACAGTGATTATCTCCAGGCCTGGGCTTAGAGCTCCCCTGTTCCTGCATGGGAAAGCACAAGATCCTGCCAACTCTGCACACAGTTCCCTCACTGTAAAACTGGAGGAACTTCGGATTCTCTGTAGTGCAATTGGCACCTCCTGAATCATTTTGTAATTTCCACATCTGAGTACATCAAGTTAACCTTACACCTCTGAAAGTCCTTGTGTGTACTCCCTTTCTCCTCCAGCATGTCATACAGTGGCGTATCTGTGTTCAGTCAATGGCATGGGGAGCAGCGGGGTTGTCTCCAGGTTGTGGCTGACTGGCTGTGTGCTGTCATTCTCTTTCTTCAGATGAAAAACAGATGACACATTGAGTCTCTGTACCTTTACTGTCAGGTGATGCACAAAAGAATGAAGTAAAAAATGGTGTGTGTTTTGTGTATATGTCCTCATTCTCATCATCATGAAAGTCATTCTAGTTTCAAAACAAACCATGCAAAACCCATTTATTTCTTATGTAACAGCCTACTATTGTTACTAGTTACTTTACTGGTACACAAATAATTACTGCAGGCAAAGCCCCAGAATCACTGTAGTGGTATTTAAAAGTAGAGTATCTTTGTACTTCTGTCAGATGCCAAAAAAACCTGTTCAGTAGTTTGAAGCTGAAAGAACTACTTTTTATTACATCTTCTACTTAATATGTTTTTAAAAGCAAAAATACATTTAGGCCAATCTTGAGTAGTAGAAAATTTAACTCTTTTTTTCTGTCTCAGATTAACAGGGCTACCCAGTGGGTAACCAGTAATGTGAGATTTGGTATTATCTCATAGAATTAAACAATTTCCAGTGCAAACTGAACTCCCTTCCAACAGCCAAGTGCTTTTCACCCCTGCTGAAGACTTTTACTATGATTTTTGTATTTGCTGTTAGCTTTATATATAAACTTCTAATATTCATTCTTGAAATTTTCTTGTGAAGTCACTGAATGGCTCACATAGCAATTTCTCCCTCTATTTATCAAAGCCTTGTTAGATAGTTATTTGACAGGCTTAGACTTCCAGGTTTTGACATAGCAGAGTGGTGGCTCTTGGACAATGATTTCTCAGCACATCCTTCACAAGAAGCTGTGTCGTACCAAGCAGCATGAGTCCTAAACTTAGAAGCAGGTATGGTACAGATAGATCAAAGATAGTGAAAAGAAAATGTGTTTTACTTTTGTTTCATCTGAAGCCTGTTATGGTTATCATACTCAGTCTTATCTTAAGGGAAGAAAAAATTCTCTGAGGCAAAAGCAGGAATCAGAGGAGTAAGCCAAAAAATACAAGTTGCCTGAGTTCTTAAAAATCACAAATCCTGTCATGCTCCAGCATGGATGAAGGAAGACAGTGGTGCAGAGACAAGCAAATAGATGGGAGAATCTGCTCCAAGAAGTTTATGCATCCACTGAAGGCCCTGGAGCACATGCACTATGCCAGCCCTGTGGCTGCCTCTTCTCCCGCCCCTCAGTCTCCCTCCCAGTTTGGTAACCCAAGGCAAGTGACAGTCAAGAGTGCCAGCAGCAAGAAGTGAGAGCAGAAGATTTCATGTTGTTCCAGCACTGAGAAATACAGTGAAACCGAGTGCTCAGGTTGCTGACATATGTTGTGGAGACAGATTTCTGCAGTGTGCAGACTGAAATGCATAATCTGAACAAGGTTATGAGCCAAACATCTACAGTGTTTATTGAAAACATCCCTGATGTTTAAAATTCTGTGGTCTTCTGAAATCCAACCCTGCAGTTATTTCTCCCTTTCAGAGAGAATGAGACACATAGATACTCTGGGAACACATGGGTCTCTTTTTTTCCCTCCCTCCCAGCAGAAGAGACAGTTTAGCCTGCTTTTCCTGGTTTACATCCTGGGATGAATCACTGCAGACAAACAGCTCCAGCAGAGAGGCAGCTCAGAGGCCCTTACAGGAGCAGAAGAGTGGCTGTTTGTCGCTCTGGGCAGGGTTCACTGTGCAGAGACAGGGAGATGGGAGGAGAGTGATTTATGCGGGTGCCTTTATGAGGGTGCCTGGCATTCAGATACAGTGTGGGATTTCTCTTTGAAAAACAAACAAATGCAAGTTATATTTCTCTGTCTGGAAAAACTCAGTCCTTTAGCCAGTCCCTCTCCTCATTGCTCGTTCTTTTAACTCTCACTTATGCTAGGTTGCTTTAGAGGTATTTTTGGAGATATTCAGACTTGGAACACTGTGTTCCTCTAGCTGTTTTCAGACTTCCTTGCATGACGTTCCTTTGCCCAGCACTGGTCTTTAGGCCAGCCAGAAATAAGGGTACTGCTGACCACAAAAAAGGCCTTGTCTACCTTCCCCAATAACTACTTTAAAGACTGTAACATATCTGTAGAGGGATTTTAGCATATTTTAAAATGCCAAAGGACATTTAAATACAGTGTCTGGTGACATTATGCATGACAGCTCCTCTGTGCAAAGGTGGAAAGTGAGAAGAAATAAAAGCTAGACAGGATTATTTATACAAATGTACCCAGGCTTCACTCTGTGTGAAGGGCTACTGTAATCTCTTAGCTCTTATAAGCCTGACCCTTGTGTCTACCTGTACATGGGTGTGTATGCATAAGAGAAAAAGAGGGAGCAAGTGGGAATATTCTTGTGGCAGTATACAGAGCTCTTCTCATCCATGAGGCTCTGGTTTTCTGGAACCGATATCTTAAAAATTCAGAAGTCCTGCAAATAAACGAGAGAAAGGCCTTTGTATTGGAGGAGAGAACTGCTGAAGTTCTACAACTCCAGACATCCATGCTCATTTCTGTAATGTTTTAATGTCAGCTATTTTGTTTGTACATTGCTTCCTGTCAAGTGTCATCCCAGTAATCTATTGACCTACCCAAGGCTGTGTAATGCATTGCAGACTAGATAAGAACTAGAAAATATTTCGTCTTTGTGTGAATGAAATATGTGAGATATTGTTTAAGGTAGTTTTCCAGAGTATTGTTGCAATGTAAGCTGAATTCCTACCAAGAGAACCTGTTAACCCTCTTTCAATGTTCTATTTCAGTTTGTGTTCTGGCAAGCAGATTCCCTAACTGCTCTCCTGGATGTTGCTACAACTGCTGTATGTCACCACCGCTGGTGTTAACACACGGAGGAAGAAAAGTCTGAGAGCCCCCATAGCACATCATTACTTTCCCAAGTAAAATTTTATTACTCTTTCTCTTTTCTCTGTTGTCATGTTGCTGTCGGTCATACTGGTTAAATGTCCATCATCATACTTTTCATTTCTGTAAACCACATAAGGAAGGAACTGAAACCCTTAGAATTTAAAGACACTCACTTGCACTTGAAAACACTTTTTCATGTAGATAAAATACATGAAATGTGTATATATACACACAGAGGCACACAAAAATGTACAAAATCTCATAGCTATTTATTTGAGAGCTGTTTGATTGTATTGAAAGCAGGTATATGTGTTAGACTCCATTTGCTTTCTACTCAGTTTAGTACTGAGTGCTATAAGCAATCATCTTGTAGCTAAAAGAAATTCAACTCATACTGATCCTAAGAGTATTCTGTGCTTTAAAAGTCCCCACAGATGTCACATTAAGCAAGCAGTGAGTAGAGCATAAGTTTCCTATTTAAACATAGCATATCCGTTATTATGAATTTGCAAAGTAGTTATTCTCTCTTTCTTTCAGATGCCCAGGTAGAATCTGTTGTAAACTTGGCTTCAGTAATTTTGAGGAGAAAATGGATTTACCCTGAATATTTCCTAATCTCATGATACTCTTGTGGTAAGTAATTGAATGAGCAATTACTCATAGCATAATTTCTAAGGTGTATATCACAAAGAATGGTTTGATTTCTCTAACAAACCTTGTTGGGAAAGAAATTGTCCATTGGTTTTTGGGAAAGGCTTTAATTATAAAGAAAAATGAAAAAAAATATTCTAGCAAAGGTGATTTAGTTTGGTAGGTGAAAACATTAATGTTTTAGCACATTTTTCTGTGGCATGTCACAGAGTAAAGCAAGGGTGGACCTAATGGGACTCTACTTTAAAGCACTTTGCTTTAGCATAAGCCAGTGACAGCTGTCTTTACCACTGTGCAGAGCACTTAAAGTCTGACTTTCAGAAATTTCTGTCATTCAGCATGCTAATAAGTTCCTTCAAAGATGCTTCTCCACTACTTCTCCAACAAAGTGGTTCAAATTAAGATCCTCATGACTCTGCCACACAGACAAAACATATATTGCTACCATGAGGTATTTTATTTTTCTACCATCAGCACCAAGATAATGTCTATTTTGCAGGGGGAAGTGGTAGGGCTGAGGGACAGTACTAAGTTTGAGTTTCTACCTATTCTCATAGTAAACAACAACATCCAAAAAACAAAAATACCCAAAAGTAAAAGCACTTAATGACAACTGCATTTAATTTTGGTAAAGATCAAACCATTTGGTGATTCTTAAATTTTAGTTGTATTGACTTAGCTTTTATCACACTGTACTTTCCTGCCTCTTACCTTTCTTCTTTTCCATAGACTTGTCTCCTGACCCAGACAAGACTGCACGTGAATGGGAGCATCCGCCTTGGAAATGACTTTGTTATTCATCAGAGGCCGTTTGAACTTATGCCAGTTTCTTTGATGGGGCCTCATTCAGAAGCCATAAGGATAAATGGAAAACCTCCAGTTAACAAGGTCTTGATGCCAGTCCAAATCTGATACCAAAATTCTCCCAAGAAGGATCTGCTCATGGTAACACAGAGTATGATACTTCATAGTTCTTTTGCACAGGCACATATTTTATGTGAAAGAAAATGTATTTGCTTCCATTCCACTACTGAAAATCCTGCATGTGTCCTTTGGCAGATGTTGAAAGCAGATCAGGAGCAGATGATGTGAAAGCAACAATCTGTCCCTGAGCAACAGCAAAGCAGCAGGTGCAGGAGGAGCATATGCCAGATTCCCATCAGCAGAAGGAGCTGCACGGAAGACTCTCTGGGACTGCATGTGAGGTGCATGCTCCACTTTTCTTCTGGCACTGGGGAATATTAATAAGTCTTCATCAGGCCAAGCAAATAATTTGCAAATTTAACTTTCAATTATGCAATAATTCATAGCATAAATACCTAGAGACTGTAGTGCAAGAATATTTCTCATGCAAAACAACCTATGTCTTTAAAAACGCTCATATTTTACTTTTAAAATTGAACATCCTGAAAAAAAATAATAATTAGAAACTTAGCTTTCCCCAAACCTTTCTTGCACATCCAAGAACATGAAACGATTCCATTTATTCTTTTTTTTAATAAAAGACACTAGTTTCAAAAAAAATACTGAATAAAGTTAATTTGAAATGTTTTGATAAGACCAGATCTGAGACATGAAAAAATAAAATAAGAAAAGCAATGGTTCAGTGACTGAAACATTTTTTTCTTCTATTCAGCCCTGGCCCCCTACTTTGGTTTGAATGGACTAAACCAAAATATGTCTATTATGATCAAAACCGAGCAATTCTGGATAGAAGCTATCCATTTTTCTTCGGTGTCATATTATGGTCTTCTGAGTGGAACTGGACAAAAATCTGGTTTATAAATATATATGCATATGTAGCCATTTACCTCAAGATAAAACCAAGACTTTTCAAAACCAAAAAGCATGACATTTTTCACATAAGGGTCATCAAAACGTAGTCAGTGCACAAGAGTATAAACTGTCTTTCACTGCGCTGGATCTGTTTCTAAACTCCTGCTGTGCCATACTTTTTCATGCTAGTGACCTGAAACTCATTTTGAAGAACAGAGGCCCTTTCTCTCTTTCTTCTCGTCTTTGGTGGAAAAAAAAATCTTACTAAAATCTACAGGAAGACTTGGGTTTGATACTTGTTCTCTTAAGAAAAATTTTCTCAAAAATCTCTAGTTCATCTCTTGAACCATATGACGGTATTTAATGAACAGGTTAGAAATCTAAATAAATAGATTTAAAAATAAATCCTATTTTCTGTATGTTCAAGTAGTATTGAAAGGCCACAGGACTGTATCTAAAAGAGAGAAACATAACACTTCCATTTAACCAAAGTATCTTCACTGGCCTAACTTTTTATAATTTGGTAGCCTCTAGAGTGCTAATAGCATGACAAGGATTTTGTGAATTGTGTTTTGGAATAGTTTGCATTTTCACTAATGTAATCTAATGCTAAAGATCTAGAGCAAGCGTTATAAGGACTAGTAAAAAGACCAGTAAAAAAATTTGGCTCTAAGTAATTCACAGGACTGTACTGACATTTCCCAGTTATAGCTAATGCCAGAAATCACCTTGAATTTGTAAGCAGATATTAATGAAGATATTGGAATGGGAATTCATTCTGGCACCCTTAGCTATACATTCATAAATGATATGTGGGTATAGCAAATGTCTGAAGTGGTGATTTAAATTGACTCACCTGACTCTGCATTGAATTCTTAAACCACCTATGTGACTTCCCCCAAATCATGTCTATTTACGCCCTGTGCTGCTAAATACCACAGAAGGATTAAACGTAATCCTCATAAAGATACTAGGAGACTGAACCTTGTATGACTGGCAGTATCACACTGACATTACATTTAGGTCTTAGTAGAAAGCACTGTAAGAACTTTGTAGCTATCTCTAAGGGAATTGCCTTTGCAGTAGGAAATGAGAGAATTAGTTATTCCACACAAACTACAGGGATTTCTTGGAGCCAAAGGCGAATTGGAAGACTTGCAAAGAACTAAAATATCTCCGCATTTGTTAGGAAATCCTACAATGCCTATCCAGAAATGTCTTCTACTTGCATACCCATGTAAGACAGACTGGGGAAAAACAATAGTCACCAAAGCAGCCCTTCTCTGGACAGATAAAAGGGGCAAATTTCAGTTTAGATATCTGAATTTCTTTGAGAGGCTTTTGAAACTCTTCTGATATAAATTGGCAGAGTTATTTGTGCTACAGCACTAGCAGGAAGGATGGTATAGGGCATGATGCAAATCAAGCTGGAAAATCTAGAGAATGAAAAAATGCTGCAGTTTGAAGTAACACATTATAAACCCATGTCCAAAAAACATGTTCTTCCTTTTTATTTCTTTTTCCCCATTTGAATTCAGAAGATACACAGGTTGAAACCATCTTGTAATGGTATATATAATTCAGAAACTATTCACAATCATAATACTTAATTTCACTGAGTTTTCCTAAATAAATTATGCTTTTCCAAAATAAATACAGATTTGTTTATACGAAGTGAAATGAAATACACTTAAAATTAACTTTGTGACAGCTGGCAATGGGTCCATTGGAACCAGATGCCATCTGGGGATAGACGGAGAGCATAATTTTCCAGCCATTCTTCTACCCTCCTCAAATCTGCTACTGCATCAGAGACTGCACAAACAGGAATAAGAGTCAGTTATGCTAATCCTAGTCACACACCATGCCTCCACGGAAAATCCCCATGGAGGATCTGCAAGACGTAATTGCTTCTCTTTATAGAGAGTAGAGCAGAGTAGAGATTGCCTCTTGAAATCCTTTGGGAAAGAAGAGCTGAGGATGAAAAGCTGGACATGACTGAAATAAAAGAAAGTATTTTGAGGCTTTTTGCAAATATCAAACAAACACAAGCAGCTTAGCTGCTGTTTAAGCTGTGGATCCAGCTAGTTTTCTTGAGAGATTTCTATCTGCAGAGTCAACCTCTAGCCAATTTGAATACTTTCACAGTCTCAGGAAAGAGGATTTTGTAGCTTCCTCTGGCTCAGTGTGTAGCTACTCTGTTCAGTGAGTGTCACGGATGAGTGGAATGCTCCTCACTCAAAGGAGAGAAGCAGTAATTTGTTTCATTGAAGTAGTACTATAATTTAAGAGATTTCAATAAATTTGATGGAAATGTAAATTATTTTAGAGTGATCCACAGTGAGACTGGAGACACCAGGGAGCCACACACAAGTCAGGAGTATTCAAGCTATCAGGTTCATCACAGGGCATGTCTGTTGCTCCTTAGTCAGCCTAAACCACAGCACAGCCTGGAGTCAAGTCTATCCAACATAGCTAGTCTTCTAGATAACTGAAATAATTCTGTAGATTCTCAGATACTAGGAGAGGTTTACCACAATGTAAATGGGGGCTAGGAACCTTGATGTCAGGTATTTCTTTGACAGTGTCCCTCCAGTTGTGCAAAAGGATCTTTCTACTGTCCTGCCTTTGTCCCCTGCCTTTCAGCTACACCTCTGCCAGAGCTGACCATTATCTTCTACTTCTCTCCAGTTTTGTTTTGTTGTCTTTATTTCTCCCTCCCCCTTCATGTTGGTATGATTACAGTATGCAATTGTCTTTGGTCAACATGAAACATATGAGAAAAGGTTTGGAAATCTATATGCTGAAGCTTTCCACTCTTGCAATCCCAGCAAGAGCTGGGCTTTAATCCTTTAAATATCAGGATTTCATTAAAGTTTTCTTTTCCCCTTCTAATTCGCAGTATGATTCACAACTGAATTGAACATTAAGCTGTTTAAACAGTAAAACATTTACACAGAGGAACTCCAGCTGTAGTGTAAATACTATTTAACAAGACTTTTTTTGAAGACATAGCCCTGGAAAAGTCATTATAGCTATTTGTTTGCCAGAAACTATAGGAATAAGAGAAAAATCCTTTGTGTGTCATTTATTATTGTCACTTTATAGGTCAGGGAATTATAAACAGGTCTAAGTATTTTGCAATACCAATTTTTTACTGAAAGCTTTTCTTTTTAAAATGTAGTGTCTGGTATTTTTGCTGTTAACAATTCTTCAGTGCATACTTTCAGTCACTTCAGCTGAGTTGCCTAAGATTTCTTACAATTATGGATGCCAAGAACAGTTTATAGCCACATGTTAATGCTACCAATTTTGCTTACTGTGTATATAAATCTTGTACCAGAATTGCGACTGTCAGTCAGAAAATGTCTTTTACAAGTATGGCTGCTAGATGGTTTACTTACTCTAATAGCTTCCAATCCACATAAAGTTAGTTAAGAGTTCCTGCTATAATCTTTTGTGACAAACTTGCATAAAACTCACATAAATCCCACATAAATATATACTACTCATTAACTTTAATTCTTCTTCTGACATATAATCCATAGTAAATTTAGTATAACCTATTGACAGGCTCCATATGAGTCTAAAATTTTTTTTTTGCATGGGATTTAATATCCTGAAACTCTCGAAAACATACAGAGGAGAATTACCTTGCCTGTCCAGTGGTTTTAAAGCCATAACTGTCCTGTAACCTTTTCCTTTTTATAACAAAGGACTCTAAAGACGAACTAACCTCCTTGCAATGCTGCATGAGTTGCTGACTATACTTCTGAGATAATGCATCCAGTGCATTTCAACACCCTTAAGAAGCCATCTTATGTTCTCACAAAAATTCTTGGTGAAAGACAAGACTTTAAGTGTACATTAAAACACCAGTGAAGTTACTTAGGTGGTTGGATATATTCTTACTGGTTTTACAGGTTTATCCTTGGTCCCTACTTTTTTGAAAAGAAAAGAGTACCTTTGCATTTTCATAACACTTGAAAACAGAGACAAATATCTTGTGTTCAAAATATGGTAAAAAAATTAACGCAGCTGTACTGGTGCAACTAAAAATTACATGCAAAACAGTTTTCATTAAAGCAGTTCAAACTTTTGGTCAAGGAAAAAATGATCATTCAAGAAAATATTCTTAGTAAAAATCATTCTTCAGTTTCATTTTCCTCACAATTATACTCTTAGAAAACAGGAATTGCCTATACCATGGAAAACCAAAGAAGTAACTAAGCACAAAAGCCTAAGAAAAGCATTTACTGTGAAATAATCATGATAATCAAAAAGGCTTTAGCATACTTTTCTAATTTTCACAGCTTAGACCAAAAATAAAATATGATACATTAATCAAAACCTGTGAGTTCACACAATGTAGGAAATCAGAGAATTCTTAGGGGGAAAAAAAANTACTTGTGTCAGATGTGTTTCCTTTTAAGCATGTTAAATTACCTGGGCCAGTAGCTCAGTATGTGAGTCAGACAGGTCAGGGAGATTAAATATATATTCCACACAAGATATTAAATTCTGGCTCTAGCTCAGCAACAGAAGATTCATTCTTAATGTACCTACAGTGAACAGGCAGTTGCAAATCCTTTTTCAAAGTTAGGATTCTTTTGACTTAAGCATCAGTCCTATATTAAAGAAGTCCATGTAGTGGACCTCACACTGTCATTAAAATATGAGATAAAGTCAGGATTTATAAGAACATCATCTTGTTCAGGGTTATTTTTCTACTGTAATTTCCTCTTTACTTCTCCCATTATGTATTTTCAATTATTTCCTTGCTCTTTTTTCACTTCTTCTCCAATTCCTTGCTTTCCTCCAGCTCAGAACAGTCAACTCTTGAGCCAGTAATTTACTCATACCGATAAAAGCAAGCTAAGTGTATCATCCCCCTTGGTGATAGTATGTGGAGAAACCAAAAAGAGAGTTGCCAAGATAAATTTGTTGAAGAGTCAGTTGTTTAAGACTGAATGAGAAATCATAATACAAGCCCAGCTCCTGAGACATAGTAAACCACTGATGATAGCTGTTTCCCATGAGAATGGCTACCCTAGCAACAAGGCATCCTTGGCCAAGCCTTCCTTTTGCTGGTCCTGCTCTATCTGTAACAGGTAAGAGAGATGCAAGCCCTGTTCCCCAACTTATGGAAGTGCTGCTCCACATCAGCGAATCACAAAAAAGTAGGACTTGGTATCTGTATAGTGGATGCTCTCAGTCTTCAGGTCCACAAGCACCCATGATGTGTTTTCTGATGTCAGCTGTCTTACTTCAGTATGTAATCTGTAATGGTAGAAGTAATTCACTCTCCAAAGAGAAGTGAGTAGTTAACATGATGCAAACCTGGACTAAATGGGCATTATATGTAACTGTAACTTGTGAATACTAGCTTTATCTACCTGTTATTAATGTAAGTAATCAATTACAAGGAACATTAAAAGTAGGATTACTATAGTTCTTAAAAGCACCATTAGAGGAAAATTTCAGTTTCATACACATTTTCACTTTCTTATTTATGTTATTACTTTGCTTTAAAAAAATATGGATACTTTCCACTGTCGCCTTCCCTACCTCTCTCCTTAGCAATACTTTACATTTTTCAATACTTTATATATCAGATGTGCTTATCTCAAAAACCTTCTTCTGCTTGTTCCCAGACTGGTAGTGGCTTGCAGTATTCAGTCTATCTACTTTCTTTCTTGCCCATCATTGCTTCTAAGAGTTCTCCAGACTAAGCTGCAAATGCAATAACAGAAGACCAGTGTTTCACAGCTTACAGTGATATCTGCTGCTTTATGGAAGTCTAGCCTCCAAAACCAGTTATCCACTTGTCAGGATATGAAAGCACAAATGTAATTTCTGGCAATGCCTAGAATAGAAAGAAAACTATCTCAAGTCTTGTTTACACTTCAGATATTTACTGTCCACTTGCAAGGTAAGGATACAATTAGTTAAAAATTTCACAGAGCACCTGGTTCGCTTTCCATTGCAAGTATATTCATTACACTGTTGACAACATTTCTGTCCATTCCTACAAATGCGTTTTATCTGTAAAGCTGCAGTCAGTTCCACATAGGGAAGGTCAAAAGCACCAAATTGTCTGACCTTAAACAACAAATCTGAAACATCATGGGCCTAAACCGTGACTCACAAACCCAAATCGGTGGATGCCAGAATCAGTCTAGACTCATATCTTTCCCAGGAAATGGGCTGCAATAATCCCAGCCCATGAGATATACTCTGTGGTTTAAGAAGAGGGCAAAAGGACTACAGATTACTTGACAGCCTGACCTTCCCCTTAATACCTCTTTTAAAGGTTCATATGCTCCTCACCACCCTCATTAAAACAGTTATTTGGACACAGACACAAGGCACAGAGTTTTCTCAGCACCCATGGTCACCTTCCAGGCTATCTACTTGCTGTTCACATTCCTTGCCAATAAGGACTGCAGGGAACTGTAAAACTAATCTGCATAAAACACATTTGCCAAATTGTTTTAAAGAGAGATAGAGAACCAAAGAGTAGATGAATAATTAAAAATAAAATAGGAAAATCCTATTTAGAAACATTATTCTGTTTCTACTTATTAGGTTCTTTCCAATGTTCAGAAGTCTGCAAACCCAAGAGCTACATCAAGTCAGTTTTGATCATCCAGCATGCTTAATTAGATTACTCTTATGTGTCTCTAACATATACACATTTTTGAAGTATTTGTTTTCAGTACACAAGCACATTAACAATCACATTAGCTACGTGGAATTAATGAGTGAAGCCAAAAATTATCTGGTTACAGAATTTCTGGTTTGTTGGACTGGTGACATAGCAGCACAACTTTTGTATCACCAAATTAACAGCATACAGAGTACAGAAATCACTAAACTATGCACTCCATCAGGTAGGATTTCAGACTTTCCCTGCCTGTCAAACTGAAAGACTGGTGGTGTGCCAAAGAGAAAGACTCTACTTTGCAGTAAGCTAGTAGTAACTTCATACCCATGCCATTGCTGCAGGAGCAGAATAAACTGGAGCACAGCTTTATAAAAAAAANCGATTGGTAATGTCCAGTTCGATTTACAGGTAAAATGTACAATATCAATGGGAACCAAGTGAACTCTAGGGAGTGCGACATAACTGCACTTTCTGCTTTGGTGTGCCCTCACGTTCTTTCATTCAGAAGTTCATTTAAGATTCATGTGTCTGTGAAAAGCTAACAACAAATTTCAACTCTAATTTAATGCTGACAATGAGATATTTTGGGAATGAAAAAAGCCCCCATATTGAATAAGGTTTGGTCATAAAAAGTGTTTTAATGTGTAAGACTTCATCTGGCTGTATAGAACAAGTGAATCTCAGAAGACTGAAAGTACATCTGTAAGATGGGAAGAATATTTTCTAGAACCACTACTCCCATTTTATTTTTCAATAATAAGAAGCCTCTCCTACAGTTCCTATTGGTTTATTACTCAGATATTGATTCATGAGGTACAAAAGTGTTCTGACTGGTGCTTAGACATAAATAAAAAATTAACTCCAAGTCCAAACTAAAGCTTCTTTGGGTCTCTTTTTAGTCCTTTAATGCAGTAGGCATCTCTGGATACCGAATCAGATCAATTTATCCTAAAAATAAATACCTAATTCATTCCAGAGCAAATATCCTTTGAAGATACCTGTTGATCACTATAAAAGGAGTGACTGTCTTAGACTTCAGTGTTAAACTTTAAGACACCTAAGACTGGGTGACATAAATCACACACTAAATGTTCCCTTTTTCATGGTAACTTTAGAGTTATCAGACTATTAAAAAAAATGTTCAGATTTTTTTCAGTGCCAAATTGAATCTATTCTAATCCTAAGGAATATTATTTTGGAGTAGGCTGCAATGTAGGATCACATGGAAATCATTCTTCCAAGTATAAAGACTAACACACAGAAAACAGCAGAAGTACTGTTTCTTGCTGATCTCCAGAGTGATTCATAAAAGTAATGAGGACATATTGAAAAAGACAAGTGTCATTAGCATTCTCTTAAAGAAAGGATAAATCTGATTTTACAACAAACATGCCGGCAAGAAGAGTAGGACTCTTCAATCATTATAGTTGTCTTATTGAAGAAAGGCTTAAGAAATTCAAATTAATTTTCCAGTTCTTAAATACCTTCTTTCTTTTTGTGCTTTTAAGGAGAGTTAGTTTTTGTGGCTCTCTCTGGCACCAGAAACAGAGGTAAAAACTTAACAATGAACAGAACTACAATCTGAACAATTTTACCACAGATTTTTTTGGCTGAATTACTTCTATCCGCTGTCTGTTCAGCCCAAAGTTTAATTTGACAGTGCTGAAGGGTTCTCAGTGAAGTTAGCAGAGCTGATTACTTTCACATTCAGCCATCCACAAATATCTCAACATGCTGAATGTCACAGAAATTTGCTAAAGACCTGAGTACCATGGTACTCATGAGTACCATAGCTCCCCAGACAGCTGTAACAAAACGCAGGCAGAGGTTCTGACCCTGTGAGTGCTCAGTTCATTAGGTTTATTCCGAAAAAATAAGTAGTTGAAGTATCTGCCCTTTGGCTAAACACATAATATGTTAGCAGCTGGTCTGCTGTAGCAGACATTTATTAAAACTCTGTTTATCACGATTTTGTTGTTTCTACTGCTATTTTCTTTATCTTGACTTTTATTTTTTTCCCACATATTTAGGTGAGAACTCTTTGAGACCTGAATTCCATGTACATTACTTAAACAAAACTATAATACGCTCAATTACATGGGTGTTTAAACAGAATTATAATAAATAATAATTTATTAGGAAACTTTACTTTGAAATTGTTGTAGTTATCTTTTATGATCTTATCTTGAATTCTTTCTTCTGGTCATTTTAGATTTTAAATATTGCTAAATATAAGCATTCAAGATAATGAGGAAGTTGCACATTTCTAAAAACTTTAGGAATTAGGAAGAAAGTCATAATATTGGGAAAAAATGCATTCTGCTAACTTTTATCTATCTTCTATCTTAAAGTGTGAAGGCCTTTTTTTTTTTTTTTTTAATCTGTAGCCATAAATAATATCTTTTCTTGCCTTCCTTTTCCCTGTCTTGCCTTGTCTTTTCTGCTTCTTCCTCCTTCTCCTACATCTCCCCAGTGTAGGTAAGTTTACAAGTACTGAAGTCCTGGAGTAGCTAAGCATTTCAGAAGGCTGTGGAAGATGTCGAGTCTGTTCTGTTCCTACAGAAGTGTTTCTGATGAGTGAAATTGTCTGAAGACAACCCAAAATCTAGAACCACCACTGGTGGTTCTTACTCAGCAAAATGACAGCAAAGGTTTTGCTTTTGTTTTACAAACGGGCCAAGTGACATAGGTCTTCTGTATTCAGCTCAAATGAACTGATGTCATGACCAATTTGTCAGTTTTGACACTTTTAAGATTTTGACCTTGTATATAAAAAGTAAATTGTGATTCCGGCAGCATGAATTTGTGAGCACCTAATTTGAGCAGTGAACGAGCTGTTCCTCTCTAAGAACAAAGCCAGTTTTAGACTTCATGGGCTGGACAGGGGGAAAAGAAAGAAAGAAAGAAAGAAAGAAAGAAAGAAAGAAAGAAAGAAAGAAAGAAAGAAAGAAAGAAAGAAAGAAAGAAAGAAAGAAAGAAAGAAAGAAAGAAAGAAAGAAAGAAAGAAAGAAAGAAAGAAAGAAAGAAAGAAAGAAAGAAAGAAAGAAAATCATACATTCTGAAAAAGAATTGCAGTACTGTCCATCCAGCCTGTCATCTGCTACAGACTTTCCAGAAGCACCACTCTCTAAAGTTGTCAACAGCGTATTTTATAAAGATATACAGTCAGCAAAGAAGCAGGTAGCACAGAGATAGCCTTTATTCAGTGTGAGAGGCACGCACAACCCTCCTCCAAATTGTTAGACACTTAGAGCTGCTCATCAGTAAACCACACTGTTAACAATGAAACCATGGAAGAACAGGGTGTTGCAAATTTCCAGACCAAGCCTGCAAAAGACATTGTGAGACTGCAGCATGGAAATTAAAGCCTTTGGAGACTTCTGCTCATGCAAACAATCACTGGACTACACAAATTTTAGGAGTAAGTTATTGGAGTTGGAAGAATAAAAACGGCTCTCCAATTTCAGGGTTTCCCTACCACAACTCTGGGATTAGAGGTCCAAGCCTTAACATCATCACCATGTGTCAGGCTGTCTCACATTTTGCTTGTTAAAATATAACCTATTATTTTTATATTTGTTGTATAAACAGTAGCCAGGAAATTCTTTTCAATTTCTATTACTCATGCAGTATTTCCTTCTCCTCAGCTATTTAAGAGACTTACTCTTAAGCAGGCAGAGAATGGTTCTCCTGTTCATGATTTGTCTGTTTCAAGTAGTGCAAGCTTTATTGGTTTCTCTTTCTGACATCTGGGTCAGAGGAGTTGAATTCTGCATTGAGTAAGTGATGAGTGCACTTTGGCCTGGAAATGTTCAGGCTATTGATTCAGTGAATATATTCAGGCTACTGATTCAGTGAATATATTCAGGCTAGGAAAACTAGTAGGTCTCTAGTTTCAAATACTTCGTTTCAAAAATAAAATAAATTAAAAAAGTAATATTACAAAACCTGTTTGCAGTAGAATGTTTTTTATTGGATTTAAAGCCTACTCTTCTTTTTATAAAGTAGAAAAATAACTAAACCAGAAGCCTTTAGCATTATATATGTATTCAGATACAAGCAAAGACTCTACTCTCTCTGTTTACAATGCACTATGGTAACCTAATATTTCAATATTTTCAATCCAAAAAATGAAAAATTATAGGTAAATTGTACATTTTCATCCTGGTCCCATCCCAGTCCTGATGCATTCATAAGACTTGTTTTCCCCACGACACAACAACTACCTACCTTTAGTTGTCACCAAGGTGACAATTAAAAAATCAATCAATTAAAAAAAAAATTGTTATTCCTCAGAATATAATTTTCATTTCAAGTGCAGATGTTAACTGGCATAAATAGGTAATTTATACAGAGGTACAAGCCAAGTATTTTTAGAAATCAGGCAGTTATATCTCAACACATGAAATATTTTCTGTCTACATGTTAAAGAAAATGGTTCACAAGGTCATATTTATTAAGCATTGCAAGAATCAACAGATTCAGGGGTTTGAGCATGTCTCTTTTAAAACTTGCACCTTCTGTTTCTCTGAATTTTTCAGTGTTGATTTAAGCAATGCAGAGGGTTTATTCTACTCTTTTGTAATCTAGAGGATCTTCAGAAAACCACAGTATTTTTCACCAAGGGTGTACAGTGATAGCAGAAGGGGGAATGGCTTCAGGTTGAAAGAGGTTAGTTTCAGATTGGATACTAGCAAAGAATTCTTTAGTATGAGGGTAGCTAGGCACTGAAACAGGTTGCCCAGGGAAGCTGTGGATACCCCTTCCATGGAAATGTTCAAGGCCAGGTTGGATAGGTCTTTGAGCAACCTAGTCTAGTGGATGGTGTCTCTGCCCATGGCAGGGGCATTTGAATGAGGTGATCTTCAATGTCCCTTTCAACCCAAGTCATTCTATAATTCTCTTCTGTGAAGGGTTGGAAAGTGACTGCAGAGACCATTCAGCTCTGCAGCAGCATCACCAGTCAGCACACAGTTTGGCAGCTCTGAAGAATGAGGTAGAGGGAGGTGTGTGTTTCAGAAGAGTACTCACAGCTGGAAGGGCCAGGATCATGGAGGCAGCTGAGCTTCTAGTGTTATCTGCAGAACTGAATTGAATAAATTTCAAAACTGTATATGGAATAGCAATAAGGATAAAAGCTTTAGTCAACTACATCTGACTTAGTTCTTATTTCTTCTTGCAATTTAAAAAATGTTAGTATGGTTTGTAAGGTCTAATTCATGGATCTTTATAGTAGAGATCTAAAGTAGAATAAAAATAACTGAAAAGAACTTATTTCACTGACCATTCAGATGTAGACGACTGCAGTATGGAGACACGCAAGATCTATTTGCCCTCAAATGTCAAAACAAGTGACAAGTGATTAGAATACTAGTAAACATCAAAGGAAAAAATCACATTTTCAAAATTTTCTAAGGGACCTATTAACCCAATTTGCCTCTCTCAACAGCAATTTATGCCTATTAGATTCTTACGGCTTTTTGAGAGTTATTTTGCCTTAAATACCTAAAACTCTCAAGTATATTTTAAAGTGTGACTGGTATCCTCTATCAACATATGTAAGTTGATCACATGGCAGAAAATGAGGAAGTAATGTAAAAAAAATGTCAGGACTTTACTTTAAAAACCTGTGAGATTTTCTTATACATTCAGTTGTATTAAGTTAAATTGTGCAAGCTATATAAACTATTCATGTGTGTCTTTCACATGTAACACTTCCATCTATGAGAGGTCACACCAGCATGTGCAATCTCCCACTTGCCCATTCCTGACAAAAACAGCAGTTGGTAAATCCATACATTTGCTACACAAGAACAGAGAAGCATCAGTCACTACTATAAAAATCTGGGTTTTGAAAACATCTCTAGCCTTTCTTCATTACCACTGCTGGCAGGATGCAGTATAAAACTTTCTGAAAAAGAATGTAATCATAAAAATGTGCAGAAGATTACATTAACAATTCAGAATGAATACGCTCTTGCCATGAAAACCATGCTGGTGGTGAAAGAACATGTTCTTTTACAATAAGTTGGTGATAATTCATTATTTTTCAAGAGTAACTGGATTAGGGATTACAAGAATGAAATCAATGACAAAAGCAATTCAGTTTACATGGGATTTTGGCTTTTTATAGTCAGCAGTGGAATAACATAATCCTGGAGTTAAACCTGGAGCCAGAATACCTCTTGACATCTCTAGTTGATCACATTATGTGAGATGACAACAAAGACTGTGAGTGATATTTTCAAGAAGCAAGTATGGATACACTTTTTAAAAAGTGGACATTTGATTAGCATTGTTATAAAGGTAAAAAAATAAAGGACCTGCTTTTCCTCAGGGTTCAGGCAGATAAATCGTGTATAGATTGCATACACATCTTGAAGGAGCTACCCAAAAGCAGTTGCAGTTATTTCTATGCATGCTATACTTTAGAACCATTCATTTGAGTGATACCAACAAAGGCAAATGACGTGTGCATGACCTTGGGATACAACATAGAAGCTTTATTACCAAGCGTAGTGAGCTGAACGGTTTTAACTTCCTCAGCTTTCAAGTCACTAAAATTATTTTTAAAAACTTTGTGTGTTTCAAGTTAAGCAACTTCCTCAGATGTGACTCACAAGTCTTCCAAATAATATTTTCCTCTTAGTTATCTTTATACTATGAATAAATGTATTCTGATATATTACAATAAACAAATACTGACTTAACAGAATTTAGTTATAGTGCTAGTGGGACTACTGGACCATAAGATATGTGAGGAAAAACTATCTATGGACAAAGTCAATGTAGTTTTGCTTAGGAAATAAGGTAAGTATGACTGTATATCATCAGTCTAAAGGTTGACTGCAACAGAGGTCAGTAACTTTTTCTGGGATCATCAAAACCCTGCAAGTACAGGGTGACCTTTTCACTGGCACATTGTACCAACCTCCAGCTACTAAATCTAGTTCAGAACCTTCTGAGCCAAAACTTTATCTAGACCATTGTGTTTACTATACATCAATGGATATCTGTCAAGATTATAGCTAATTTTTTCAATACACTGATAGTTTTTGCATTCACAGGACCTTTTGGAAATAAGCTCCACCATTCAAACACTATTCCATTCTCTTAGTGTGCAGATCTCAAGGTTTTAAGGCATTTATAGTATGCATAAATGGGTTTGTTGCTTGAGGTGCAACAAAGCTTGGGAGTCACTGAATTCAGGTAAAGTAAATGTAACTTGAATTAATTCTAGTAAGGTTAGAATCTTGTAACATGAACAAAGTGCCTGCTGTTCTCCTCTTACGGGACTGAGATGGACTTGGGGAAAATCAGCTTGACAATCTGAGTACGTAGCTCAGGGCAGGTTTTCAGTTACTGCAGCTTTGGCCTGATGAGGACTATTTTAAGCTGAGAAATCAGCATTTCAAATTGTGCTTTAGATGATCATTTACTTAAACAAGAATTCCCACTTTCTAAAATTATTTGTATGCTTTGGAATATGTTTATGGTCAAATTGATTTGCAACCTCTTACAAAATTTTTTGGGAGTGAAGGGAGATGGGGAAGGGAAACAAAGGTTTAAATTTGGCTACCGCAGTCTTCCTCTCAGATACTGACATATAAGAGGTGATGTGGTTAGCCTTGTCTGTAACCTGGTTTTACCAAGGAGGACAAAAATGTCCGGGTTGCCCTAGGAGGCCTTTGGTTGGAATCCCATAACAGGTTCATGGCAAGATGCCTCACTTACTTTGCAGAGCGTGACTGATGAACAGCCATATAAACATTAACTTTCAGCCTCAGTGGGTTCAACTGCTCCCAGCCAGATGGAGAATGCTACAAAAAACTTTGTTTGCACTAAATATTTGATGACATTTAAAGGCTGACTTATTTTCTACTGACTAGGAAACATGGACAAGAGAAGACCACTGAATGTACATAAGGGACAAAAGATGTGATAGCCTTGTTGCAGAGTGGTCATTGGTTCCTAAAACAGACAGGCATATGGCTCAGATTGGAAATTTGTGCTTTTCTTAATGACCACACTTAGTATCTCTATCCATATTAGGAAATTAAAAAGCACCAGGCAGTGTTCCCTGTCACTGGCTCTGGAGCCTGTACCTATTTAGTTGTGTGGTTACAGTTTTGGCTTAAGTCAATTAACAGCATCAGAAGTAATTCCTGGGCATAGTTTGTCAGTTAGGAACTAAAAGAAACCACTCCTGATATCAGTCTAGACATATTCACTGTATTTGATAGAGCAGAACCATTCAATACATAACAGGCAAGATCATTCTGTACCTCAGTATCAAACAGAAATAAAAATCAATGCAGTTTTCTAATATAGATGAGGTTTGTTCATGTCAGCTTGGGATCTGTACATAACAGACTCTTAATTCTTTTAAAAAAGAAAATTCTGGAGCAATCAGGTAATATTTTGTAAGTGCTTGACAGCCATTCAGCTCACTCTGACTCTGGCATGTGGTGACTAGTTGGGTAGCTAGTTAACACCAGCCTGTATGACTAGAGCTTCACTGACCAATTGGAACATAAAGACCCACACACAGCCACCTGCAACTCGATGTCAGGATCAGGACCTTAATCCTTTCTTCCTGTCTACTACCACTTGGTGTCACCTTTATGGTGATTTTCCTCTGACCCTTGCTAATTTTTACCTTAAGTGCTACCTGTTTGTACTGAGGGGAGCCCAAACTTCTGTGTTTGAACAAGGTGCATTTGCGACCTTGAAGAAATTCCTAAACATGTTTAGTTTTCATAACAGCTACGCATGTTAACTTTGTTATCTGCATATTTAGCTTAGCAGAAAAACTCAAGGATGTGCAGAAGCGTTTCAAAATGCCTGACTTTCTAAATAAAGATAAGAATAAAATGATTACAAATACACTTCTGAATGAAAGATTAGTTAAGAGGTCAACTATATTAAAGGTTAATATTCTTAAAAACATTTTCATATTAACAGCTAATTGAATTTTTAAAAAAATGTGCTCATGCTCTAAGGAACACAAGCATTAGAATTTCTAGTTTGTAGTGCAGGTGGAGAGAACTCCTATTTTATACTTTCCACATACAGCACAGACTGTAATGCAAATGGAGCATTATTATCCTGGAACAGTGAAAAGAATTCCATTGGAAATACAAGGCATTTTACCTGAGGACATATGCATAATCTTCTTCACTGATACAAATTGTTCTCCTTTATACATTTTCATCTGAAGCCCTTAATCTGCATTTTCAGAGCTTTTCTCTGGGGAAGCTCTGAACTGTGATACTTCAAAACATGAAACAAAACAGTCCTGAAATGTATAATCTGTCTATAGAGCTAATGAAAGTATTTTCTTTAACACGACTGCCATAAAACATTAAAGTCTCTTCATTTGTCTAACCTCCCAAACAAGAAGCTTCCCAGATGTATTGCTCCACAGGGAGTTTAAAGCTTCTGAAGTGCAAATAAAATGCAAAATAAAGTGAGTAGCTACACATTTCTTTTATTAGGTGAAAATTCTCCCTTCTGTCTAGAATATATCTTCTCTTTCCTACTAGTTTTAAACCAGCAATATTTTCATCCCAAATTCTCCATTGACAGCAATGGTAACTTAAATCTGCAGTTAATCTATATATAATTTAAAATATGATCTTCTAGAATAATTTCCCCTAATACCATCGTGTCACCATGTTCCTGTTCTGTGGAAATGTATCAACATTACAAGTGAAATGCATGTTTATTATTACTGTCCAATTTTCACCCAAGCTTCAGCTCCCAGAAGATCACATTTTTTCTGGTTGTTTTCATACTGTGATCAGGAGATAATAAGTATGTACAAGACCTGAGCTGGACAGGTGCAGGGTGGAAGCAGACAGTTTACCTGATAGTAGGTAATTTATCTTATAATTGTGGTTAAATTGACATCTGAGTGTAGAATTTGTAGATGTATATATGATGAATTTATAAAAATGTAAATGTGTAACTGTTAAGTGTTAAGGTAGGAAACAATGCACATTTGCAGTGGCTTGACTTTTACTGAATACCAGGTTCCCACCAACGCCACTCTATCCCTCCATCTTCAGCTGGGCACAGAAGAGAAAATAAAATTAAAGGTTTGTGGGTTGAGATAAGAGCAGGTAGAGAAAACTCATCAATTGTCATCATGATCAAAATATACCCGACTTGGGGAAATTAGTTTGAATTTACTACCATCTAAACATAGTCAGGTATATGAGAAACAAAATCAAATCTTAAAGCTGCCATTCCCCCACCCCTAACTTCTTCCCAGGCTCAACTTCCCTGCCACTTTCCCTGCTTACTCCTGCACAATAGCACAGTGTGATGGGGAATGGAGACTGCACTCAGTTCATCACACTGCTGCTGCTTCCTCCTAAGAGGGAGCACTGCTCCCACAATTCACCTTCTCCAGTGTGGGACTCCTGTCTTGAGGGACAACCCTTCTAAACTTCTCCAACTTGGATCCTTCCCTTGGACTCCCACAGTGCCACAGATCCTGCCAGGCGCCTCCTCCAGCACAGTCTTCCCATAGGTTCATAGCCTCCTTTGCATCCACCTGTTCTGGCATGGGATCCATCATGGGCTGCAGGTGGACCTCTGCGCCACTGTGGACCTCCATGGACTGCAGGGCCACAATGTTCCTCACCATGGTCTTCACCGTGACCTGCAGGGGAATCTCTGCTCCAACATCTGGAGCACCTCCTCCCCTTTCCTCTGCACTAGCTTTGCAGTCTGCAAGACTTTTCTTCATATATTGTCACTCGTCTCTTTGACTGAAGTTGCGCTGGCTTTTTCCACCCTTCTTAAATCTGTTATCCCAGAGGAATTACAACAGTTACTGACGGGATCAGACTTGGCCAACAGTGGGTCTGTCTTGGAGCTGGCTGTCATTGGCTCTTTTGGACATGGGGGAAGATTTTGGCAGCTTCTCACAGAAACCACTCCTGTGTCCCCTGTACTATCAAAATCTGGCCATGTAAACCCAATACAAAATCTTAATTTTTCACAAGATCATCTCTCTCTGTGAATAAAAATTTACATGATCTTTAGTTGTTGGGGTTTTTTTCCTTCTTTTGGCTTTTCAGACTCCTGGAAGTATTTATAGGATTTTAAACACAATGACAGCAGGTCCATTGGCTCCAGCTGTCACAGATATGACGGAGATGCATTCCATTAGAGACTGCTGCAGCATTCTGGCAAGTTCTTCTTTTGACAATATATTTCTTAGTGTTATTGTCTGAATGGCTGCTTATGTAGAACCAGTAATCAAACAGCTATAAGTTCAGAATAATTCTACTGAAGTGAATGAGCTGAAAAACATATTTGATGGTCTCACTTAAAACAGTTATATACTAGAAACATTTGCATATAAAAACCAGGCAAGAGAATTAACATTGTTCAGTGCTTACAACCTCAGGGCATCATTTACGACAGTGCAAGGTGGTTGCTGGAGGTTTGTGCTCTGACACAACGGAATGATGCAGCTCTGCATCACTGGCACTAGAAATGTGCTAAAGAATACGTGTTTTTGGGAGCAATGTCTGCCTTGCCTGGGTTAGTGGTTACTCTTGCCAGTTGTGATGTGCACACCCTCTCAAAAGATGCAGGTTCAAGTCCTTGAATCTAACTTTGGACATTTTCTTCTCCCACAGAGCTGTATCAATCAAGTTAATCTCAGCAACTGCAACATAATAAAGTACCTGAGGATCACAGGGTCACAGAAACACAGAATATGCCAAGGTGGAAGGGACCAACAAGGATAATCAAGTCCAACTCCAGGCCCTGCATCCATTTCTAATAGTCACACCATGTGCCTGAGAGCATGGTTGAAATGCTTCTTGAACTCTGTCTGGCTTAGTTGCTGTGACCACTTCTCTAGAGAGCCTGTTCCAGAATCCAACCACACCCTGGGTAAAGAACCTATTTCTAATAACCAACCTAATCCTCCCCTAACACAGTTTCAGGCCATTCACTCAGGTTCTGTCACTGATTACCACAGAGAAGAGATCAGTGGCTGCCACTCCCTTTCCTCTCATGAGGAAGTTGTAACTGTAGTGAGGACTTCCCTCATGTGGGAATCAAAAATATCTTGGTTTCAAGAGAACTGACTGGGAAATCAAAGAGACCATGGGAAAGCCTTTTGGGAGTATAACAAGCCTGATAAGCTCAACCCAGTTTGCTGACATCTGTTGCTTCAGATATCTCCAAAACTGCCTACACCTACACTCCTTCTGGGTCAAAATGAACTTTTATGTATAAAGTGCCTTTGTTTCTTCTGGTCTCGCATTCCTGAGTGACCTCCATAGCAACCATACTGTAATCTCTTAGTTGTANAAACAAAACAACCAGGACTGAACGAATAAATCCCCTGAACCAAACCCTCCCCCACAGTCTCTGTCCCTGTCAGGCACAGTGGTATTTACGGACAGCAGATGAGGAGTGGCCGGTGCTGGGCTGCCCCCAGGGTGGGGGAGTTGGTGGATGGAGAAAAGGGCTTTTGCATGTCCCTCCGAATCTGTGCAAATCCCTCTGTGTGGTCGGTGGGGAGAAGCCCCTCAGGAAGGGCAAAGGGCTGGGATCCTCTTCCCTCGGCTTGTGGTCTGTTGGCCTCTGGGCTGGAGCCTTTGATGCAAAGGCCCCTCACGCCTGGGCTGGGCTCCCTCAGGAAAGCTCGATGCAAGGGCTCCAGCTAGCGATGTCTTCTCTCTCTCTCGGGCACAGGGAAATCCAAATCCAGGGATTGGAAAACAGGAAGAAAAAAGGAAAGAAACCAAACTCCCAGGCAGAGGTTTTTTCCTGAGCCGCCTCTCCCAAGCCAACCGCAAAACCAGAGTGTCCGCTTTCCCCACCCCGTGAATCACCAGTCACCTTGCTTCTTTTGTTAGAGGCAATGGATGAAGAGAGGCCCATTCGCCCCCATTCTGGTGGCAGGTGAAAGAAAAATTCCACTAGATTCTAACACTGTAACAGGTCCATTGTATTCTTGGTATTCTCTAATTATCATATGTGTCACTTCTCAATTGGCAAACAGACTATCCTTTTAAAAAGAGCATATCATTATGATACAGTGTTAACACATTAATCCATGGTTCATAAGGAGAATTAAGTATTTCTGCACACATGAGTTCTTGAAACAGAGCGGTTTCAAAACACATTTTGGTTTTAATATTCATTATACATACATGGAACTAAAGGGTTTTAAAAAAAAAAATCCTAAATATATGCTGACAAGATTTGTTGTTCTTGGCTTTTATCTTTTCTTCACCTTTAATCATGAATTATAGCAGAGCTATTTATGGATGCTATCTCACCAGTCCCAATACTAAACTCCCACTTTGGAAGAGTTTTTAACTTACCTGTTTCTGACCAAAAGACAAAATACCTACTCCGTGGACAACATTTTTAACAACATTAAAAATGCATTCATGCATATCATAATTCATGTTAAATATCTCACCAGTCTTTTTTTTTTTCTCATCCACCAGACTTCAAGGACTACTAGAGGTATTACTTCTTACTGTCACAATGAGGGATGAGCGCACTGCAGAGGGATCAGCCTCTGCAGACAGACATTTTTACCCTCTCATTCCATTAACTAACTGTGTGGTCTATGGAAGAACAACAGCATAGGAGGCCATGAAGGTGGCCCAAAAACATGGCAGCTAACAGTAAGAGACTCTCAGTCACACTCCAGTGACTCCAGTGTTTTCTTTAAAAAAAAAAAGAAAAATATCTAGAAGAAATGACCACTTTGGTCAAAATTTTTTTTTTTTTTTTTTTTATTCCAGGTTTTGATGATACATTTCCAAGCAGCAGGAGTTCAAAGTGGTTTCAGCAGGTTCAGCAGCAAGGGCTAAAAATGTTCATGGTTGCAATTTAAATTCCCCCATGCTAACAAGCTATTTCCTCCCTTCTTCCTACGGCTTCTTCCCTCACAGATACTTCATAGTAATCTCAGTGCTTTTATCCTTCTCCCTTCCTCCTGGTGCCTGTCACCCTTGTCACTGTCTTTTTCAGCTGTGCTCCCACTTAGCTCACTGCTGCCTAAGCATAAGGCCAACTTAGCAGGACAAAAGTAGTCAACGCACTAATTTTCTACCCAAAGTTATATGGCAACAAAGTAGTAGTAGTAGTAATAATAATAATAATAATAATATCTTCATAATGATTTTGCTTTGAGATTTCAGTAACAGCCCAAAACTGCCTAGTTATTAGATAAAGAGGAAAACCTTCAAATAAAAGTGCTCCTTCACTTGTTAATTTATGTTCTGTGCAAACAGTGTAATCTCCATAGAGGACTGTGTCTGTAAAGGATTTAACTGAATGTTATTATAATCACAAGCAGGACAGCATTTAGGAATAGAAATAGGAAGGACAGAGTTACCTGCAGGCTGTTATGGTGGACTGTCAGAGACATAAGTATGTTTAATGTGCAAAAGAAGAAATTTCAGCTTTTTCTGTGACTGAAATCACAGCACAGATATATTATAAATATTAATGAAGAGAAATATGTGGAAAACTGTGGGTTTATTATGTTTCTCAGTCATACACAAAAATGGTAATACATTTAAAATTCAGGGAATTAACACTAGTGACAAAAGATATCTAAGGCCATAAGTTGAAGTCCTTAAACTCTGGTTACAATGACAGATTGAGTAGACCCTCCAGTCCTTTAAACTCATGCTTCCTGACCATTTGAGCTGAAGACAGAGATTAGCCAGGATGTCAGGAGACAACCTTGCCACCAAGACACCTTTTGACTTCATGTTTGAGATGCTTCCTTGCCTAAGAACTCCAACTTCAGGCCTATATGAATCAGAGCAAAGTGAAGTCAGTAAGCTAGTTATGAGTTTATAGGGGGAAAAAAATCCATAGTGTGTAAGTTTTGCAGTTTGGAAGATTCATCTGGCCTTGAAGCCTCTGAAAAATAATTGGTCTATGAAGGGCTTGATTAAAGCACTGAAGAGGTCTTTGTTTTTATTCAGCCACTAGTACTAGACACATAAATATATGTGTGCCCTTAGAGGCCCAATCCTTGTAAGAAAGTGTGACATTTGAATTTTGTATAAATTGGAAATATATCCCTTTGACAAAATGTACAGCAGATATTTATTAAACTTACTGTTCTAATTGCTTTTTGTTCCACTTCATACCTCTCTCCTTGTAACCATACCATATTGTTCTCCGCACCTTACCCAGGAGCTACGTCGTTTTCTGCCTTACAATTAGTTCCTGCATTTATTTTGAGTGTGTTCCCTCTGCCTGATGCCAATAACTCCACATGTCTGTGGACTGCTACATCTACAGTACTTGTTACTTGTTACTGTTCATGGTCAATTTTTGTTGAGGTAATGGAAAATGTCTGCACCCATAAGCCCTTTTAATGATGATTCTAAATCACAACTCAAGCTCTCTGAAACACCTGCCTGTACATCTGTGGTTAATCCCTCTCTGATTTTAGAGCTAGCTTCTTAGACCAAAGTGTTACAAGGTGCCAGCAGAAGTTACCGGCAGCCGGAGTTGTACACGGAGAACAGACAATTAGAATGACTGAGTGCTTCTGTCACTCTCCACAGTGTTATTCAGTTCCTCATTTCAAGTAACAAACCTGATCTTTTCCCCAAATTTATGATCTTCTTGTATGATAGTAGATTTCACAGGGGAAAATAGAATGGGAAACATATTGCAGTGCATATCCACCTTTCTAGCTTTCCATTTAGAATGCATCAGGGATCCATATATTTAGCAGCTTGAAAAGAAGTCCAGGATTTAGAGGGAAAGCTTCACTTCTTCTTGACTGATGACAGATTAGACATTGAAATAGCATTTTCTAATTTTGGATAAAACTTGCTATTTTTGTCTGTGATGATGCGTTGCTTGATCATTTCATGAATTACAAATACCTTCCAATTGTTATAGGATTATTGAAATAACTATCTAAAGCCACAGGAAAAAAAAATCCAGAAATCAACACAAAAATATCTTAGAAAAGAAACAACAAAAAAAGCTGTGGAAATGCAACAGAATAAAAGCAAAATTAATTAAAAAGGTACAAAATTATTAACAGACTTTTACGAAAGGGTGAACTCTTTATTAGAAGTGTTGTGTGAATGGATGACATGCAAATTCTAAGACAGAAATTTTCTGAAAATTATACACAAGACCTCTGACCTTGTACCTTCAGAGGTGTGTTCAGTCAATGTTTTTTGATGTTCCACTGACATCAGTACAGTTTGTGTAGGCATCAAGGTCTTGTCTTGCAGGAAAGACTGAGTGAAAGTCAGCATGTAACGTGAGTTCTGAATGAGTGAAAAACTTGCGTCTCTCAAGCCCTTCCTTTTCCTCTTCTGACAAGAATGCTTAAGTGCTATGTAAATACATTATTTGTGTAAATTGCAATATTTAATGCACAAAAGATCTCTGTGAGCTATGAAATACTGGGAATCCTACTTACATTTTTGGTTGCAATAAGATAAAATATGAGTAATACCACTGACTCAAATTTAGTTTCATCAAATTGATACTAGCATAGTTATCTTTCTTTGGCATCTCTCTCTCCTTCTACTGTGAGTTTTGTGTGTACACAAAAACCCCATGTCTCTGGGTTTTCTCTGTTCTGAAGCCAAGCAACCTCTGGTCTTGGGCAGATATAAACACCTGTTTTTATCCTTGACAAAGGGATAAAATACAGCTGAGACACATGGTACCAGAAACTTGGAGTATTCCTGAATCTTGTGGTATAAATGTTGTCATGGTGACTGGAGACTCCAATATATAAAGTAGCTTTTTCCAATGTTCATTGTCAAAAACAAACAAACAAACAAACAAACAAAAACAAAAAACCAAATACACAAACAAACAAACAAAAAAGAAATGCATATTGAAAAGCCTTTACAAATTTCTCTTTTAGAGGGCCAGGATATCACAAACTCTACTCCTTCATTAATTGTACTAAGAAAACTGAGTGTGATGTTCCTTCAGTTTTCATTCTAAAAATGGAAATGTGGCCATCATTCCTTTATTGTCCTCTAACCTTACCCAAACTTCAACAAAGGTATCTGAAATTCAATGCTTTTAGCATTTGAATTGGCCTATCTTCATTTCACCATGTTCCTCTTGAACTACTTTCAGTCTTTCATTCTCTATTGCACAACTGCTTCCATTTTCAGGTTATTGCCAAATGGCCTTATAGGTGAACTATAGTTATAATTCTATATAAATCCCTGTCAGACCTAAAGTATCAACAATAGGTTGGATTTAACTGAATTAATTTAACTTCTAAAGCTAATGTGAAAACTAATCAGTTTTATTAAAAGAAAATTCTTTTTTCAAGCTCCATAGTAATTGCTTCATTGCTATTGCTCCTGACATTACCATTACTAAAATCAGTAAATGTGAAGCGGAGGAATGCAGAAAAGGAAATGGGTTTTTAATATTGTTGGGATAGAAAAACCATTTCTTTACACAAAATATTCAAGGCTTCTGAGGACACCTAGGTCTAAAATCTGATACAAATTAAATTTATGAGAAAAAATAACTACATTCTTCATGAATATTTGGTAAAATGTGGAAAAAAAAAAAAAAAGAAAAAGACCTGAGACGAATACAGGTACAGACTGTGTCAGTGCTAGCAAATTGAACATCACGAGGGAATCAGGCTGAGCTCTGTCACCTGTGTCTGGTTTAACTGTTCCCATGATCCTTGCCATGGTTTTGGTCCAAGAGAGTTAACAGGACCAGAGGCAGTGCTTGATTGGGAAGAAGAATGGGTTAAAGACTGTTAAATAAGCACCTTGGATTCAGCCTGTAGTCTTGGGGGCTAAGAGATCTCAGCTGGGTGTACATATGCCAGCAAATAGTCCCTGTCCTGTTTTTTTCACTAAGAGAAATATAACTTGGGCTCACTTTCTCTGGAAAATCCCTTTTGAAGTCCTGTAAGTACTGTTGCAAAGAATTTTGCAGATGGGAAAGTTCATCGAAACAAGAAGCTCAAAGAAATATTCTACCACGCAGAATGAGAGTGTCAGACACATAGACGAGGTCAATTGACTCTGAGGGTTGTTCCACTTTAAGAGACAGATTCATAACCCACATAACTGGTTAAAATGCTGAGATTCAGGATATTTATATTCTTCAGTGAACTGCTTTTGTTTATTTTGCATCCAGTTATTCAGAAAGAAGATCCAGTTTTTAAAATAATAAATTTACAGCAGGAAAACTTAAAATCTGTTTACAAAGTCAGAAAATTTGGGTTTGTGCATTCCCTTTGATTTCTTAATATATAATATTCCTTCACTAGAGTGGAAGAAATCAGGTAGCACAGTATTTAACACTTCTATACATAATCAAAATGTTTTCACAATCTGGTATTGCAAAAGCTCATTTCTTCCTTGGAATCAGTGACAGATACCTGATAAAAGCAAACTACTGATTTTAAGTTGCCTAGCTCTTAAATGTAGATGGAAAATTTGGCACAGATGATCTCTTAATGAGTATGGTAGTGTCATGCTTTAGGAATGGTATTCCCTAATTCAGTACTTCTGCTAAAAAGAAAACCACTAAACGCTCTAGAGGGAAACAACAGACCGAGATGTCAATTTACTGGAAACAACAATGAGATAAGAAAGTGAACAGTAACAGCAACAGCAAAAATACTAATAACAAAAGCATCCAAGGAGAGGGTGCAAAATGCTCACCAAGTCTGGGACAATTCAGAACAAAGTTAGACAGAGCCTTCTCTCACCACACTTTCCCTGTGACCAAAATGGAAAGTTCTTTCTTCACAGATCTGAGAGAAACAGAGAGAGACAGAGAGAGTCTCTTTCCCTTGCCCCAGCAATGACATAAGATGGTATTGAGTAACTTTACAGTCTTGGCTACACCCACATGGCTCCAGGCTCCATCCCCTCGGAGCTACTGTGAAAAATTAACCCTGGTCTTGGCTGAAACCAGAAGAGGTGGCAAGGCCAAAGCAATAGAAAGGAATTTTTCTGGTTTCTAAGTTACAATAGTTCTGGACCTGTACAATGCTACTTAAAATTTATATCAAGGCTTGTATTAGTACATCAATGGGAAAAGAAACATTTCTCAGTATGCATATCTGAGAGAAGAAGGGGAAGGAGAAAAAGATGCGTCAGTCTGCAAAGTTAGAACATTAACTGCTTGTCATAATCTAATATATGCTTCAGATACAGGGTGCCAATCTTCCAAGGACTCATCAACCGGTCAGGACAAAAGAATCAGTCTTCCAGTGTATTGAAAGTTATCACAGAAATGAATTTATCCTTTATTTTCTTGCAGATGAAAAAGAAAAAAGTTCAGATCCACTTTTAGATTGTCTGAATTCAATTACGTGGTAAAAGCAGTCTCTGTCCATCCCTTCTGATCTGCAGTTAATGAGTAAACATAAGAATTTGGTAAGTAAAGGTTCGGCACGTTCCACAGGCCTCTAGCAGAGCAGTCTAAGCTGCACTGCTTGCATTCATTTCTGTCTTGGCAATTTCATTACAAGATGATTTAGGTAATTTCTACCCAGGTGGTCTGTTGCTAAAGTATTCTACTCACTAATGAAAAACTGAACAATCGAGTCAGAGTTAAAAAGACTACTGGGAATCAGGCCACTACTGGAAGTGAGGATGAAGTGTTGCAACACAGAATAATATCAAAGACCTCCAAGAACCTGGCACTTAGTAACATCCAAGATACCACTACTGGAAATAACACGGAATGCTGAAACAAAATCTTGGGATAAACCCAAAAAAACATCAAGTTGTCTCTGGATTTAATACACAAAATAAGCAATTTAATGATGTTTCCATTTATTTTCATACATATCTTAGATATGTATTAAAATCTGATAGAATCTGACAGATTCTGGTGCAGGAAACTGTTCGCACACAAGTTAGTAGGGGGGAAATGAGTTGCAGCTGCACTGATTTTTCAGGGAAACCAAAAGAATCATTTGATGGGAATAGTAGAATGATAAGGGACTAAGAAAACACCTTGTCTGTTTTAATAAAACTGCATTTTGTATAATTAATTCCTTATCATTTATTATAAATATAATACAGTAATGTCATTCTCCTTCATTTCCCCCCTATTATTTTTACATGTTTTTATCAGTTCCCCCTAAGTCAGATCTTACAGATCTGTATAACAGTCTAAGCAATAGCTCACCATCTGTAGTGATCTTGGTAATCAGTTTTTCAGTTTCTTTCCTAACATCACTCTCTTGGAAGTACTTAAGCCTATAATGTGCTTATGATATGATGTTATTATCTTCAAGCAAAATAACCCAATCTGATTCAAACATTCAGCAGTTGACTAATGACAGGATAAAAATCAATTTTTAACTATAGTTTTAGTTTGATAATTATTGGGAAACGTATCAAGTTCCTCAATGAATCCTTTTTATTCACCTCTCAAAGATGTCTTAGCTAACACTAGACTTTTCTTTTTCTTCTGTGAGAAGCAGAGAACTGAAAGGTGCTGGGAAGAAGAATGTACGATGGAGTTCAAGCACTAAGAGGGCTCATTCTACTTCACTAAACCCATGTGAAACCCAAGGATAATCAGACTTGTAAATCTGAAGACTCATGGGAACTTTACAGATCAGCTTCTCTCTGCGGACATAGATGGCTCCAACAAAGGGAAGAGAAATGCTAGTTCCTATTGACTAAGATAGTCTGTGCAACATTTTTTGGAGAGAGATATGATTTATTGTATTCCTCCTTGGTACCAACCATAGAAGATACTTTACAAAATTATGTTTGAATATTGCCTAGCAATCTCCCACTAGCCTTTCCTTTATAGATTCTACTCAGGAACTAAGGTGTAAATTTGAAATTGCACTACAATAAATGTTTTACTACTACTTTATTTGGATGCTGAACAAAATGCTGAAGTGACCAGCTTGTTCTCAGGGATATTGTATCCTCTGCTTTCCCTACTGCTTTACAAATCAGTTCAGATCACCTTTCTTCTCTGACTACTATGAACAAACCTCTGAAGCATACTCTGAGGTTACATTTCTTTAACAGTGTTGATAATATCAGCAAAACATTGCTCAAAGAGTCAGCACTGAGAAAACAGTATCTGTGAATGTCACAAGAGATCATTTTACATTTTCAAGATGCTGGAAAGAATTTCAGGAAGACTGTGGATGCCATATTGCATTAGAATTACATGTCAAGAGAAGGAAAATATTAGTATAGATCTTTAGAAAGCATATTACTCTGGCCTTTGATGAATGTGAAACAACACTGCCTCATATCTAGAGTGATTTAAAAAAGTGTAAAATGTGGTAATGATAGTGACAAAATGAGCTAAATCATAATCAAGTACTTAGAGAAAGTAACAATATTATCTGATATTCAGCCACTACTTTGCCAAAATCCCCTCCTATCACCTAGACTCTTTACTTTTTAACACTAGCCAAACATCTGATAATTTAACATTTTCAGGTGACTGTTAAAACTCTATGAAGGCCTAAATTTCAATATTAAACAGTTTAGAAGCACCACGTACAGTGAGATAATTGTTTCCATCCTCCAGAAGACAGAGTTCAGATGTAGTCAGTGGCAATTATGTTAATCATGAATCTTTTGTCAGAGGTCCTGCCCAGGGCATTGGAACCTGTGGGGGGAGGCACCTGTTGGGGACTGCCAAGAGGATAATTTTTACCAATGGATGAAACTGTCTGCTGCTAACTAGAGACTGCCACAACCACCAGCTATATACCCTTCGCCATAGAGCTGCTGTTTTTGCAAGTTTTTATACTGTTCAGATGTTATAGTTAGGATAAAAGATGTATTAGATAGGTAATTATTACCATTCTATTACTTCGGTATGCTCAACTGTTCTGATTGGTTCTGGGAACCCTGGTTACAGCCCCCTGATTGGTTCATGTACCCCTAAAATCTTACTGGTTAGCCGGTGAGACAATGCAACACCACCCTATAAGACTAAACCACCCCCAGTTTTCCCTTATAAGTTATAAACCCTCCTTCCCTTTTCCTTTTGTGTCACGATCTGCCCCTAACTCCACCCAAGTTCTAGAATGCTCCAACCGAACCCTATAAGAGTCCCATGTGCCCCCAACAAAGTGTTCACACTTGTGCACACCTGTTCACAGCCTTCCCTGTGTGGACTGTTCCTTCTTTCCCTTCCAGACAGGAACCCTGGGTTTTCAATGCTCTGTTCATCCCATCATTGGAGAACCAGGCCCAAAATGTGTTTTAAACCTCATGCGGTCAAATATTCTGGGTGGGTACATTTTCCAGCTTTCCATCAAAGCAAAATCTTTGGTTTACGATGATTGTTAAAATCACCAAGCTAGAAAAAGAAGCAAAAAGGGTACAGCTTTTATTATACAAAGTTCTTGGCTCAAAGTCTTTGGGAGTCTGTGACTTATATCTATGACTATGTCTATGACTAATCTACAACTCTGAAAATTTTACAAGCATAAATCCTCCCACCTGCATGCCCAAGCCATGAGGTTAGAGACATAAGATCTTTTGGTGGATCTCCTAGCACCATGGCTCAAATGTCCCTTGCAACACTATTGCTGCCAGTAGGAAGGAACTAGAGTGCCTCTTGGAGACTGCTCTAATACATCATCCTGGTGTCTGCAGGGCAAGGACATATGAAGATGCAGATAGTCAAGGACGCATTTACTGCCTGCCTAGTGAGCACCTGAATAGTCAGAGTTATTTCACAAAAAGACATTTCCTGAGGCATGAGTCATCAGAAATCAACTAAACCTTCTGGACCCCAAATGAATGGGCAGATTTAATTTCTAGTCTTCAAAAGGAACTCATCCCCAGGGAAGGAAGAGAGCTCATGCTTCTGGACCAGCGCCACATTCTCACCTCTCCTCAATAACAGTCTGTGAAACTCAGGCCCTCAAAAGAGAACTGATTTCTCTGATGGTATAAATACATAGCTTAAGTTTTGCTAAGATTCTCTGTGTGTATATATATATGTGTGCACTGTGCATCACATAGTTTCAAACAGAGCCTTTTTGAAAATCCTAAGTGTCGTAAAACTTGTTCTGAAAGTATGAAAAATACTTGAAGTTAATAATCTTTGTCTCATAAGGATCATTTTAGCAGGTCATGACGAAACAGATCATTATATAAATTTGAAAAAAAAAAGATGGTACAACATATCAGGATTTTTTTTAAACCTGCTTTAAATATATGCACATCTGCATGAATCAATTCTTATTTTGCATAAATAGGCAGTAATTGCAGTTAGTGTTAATTCTAGAGGGGTTTTTTATGCAATATTAACAAGACTATAAGGAAAAAATGAACAGCATATAAGGAAGATTTTTTTGATGATTAGCAAATAAATAAAACCCACATTTGTTCACAGTTTTCTGTTATTACAGAAAATAAGTGTATCTGCTCAGAATTAACAAAGAAAGAAAAAGATTAATCATAAAAGGTAGCAATATATAAATCACTTCACCTGCCGTTTTCTTTCTGGTTCACTAAAATTCTTGGCTACTTCTGTGTTATTCAGCTTGTTCCGAATGGCAGTTAATGCATTATGAAATCTCATCCTCCTAAGAGACTGAACAACCACAGCGCAGATGGAAAGAACAAAAGGAAAATGGAAAGGGAAAGTACGTAGGTTCCAATCAATAATGTACAACCAAAACTACCAAGAGGTAATTGCTGTCTTGGAAAATTATTACAGTATTTGTTCAAAAGTTATTAGCTCCTATGAAGGGTAATTTTTTCCTTTTTTTTTTTTTTTTTTGCATTTTTGTTTTTAATTATTACACAGTCCATATTTCTGCCACCTCAGTTTCAGAATTTTCTTTGGCACCCTGTTGGGATTTTTCACTCTTACATTGATCAGACGTTTAGTTGCAAAGTAATCAGGTGCAAAAACCTTACATGGTGTAATCCTTCCTATGGGACAGAAGGATTTTACAAGATAGTGTTAGCCACCAGTACACAGAGATATTTCTGGACACTAGTGAGTGTATAGCATAAAATCCACTGTGTATCCATGTGAAATATTTTGAAAGGAGCTTGGGGTTTCTTGGTGGGTGACAAGGTACAACTGTCCAAGCTTTTCAGCAGCTCTTTGTCTTATTACTGGTTTCTTGAAACAGATTTGGGAACTGTGGAAACAAAAAAAAATTCTTCCTGATTCTAGATCTTTGGGAATTGTGGTTTTTCAATGTCTAATGAGCAATTATTCATTTATATGGATATTGTAAATATTCATGACTTTGAAATTCCTAGGTTCCTCATGAGTACTGTTTTTTTCTTCCTTTCTAAATAGGTGGATGAGTTTTGATAAATTATCTTTTATGTATAGATATAGATACAGGTATCTCTATCTTTTATGTACAAATTTCTATGTGCTTATAGAAACACTCCAAGTTTTAATAAGTCCGCAGATGCAGATGAGTAGTTCATGCTACTCAGACAACAGGATATAACATCTGTTGTAACTCTTCCAATTCAGAGTTCGTATCTCAAGGATGCCATAAAACAGAACAGAAGCTATTCTTTCATGAAGAAAATTTGGGTTTGTTCACAAATTTTATAGCAGGATTGTAATGGTTGAGGGAGAACTGCCAGGGAAAAACAAAAGACTGGTCTTCCAAGCTCAGCTCCAGAATCTTCAATCATACAGGTTAAACACAAATCGACTACTGGGCAATCTCAAATTGTCCTTGTGAAATGTGCTTACAACATAGTACGCTAAACAGACTACATTTTTTTCTTTTTTCTTCTGACTTAGTTGAAGTTTGTGGCCATTGAACAGATATGATTAAAAAAGGACAGGTACCATGTTTTCAGCTTTGGAGGGATGTCACTTTTTACAAATACTTGCTCAATTTTGATCTCAATATGCTATCTTTGGAAGCAAGAAAGACTGTGATAGAGGAAAGAATATTAGACTCAAAATCTGCTACATGGAATGCAATGAGAAAATTGCCTTCAGAATTTCAAGTAGGAAAAAACATGCTGGCCTTGAAAATAGAGAGTAAATCAAAGTACATTGCAATGCTTGCTCATAATTCTCCTTCCTATCTCTTGCCTGGAAATGATAGTTCTACTTTAGCTTCACCAGTAACAAGACAACATTGAGCACTGGTTGCTTAGTGTTTTTTCATTTTCTTTCCTTTTTAAAACAAACATACTTTTTAACTCTATCAAGTTAACATCAACAACAAATGTACATCCAAACATAGGTATACTGTATTTTATTTCCATCTAAAACATCTTTTGTCCCTTTTCAGCAAGATCCAGGCCAACAGTAGTAATCCAAAAGAAAATGTTGGCTGGGAATGGTCAGAGGGTAAGTTCCTACAGGGAAAGAAAGGTCTTTCGTTAAGTACAGTCATGTTTAGTTTTTTGTTGTTTTTTGGGGGGTTTTGGGGTTTTTTTTCCTGGAAAAATACTACTTTTACTGTAATGAGTTAACAGATCTTCATGATTATGATCATATTGTTTGAGTTTGATGACCATCATGAAAAACTCAAGTGAAGAGTTGTATTATGGCTAGAGACTAGTGGTGTACCTTTGAAATAAGGTGTTACTATCAATGTAGTGTAATAGTCTTGAAAAGCAATAAGCTAATAGCCTGAGATTCTTCTAGTTTTTCATACTCCAGCTTAGTGCAAGATTCGACCTGCTGAATATGATTCAAGAATGCAAGTCAGCATAGATGAGTGAAGTAGCTTGTCTTATCATATAGGTTACATCAATAGAGGTTAGGCATTGAGTTTCAGCTGATTCCTTCTATGCTCAGCAGGAGAAGCTTAGATGCTAAGGCAACTTGAAGGTTGACATACTGAAGCAGATTCTGAGCTCTTTCAGAGTTCAGCTTCTAATGAATGAGTGCTTTTAAAATCTAGGCATTTAAGTACCTTAGGAATCTAAATCTAGTCTGTTTTCCATTCTCTAGTGATGTAAGTAAGTATTTCCTACTTGTCCTGCTATCATGTGACATGATAATTTGCCCTCATAACCCAACACTACACGTCATGTCCAGATTCAAGTCAGTAAACCAGAACATTTCCTACTGAGTTCACACACACTCATACCCTTTCTGATAATAAATACATTTATATTGATACTTTAGGTTGAATTTTTTTTAAATTATTATTATTATATATTTTCCCCAAACTCAATTTTATGTGGTAAAATGACAGAAGGATTTCATTCTGCAAAGGCTTTTTAGAATTCATATTTTATTTAGACTGCCTGAGTACAGTGAGAGAACAATGACCTTTTCCTTCCTGTCAGCACTGTGAACAGCAAACTCCCTTCAAAAGTAGCATCCAAATCCTGTGCTGCCTCATTTCAAGTAAAGCATGAGCTTAAATATATTACCGTGCTGAGATTCAAATGAGTTATTTTAGCATAGCTGTTCCTGAGCCAAGTTATTTATAAGTCAATAATTTCCATGAAACTGCACAAGGCCTAGAATAAAGTCCATGTAATGAAGTGTTTGTAAAACATACACAAGCAAGATAAGAAAAGATATTAAAAAAAAAAAGTTACCACTGTCACTCACAGCTGACAAGTCCTCTTGAATATAGACTGAATCTTACAGTTAGTTGAAATTCTCTATGAGTTTTGTAAATTCTTCACTTTTAGAACTCAGTTCTGTGGTGTTATCTATCGTACCATAATGCACTATTTTGGGGCAATTTTTGGAACCAAACAATTTTCTGAAGCTTTTTACATCTAGTTTAAGCATTTATTTCTTTTTCAGTCCTGAATTTTAGTAACTATGTATGTTGCGGGTATCATTTTGCTTATACTGGACTGAAGGCAGAGATGACTCATGTCCCAACATGCTGACACTGTCAGGCTGGTTTCATCTGAGCAGATAAAGGAGGGGAAACATGATGGCATGATCTGGGATTCACAGGCAGCCACAGCCTCAGCCCTAACTCAACCCTACAAATGACTCGCCTCAATATTGGGAGAACCATGAATGCTATTTAATCGGTATTATTCAGCATTTCTCTCACACAAAGTAAAGATAATCCCTACCCCCATGTTAGAGTTGATATGGAAAGACTGAAGTTCTGATATGGGAAGATCCAGGGATAGCATATAACACATGGACAGTAAATACACTGACTCGAGTCCTACCAGGAGCCTAAGGAACAGTAGCAGAGATACTGAGAGTAATGAGAGAACTCACAAAACCAAGGTAAATCAAATATCCAGATAAGCTGGGATTACAGGATACCACTTGCAACATAGTGTACTTGTAACATAGGTTTTCCACCCATGGAAATGTGAATTGGGCATTGTTGCTTTGTTTCAGGGGATCCCAGACCTATATACATCACTGCTTTGACAAAATCAGCGCAACCCCTGCGATTCTGGGGTATCAATTATATCTTCCATAGCTACAGTTTGGCAAAACTTTTCATTTAACTACCAAATTTTTATGTATTTGAAAAGTCAGTTGAAGTATCTCACTTTATCATGCTGAATTACAAAAATAAGCAGCAATGCCATCATAGACTGCTAATACAGCCAGACTGTTGAGTTCCAGCTGACTGGTTACTGAGAAAAAGAGAGACTGAGCATTACCAGATACTTCACTGAGCTGAAGCTTTAGAGGGAGAGGGACTTTGAAAAATACCTCCTTTACATCAATAGACTGGAATATTTTCAAAGAACATTGAAAAGGAAGAAATTAACAAGGAGTTACGAAGTATCTTGAATTTGATCTTTGAATCTTGGATTGAATTAAGTTTGCTCAGATGCTGCCACATTTTGCAATCATCGATATTTTTTGGAAATGATTTCTTGACATATTTGAACGCTTTATTTTTTGCAAGGCCATTTTTTCATCTCCTACCTAAACCCATATCACTACGTCTTATTATTTTTAATCACCACAAAAAAAATCTGTAAAAATTCAGATGATAATTTTATTTTACCCATTTAGAGTTACTTACAATGTCATGCTTTGGTAGCATTCTAATCTTTTTCCCAAGTCCATGATGCAAGCACTTTGTGCTTCTCATAGGTAGATCAGCTTTACATAAAGAACAAGAGTGGGCATAGTTTATTCTAGATGATAATCATTTCACATTTTCTCTGTCAGGAATGGTGTCATTTAAGAGAAAAAGATCCTGGACAGCCATTAACAGTAACCTCTTTATTTTTTGGCCTGTGAATAGATAGTATAGGGTTCTGCCAGTTTTCTAGAGAAAAACATATGGCTTTTGAACTTTATATGCTTATAGAGAATAATGAACATATGCTGGTACTTTTAAAAAAAAAAGAATTTAAACCAGAAATAAAATGAAAAGTTGTATGAAAATATGAAGGTTACAGCTTACCATGTTGAAGAAAGATGCTTTTGACATATTGATCCTATTACATTTCTATAATATTTAATTAGAAATCTCTGATTCATGTTTTCTATAACAATACTGAAGTTACATCACTGTACATGCAATGCAATTGTAACAGGAAAAGGTCCATTAAAGTGACCTAAGGAAACTATTAACTATATTGTTATTTGTAGGAATTCATGACCAATATTGTCTCACAAATAAGTGTAAACTGGCAAGTAATTTAGCAGCACCTATTCCAGTCTTTACTTTGGTAGTAGCTGTGGGCAGGAGCCAACAGGCACTGGAATAGATCTACTAATTGCATTAAATGCCTAACACAAATCCAAATCCACCAGTATCTCCCAGTACAGGCACCTCCACCCTTGTTCAATAAATAACTAGGACCTGTGGAAGAAGAAATGAAGAAATATATGATCAAACAAAGAGAAATAAAGCTGAATACTACAGAAAAGATTGAAAAATATGTTATCAAAGATTGATTTCTAATTGCTATATCCTACATTTTAATCCTAGAATACCAAACAGTACTGTGCCTTTTCTGACAACGTGTGAAGACTGTGAAATCACTGAAAGAGTATGACAGGACTAATAACAATCCATGGTCACCTCCTTTGAATTTTATGCCTAATGCTTTGAGAAGAGGAATTCACAGACAATTATTTCTCAAAGACAGGTTTTTCAAAGATGTGTCTTTATGCTACTACTCATTTCACTTTTTTTTTTTTGGAAAGTAATGAAAAAAGAACAAAATACAGAAGCAGTGAATGCAAAACGTTGAAGTTACGATGAAAGTATATTTTGATATATCTTGTCTCTGCTTCTCCCATGGGTGAAGAAATGACCTGACACACCTGCTTCTAAGTTTGTGAATAAAATATGCTTACATATACATATATATATACACACATATATATACACATACACACACACACACACACACATACATATATACATATATATATAAAATATGTAAAGAGAAAGAGATATTTGTTAACTCTGTCTTTATGAAGTTCCATATAGCCAGTTATGTGTGTAGCTTCATGAAGTCTGGATGTGAATGAAATTGCTGAATACACATTTCGAGGACAGTATATTTCTGGGGTGCTGGAGGATGTTCTGGGGTTCGTACATTGACTTAAAATCTGCATTTCCATTAAAAACAAACACAAACACACACACAAACACCTTCCAAAAACAACAAAAAATCCCACAGCCAAAATAACAATTTTGCTCTATTTTCTTTCCATTTAATTTTCTTGTCATTGTAATGTAAAAGAGAGACATTGAAACTGAAAGTCACTAATATTAAAAAAAAAACCTACTCCAATTTTTGAGATGGTATTTGTCTACCAGACAGAAGTGTCAAACCTTATTCAACACTGACAGTCATCTTGTAAAAACTGTTCCACAGACATGGATGCAAAGCAAGCATTCATATTCTTTACACTGTTCTCTGTCCAACATAGGACAGGGGAAAGCAAATATATGGCAGAGAAATCTGAGAGCAGACAAAGTGAACAATTATAGAATAATAGAACTCAGAGTTGAAAAGGTGTTAAATTATCTCAGCTGCTCTTTTGACAGGATCAAACTGATTTCTAGCATGTATTCCCTGCAGTTATCTCCAGGGTAGATTTGGATTTCCACTGCAGGGCCAAAGGCTTCAAAGTTATCACTGAGATAGACTGAACATTTTTATGAAAAAGAATACTACAGGAAGAAATCAAACACTAAAAATCCAAACAGTGTTTGAAATGGTGAAATTTATTTTTCACTACACAAAACAGACAAAAAGAGGTGGAGGAATCACTTTGTTTGAAATTCAAAATTACTTAGAGCTGAGATGAGTTTAACATTATCCACACTTAGGGCACTTCAGAAAGTTTATCCAAAACTTCAAATTCCTGAAGAATTTGAACACGGGCCATTCTGAGATATCTGTATGTCACATGCATCAATACCTAGATAGCATTTCATTGGGGTTTTTCAGAGCTTACATTTTGGAAATATGCTGACTACTTTGCCATTGATATTTGAATCCCCCCAAAGATCTTCCCTCTCAACTAGATCTGAAGTAGGACAGAAATTACATTAGAGGTTGATTATTCATTATACTCTCCTGTGCGTGTTCCTTTGACTGTGTGGATACTGGCCCACCAAAAGAAAGCAGAAAGCTAGTTTGAGGTAGCATGTGTGCTTCAACTCCCATAACTGCTGAAATTCGTTTATTTTCCTTCTAATGCAATGTTGGCTGTAAGGATGTGGATGCATGAAAAACTGAAGATCTCTGAGGACTGTATTAATGGGCATCAATCCCACTGATATCACAAGGTATTACAAGGATGAGTTAGGTGCAGCTGGGCTATTTTCCTGTGTTAAATGGGTAAAGGTGTTTTATCTTATACAACCTGTAGGTGAAGAATGGTAAAAGTCTCCATAAGATTCCTCCCTTCTCTGTCATCTGTCATACCTTCATCCACTTGCAACAAAAAATTTGTTCTTGATGTATTGCAACTAAAATAAAAAGACTTTTAGAGACTGCAAATATATTGCAGAGGAGACCAACAAGCAGAATCAGGTAGAAAGATCTGTCAAATGCAACTATTTTGGAAACTCCACAGGATTAAACAGTACAATAGATTAAAAAAAATTGGGATCTATTTTAACCCTGTAAACAACAACAAAAATCATAGCATCTTTTTGGGAAAGGCGGGTATTTAAACCTTCCAGTGCTGAGGAGATTAGACCTTTACTACTGGTCAGTTCTGTTCAAGTGAAGTATTTCCAACAATCAAATATATGACCTTTGACTTTATAGAAAACCTATTATTTCATCTTGAAAAGTGTAAGTTGGGAATGAGAACTAAAAACTGTTGTGTTATCAGGGCAGAATTGTTTGATTTAAAATATTCTTCCCAGGAAAAGTGACAACCCAGAGGAAGAGTAAATGCAGTAACTCTTTGTCAGTTTGATTAATCTCTCTGTGAGCATGGTATATTATCAGGATATGCTCCAAGAAAGGATGAATGAGAAATGTTAAAAAATGTATTAAGAAAGCAATGACACCATTTATAAAAAAATGTCTATTTCTTCTTTGATGGTGACAGAAAAAACTCCTTTATTTTACAAAACATATAATTTCAAATCGCCAGATTCTTTCTAAGTCTGTTGGGATGGGGTCTTTTTTAAATTTTATTTTTCTAAATAAAACTAACATGAGATCTGATAGCTATTTCTCATGCCTGAAAATGGTCAGGCTGTCTCCTATATAACCTCTTATCTCTTCTTTCAGGTGCTTCTGCCAGATGGATGAAGAGATGTGAGGTTTGGCAGGGAGGATTAAGTCCTGGACTGCTGAGTGTAACTGGAGAGTGTGCAGCCCAGGCCACAAAATTCTTCCAGAACACTTCTACCATTCAAAGGATGGCTATAGTCAGGCTCTGGCTAGTTAGACCAGTCAGTGTTACTCTGTGTCCTGGTCAATCACACAGAAATATTAGTCATCATTGAAGTATCTCCTACACATCTTGAAAACAGAAACCCAAAGTTGAAGATTTTTACATTATTACTCATGATTAGATAATAGTCCACACACTGGTGAGATTTTCGTGTGTTGTAAATTAGCACAGTTCACTGATTTTTAATATTGTATCAGGGATTATATCAGAGAAGCATTTAAAATTCCTGCAAGTGCCCTATATTACACCACTAGATCACTATTTTCCCCACCTGTATTAAAGGATATCAAAAATCATAAATCTTTTATCACTTTGTATTTAGAAAAATAATGTGAGTTCTGAAATAGGACATAATTTAATGATGATGAATTTGTTGCAAAAACCCCCAAAAGATAAAAGAAATACCTTTGTAACCACCTTTGCTTACATCAGTTCTGAGGGTAATTGACATATTAAAGATAGCTGTTGAAGCAAGCAAAACTTGTTGACATGAAATTACTTCCTCACTGAAAAGCTGCCAGTGTTAACATTTTCCATGGAAGTAACAAGTGATAAAAGATAACTGTGTTTACCAACTTTAGTACCTTTTATTTTGAAGCTGTAAGAGTACATATTTCCTGTGGGAAGAAAAAGTACCTGTATAAAACTAAAATGGCTACAGCTAGCTTGTGCAGATCACAACTGAAAAGTGGTGATGAAGATTCAGCATGTCTAGGCAATTACATTGAAGTGACTCAGGAGGAAGTTATGAACCCTCCATATGATAACTAAAAATCACTGAGATGTTTTCTTAAATTGCCTTAGATGAATTTCTTATCTCTATTAGACAGAAAGCTAACCAGATTGAAATGAACAGAAGAGGTCTTCTTTGCTTTGTGGAGTAATCAAAGGGTTATCAGTGGAACTTCTGTCCTTGTCCAGTTCTCTATTGTAATGAATTTTTTAATAAAGGTTGAAGTATATTTTTTTATCTGAAGAATTTAAAGGAATATTACTATACTACATTGGCATTTCCTAGCTTAATTCCTCTTTAATGTTTGAAAAACTTCAAATAAAGAGAGAAATAAAATAAATACCCTGTGGTTTTGGGTCCTTCTCCTAGCCCAGAATGCTATAACCAAGTGCCTGAAGTATGCATAGGAGTATCAGCCTTGCTCCAAGTCAGATGAAGCCCTGACTTAAACCACTAGGATCTGCACAGCTAGTCATATCACAGTATCCGGGTTTGGATATATGGGGTGATGAAGCCTCGTTGGTGTGTTGGGTGGTGGGACTGACCGCAACGATATGATATTAGTCTCCTAGTTAGGCTTTTAGTCCATACATCTAGGAGAGGGGGAGGGGGTGCTCTCCCCTGGTTCCCCCCCCCCCGGCCACGTGGTGCCAGAGCCCTGGGCAAAGGACAAAGACACCACAACAGCCTGGGGAAGGTTCGAGCAGAGAGAGAGCGTTTATTCAGGAAGCAGGGACTTTTTATAGTCCCTTGGAGGGGGTTCAGATTCTCCAATGGGGGGAAAAAGGTATTGTGTGGCTTTGGGCCAAAAGGGATGAGGGGATTAACATATAGGCGGGGAAAGGTTTCAGGCAGAAAGGTGGGTCACGCCCCTCTTGTTCCATGGGGGGTGGTCTTGGAGCGCCAAAAGGACTCTCTGGGAAAGGCACATGGTTTTGGGGAAGTGGTACAAATGGATTCTGGGAAAGGGAAAACATGGATTCCAGAGGGGGGAAATACATGGCAAAGGTAAACATACATTTTACACAATATTAAAGCATCAGTTCAAGGTCTTATCAGTTACATTCTGCATCATTTCAAGGTGTTATCAGTTATATTCTTAATCCACTCCCACATCACATGGTATGCTCTGCTCTGTGTCATGCTGCAGGAAGGGAGAAGCAAGTGTTCCAAACAACAGAACCAAGAGATTCACATCATGTACCCCTTTTCTATTTCGTTCTTGCTGAAGATCATATCCCGAGGGGACATCTGTAACTTTCCCTTGGTTAAATGAATAGCAACTGAAATGTATAGTTTAAACTGTAAATGCCACCTAAAATTAAGGATGAAAGAGCTTTTTAAAAAGCACCTTGATGTTCAACTTCCACTGAAAGTCAAGATCTAGTTTTGTGAAGTCAGAGACTTTATATGACAAGTCCATTTGTTTAAATCAAGTGTGAAAATACCCTGAAGCCCTTCTAAGGTCCACAAGATTTTTTAACCTCACAACTTTTTCTTCCCAATTCTTGCCAGTTGTTAAATTCACCCATTTTTATGCAGTCAATGTTACAGGGAGAGGTTTTTAATATGGCACAGTACCTACAACTTTAGACTGGAACAGCAAAGGAAATTCTAGGTGCCCTGAAATCAGCTCCGGTTTCAATGTGGTAAGAATATTTCTACTGCATATTTTCACAGCAGTAATACACATTATAAAAAGGGTAATGGAGTGGCTTTCTGTAGCACACTTTCTCAAGTATTGTCAGGATGTTCTCAGAATCATTAAGCTCTGCTTAAGGAGAGCTCTACAGCAATTGTCAGAAAAGTTCCAGGTAACACACTATTACATATTCTTTCCTTATAATAGTCTATCTTTTGCTCAACTCATCTTCTCTACTTTTACCCCTGTGTTCAAGGGGAAAACATGGTCACTTCCAGAGGTTGTCATCATACCTTCTTAAAGCTTGAGCTCAGGATTAGCTGAATTACCACCAGGATGCACCTGTTTCTCTCTATTAATTTAAGAACTATTTAGACACCCTACTTAAACTCAGGTATCCATTTTTTAATACAGTTATGTTAGAGTGGATGCCCTTAGCAATTGTGCCTCCTTCTGCACACATGCTCCTTGTTACAATCCATTTTGCTGCTAAAGTTCCAGCAATGGTCTGGATATTATTTTGACAATCCTGACCTACCAGGTCTTATTTTGAGTTGTCAATTGTTTAACTACTATTCAATTTGAAACTATGCTACAAACCATTCATATTTCATTAGAGTTAGTCTCCAAGGAATGAAGTTGTTCCACACTAAATTCCCCACCAGCTGGCAAAGAGGTACATAATAATCATAGACTGTTGTTTAATTGTTGTTATTCTAAAAGGCTAATTAGCCGATGCTGTGACCAAGGCTGTCACAACTCTGGTGTTTCTGGCATGGCAGCTTGTTTCATGACACTGTGGTCGAGTATGAGCAATGATTGGAGTTCCTGATGGAGGAGGTGGAAAAGAAAAACAGCCACACTAGACTGACACCAGACTCAGGCTTGAAGTCTGAGGTGAGAAAACTCAAATGAAGCAGTTCATTAAGTTTACATAAGGGACTTGTAGTGATGCAAATGGCTCAAACGCAGTGGCTCAGATGAGGTTTGTACAGTGCTTTGCACAAGAGTATCCAGTTCATGCATGTGTTAAAAGTAAGGGTAACAATTGAAAAAAAAAAAAAAAAAAGGAAAAAATTCCCAACTGCTCTGGTAAGGTACAATAAAGTAAAAAAAGATAATTGTTAGGTTGAAATAGAACGTGTCAGGCAAAAGTAGCTAAGCACATTCAGCGGTGCCTCACTAAAATTGCAGTTACAAATACGAAAAGATATTTGAACTCAGTTTAATTACTGCAACACTGAAGATACTGCAAGCCAGGGCCTTTTTCTTGTAGATAATTAAACATGAAATGTGAGAAAGCTTAAAAAAATAAAAATATTGATCTAGAATAATTTTTGTGTTTTGATCTCATTTCTTCCGCTCAGAAGAATTTTTTGTGTGTTGCCCCCTAAGGCAGACAATTCAGAGTGCTCCATGCAGGAATCTCAACTTGCTTTAAAGAGTTCTTTTTTCCCCTATAATTTGCTATCCTTGTGTTTACATAAAAAAAAATAATGCTTTCAATCACCAAAAAAAAAAAGAAAATGTGTTCTCACTGCCTCAGGCTAGATTGGAATAAGAAATATGCTCATGGAGGAAAGCTACCTTGCCTTTTTAAAGGACTGACTCAGTCCTCAGAGGGCCATGCTGGGGTGCTGAGTAAGTGCAAGGCAGAGACATATTTGCACCTCTTCAGCTGTCCTTGTTGAGCCCCAGCGTTCTCACTGCTCCTGGTCAGCCTTCTTACTGCTGTCATCCAGGCATTCCACTGAGTGCTGAGCTCTCACACAGACTTGTGGTAATTCGCTTTTCTTTGGTGCATGTCAGTGTCAGGAAGGAGATTTTGCTCCTGCACCAGCCTCTAGAGCATGGGAAATGCTGTATCTTTTACCAAACAGAGTTGGAATGGTCACACCACCACCCAACCCCACAATGTGTTCACAGACATGGTATGCAGCACTGTGGCAGGTTTACCTTTATTCTTATTTTTCATTTTTTCATAGCATGGTGCAAGTAGTTTCAGCAGCCCACACTAAGCTTCCTTTTCAGCTCCTTATGACTGTGCCTGCCATTTAGTCTTTCCTCATTTGAGAGTGATTCATTTCCTACAGTCCACCTGCAGAGCAAGGATTAGCGGCATGCACTTATCTGGCATTGGTCTGACAGATTATGAAACAGGGGATGGGATGCACCTAGTTAGAACTGGGCACTTTCTTCTTAAGTGAGTTCAGGAACAGGAACTTGGTAATGGGGAGGATTTTGCTCCACAGGTAGACCAAGGAATAGGTTGTTTTTAAGCCTAGACCCTTCACTCTCAGCCTCACACAAAAGGGGGCTGCACTCTTTTGGGGCTAGAAGTTCAAGCAGGCTATCAGATATAAGGCTAATGAGGAAAAGCTCATCACAGAGTTTTGCACACACCTTTTGAAAGAGCATTTAGTCAGTACACAAATGTTTAGGAAGGTTGTAGAGAACAATACATAGGAGAGTAAAACTTCTGATTGACCACTTTTCCTGGTGGATTTTGTTGCACATTTAACAGCATTGAGAGAAAAACCTTAGCCAAACTTCCCATATTGTTGCCTAATCAAGCACTTCATCATATATACCAGTGGGAGTGCAAGTATTGTCCAAAATTAAGTTTGAAAGCCAAGGACATCTGCTTCTCTGTATTTAGCCTGTATCCCAGCAATAAGTACAATTTCTTGTTTGTCTACCCAGCCTTTCAGTTGTTCATTTACACTGAATATCTTAGCCTGGGTTGATGTTTTATTTGCTTAATGCTTTTCTCAGCTTCTAAACAGGAATCCCACTAAACCAAATAATTTACAAAGACATATCTAGGATATTTTTCACACATTTTTTTCTGCTCAGAAAGTGACCAAAGCAATTCTGAAAACCAGAAAACTATAAAAGAGGCATTATGTTTCATATTCAGCATCCTTGTCCAGAGCTGGCTTAATAATTACTTATTACATTGACCACCATATAGACTGCGTGATGGGACATGCACATCCACCTACCACTCACTTCTTAACCAGATAATCATCTATTTGCCACAGCATACCACCCATGAAAGTACTGTAGTGGCTGTTTGGTTCCTGACCATGAATAGCTACCCTTTTTGCCATGACTATGGTTGTTCAAAAGCACACTGCATAATAAGCAGTCCACAGTAAGAGATATAATATCTCCATCCACCTCCAGATGGATGTTGGCAACAGTCACTGAGTAAAATTGAGATCTTTCTCTTGCCTATGTAGTGTCCCACACCACCTCTTCACCTTAGTGTGCATATTGTGAAACTAGCTTGGAGAAATAAGGGTATAAGGCCAGATTTATCATGCAGTCATGTGGTTTATCTGTAACTGTAGTTTCTGACATGGCAGCTGTTCACATGTAAATAATAACAATAATTTCAAATGGGCTAGTATTCACCATGCGTCTTTTAAAAATTACTTCATTTTGTATTATATTGACATTCCAAAGCCAGTACTCATAAGTAAAATATTTGTAAAATAAGTCGGCTTTAATTCACAGAGAACTAGCCAAGTCACATCAACAATCATCCATGAAGAGTAACTTTTCACTTCCTTAAGCAACAGTCACTGCCAGAACCGGCTCCCTTTGAAAAGCTGTACAACCCCACTGTGAAGCCAAAAAGTGTCAATGAAAATGATTTCTCAATCTGTGGGTAGAGACTGTGCTGGGATTGTTGTTATTACTTGGTAACTTAAACATTCAGAAATGACAGCTTGAAATAAATAATTTTCATACAATAACTTGCACAACAGAGACCTTAATTTGTAAAGTGAAAACACATCAGAGATCATTGAACCAGGAGCAAAGATGAAGCAGGTTACCAGTTTTTGCTTCCACAAGACCTGAAGACCACAAGACACAACTCCTAAATGTTTGTTCCTTTCCTGCACAGAAACAAGGTAAGAAAATGAACTCAACTCCTGCTCACTGTATTAAGTTTATCTTTTGCTTATCACGTGCAACTGAAGGCCTGTGTAGAGGAGATTACAAAGCTGCCCATGTCTTTAAAGGAAACTTTGGACTTTAACCAAAAGCCGGTCTGGTTAAGTGCTAAAGGAGAGACCTCTCTGACACCTCTTCATTGGTCACTGGTGGTCCCAGAACCTGAAGCAAGCATGTGCTCCACCACCACAGTGCAGGGCCCCAGCAGGGCTGGGTGAGTGCTGCTGCAGCTCCCTGGTGTGTGCCAGGAGCTCGGCTCAACACCTCACTGGTTGGACTGTCACAGCACCAGCTTAATTCCACTCGATGTCCTCCTCCCCTATCCCTTGCCTCTAAGAGTCTCTTTCTTGCCTTGATGGTTGCTTATTCTATGCAATGGTGCATCCTAACATTTCCTCTCAGTCTGAATGTCCAGCCGATTTTACAGAGCCCTGCAAGTGTTAATGGATGCAATAACCAACTGTCAATACTTTACCCTAAACATACAGAGCCTCATTCTCCTAGATTTTGGAAGACAAAATCTTATAAATCAAATTCTGAGTTACAACTCCCAGTACTGAAAGCTGTTTTTATAACCTTTCTGCACTGGCCATCATTTTCATAGTTCTTTTGTATGGAGCTTTCTGCACAGGCAGGAGAAGTCGCTCTGTCTGAAGGAGGTGACAGTTATTTGAGGAGAGACTCCATGATTTGCAAATATTTTGTGTGACAAGAAGTGCATTCAACTCCTTAGTTTCAACTCTTGACAGTATATGCTTTCTACAGGATCCACCACAAAAAAATTAATGCAGGAACTGCATGAAGACCTTGAGAAATAAAGCAAAATTAAATCCCCACTCTTGGCAACCTTTATTAAATTAGTTAATTTGAGACAGTTAATGAATGAGAAATAATTCAACCAAAACAATATCCCTTGGCATTTAGTTAAGAGGTCTAAATGGAAGCAACTTAGCTTTCTATCAAAAAAGAACCTAAGAAACAAAGTGAATTTTTCAATTATTTTACATCCTTACAGGACCGTTTCTTTTGGTTTTCAGCTTGGAATGGTGAAAACAGTCTCATTTCTTTTTTCAGCAAGAAAGCATTGAGTTTCTATGTGCATCTATGAAACTGTTGTGCTTTAGTATTTTTGTGAATCATTACTTTTTTAAGTTCTATGCTGTCATGAAACACAGGCAGCTGGGAAAAAGAATTAGAACAGAAATAAAGATATCCAGATACTGATCACTGCAAACTGCTGGAAAACAGCAAAACAAGCACATAATCTCTGGGGAAGCACTAGGCGTACTTTTTCTCTCAGGCTAAAATTTTTTTTTAAAAGTTAATTTTTACTGAAGGCAGGTGGGGGATGTGGAGTGTTTGTGCACAGACAATTGTATCACCAAACTGGGCAGAAGATTTTACCTCAAGACACTGCAGGGCAGTGTCACGTCATATGGAGGTCATCCAGGCAGAAGGCTCTCAAGAATATCTGAGAAGGCAGTTGTGCTTTTTGAAATTATAACTTGGATGGTGTCAAACATAAAAAATTAAGCAAACAAACAAAGCCAAAGAAAATATCAAACTCAAATGAATAAAGGATAATAGGAAAAAATCCCCAAGTGTGAGAACTCTCAAGATTTATGACATTACTTCAAAGATTGCTGCAACTAGCTAAGGGGTCAAATTCCAAGCTGTCTGGCTTCAACCTCACTTTCAGACGAGTCCCACTTCAAGGCTGCCCTACTGAAGCTGCATTTCCAGCTAGCTGAAAGGCCCACTCTCAATTGGTTACTGTGGAAATTACTGATTTCCAGACTGGACAGAGAATTTAGGAACCCACAGCCAAATTAAGAAGGTGCAAATTAGGACCTTCAACATTCTCAAAGTGTGTCACAGCCATCTCCCTTTAAGCACATTTGTCTTCATCCAGACATCATTCAACTCCAGTTCAACTCCTTCAGGCTGGATGAGGTAGAAGCAGCTGTACATGCTGGCCGCAGGTGCAAGTAGTCACTTCCAGCCCTGGAGGGATAGAGCTGCTGTGAGCCTTTACAAGCACTTCACAGCAGATTTTCTCTTCCTATTGTGATCTCTTCAGCTGTTTTTGATGCCTTCCCTGCCAGAGGAAGTGAGTTGCTGACTACTAGCAAACACATTGCATCCCTATGGTCACTTTTGAGTCCTTGAAGGCTCATAACACACAGTTAAGTGACCTATTATGAATGAACAATTCTATCATCTTCTTGGATAATTACCTAATTTTATTACTTACTGTTTTCTAGGGAAGACAATTTATATATGCCTGGGGAGTGTTGTCTGTCATATAGGCACAGCTTGCTTTCTAATGCCTGTCTGAAAAGGTGCATACACCACTTAAACCCTTTACTGACTGATTCTGCAGTAGTTCCCAAAAACTTGCTGGAGTATTTCATGGGTGCAAAAGTTGTGTGGAACTTTTTTCCAGATATGTAATAAATTATTTTTCCACATCCTATCTTACACTTGTTTCAGTGCTGCTAAAAATTAATGGTATTCTCGGCAAATCAAAGCAATTTCCAGCAAGTCCAACTCTACTTTGAGCCTGATTTTCAATCACCCTGAGTTTCCCATGACTTCATTAGAAGTTATGAGGTTGGTGTATTCTTGGAAGTAGATCCCTGAATGTTTGGCAGAAGGTCAGAGACACAAGTAACTGGAGATGCACTTATAAAGGCTCTCATCAATAGAGGTTTCTGATATCTCAAAATATTCTGATTCAGAGTACAGTCTCAAATTTATGAAATTTTTGGTGAAATGAGCAATGAAGTTTGCCCCAGTTTTATGGGAAAGGCTGTGGGACTACAAGAGGAGAAAGGGGACCTGGGAAAACTCAGACTCAGAGAAGCCTGCATGAAGCTGTCCTCTCTAGTAGTGCTGGGGCTCTGGGGCCATTGCTTCTTTGGCAGCCTGGGAGCTGGAGGAACAGGGTTAGCAAACAAGAAGAGCTCCCTAAAAGCCTTTCCTATATTATTGAAATGTTAATGAACAGTAAGAGTATAAGCTCTTTAACAGTCTGATTATACTTTAACAGTCATTATTATACTTCCTTGAAATCTTCCTGAACAGATTTAAAATTAATTGTTACAATGCTGATTTGTTGTAGAAGGCTGGAAGCAGTCCTGTAGTTCACTCACCATGTTTATAACCCACTCTTACCCAATATCTTATTCATAGAGATATTCATATCTGTAGCCAACACATTAGCTGGCAGGACTTCTTTTTACTCAGACGTAGGCTTGAAGAGGGGAGAGGAAAAACACAGTTAACATTATTAAACTAATAATTATAAGGAAACCATGTCTAGTGACAGAAGTATATGTATATAATAGAAGCAATATTTTCTTCTTCTGATAAAACACCAAATAATACAGGTTACTTGCACAGCAGTGTCAGCAACATTGGCTGCAACACATAACCTGACCACAGCCACAGCAGAGAGGAACTTGCTCAGTATGCTTTCATTCACTGGGTTCAGACTAGGTGTAACAATATGCTCTTGATCTCACACAAATGCCCCACCTGTGAAAGGTGTCAAGATACTTCCATGGGCATGAGGACCAATCAACCAGGAATGGATTGTGAGATCATTAATTATACAATGCACTTTCCATTTTTCAAAGGGATAAAACTATGATACTGGTATTTGTAATAGAGGAAGCATTGCAGGTTTGTAGTTTGATCCACTGAAAGGAATCTCACTTCTCTGCAGTTCTTTGTTTCTAGTCTTCCATGGTAATAGCTCTGGTTCTGTTTTCCCCCAGAAATTAATGTCTATTCACTTAAAACGCTAAAATTCTGTGCTGAGAGTCTCTTCCTATTTCCTGTTGGTGCTGACCTGCCTAGTATAGTGTGTCTGAGCTCAGATAATCCCATCTCTTAAGTATTTAACTTGCCAAATCTTCATTGTTTCAGTGAATACTTCAGAATTTTACGAAAAATACAGTTATTTAAATGAAAGAATGGAGAGGATACTTAAAATTTATTTAAGCCCAAGAACATTGTTTTGAGGAGGAATGCACAGGAACCCAAGATTCCTGTTTCCTTGGGAAAATGTTCTCTACCTGGAGCAGGTCCCCTTTCTACTGGTGTACTACGTCAGTCCATAAGATGGGGCTGACTGTTAGCCTGCAGGCTGGGGCATCGCCAGGAAGGTGTGACACCTGGCTTCCCATCCAGAAAGTATTTCCTGATCTACACAAAGTGAAGACTGCAGGTAGACACCTCTAATCTTGCTTAATACTGACCCATACTTGAATGAACAAAGGCAAAAGAATAGAATCATAGAATCATTTATATTGGAAAAGACCTTTAAGATCATCAAGTTCAACTATTAACACAGCACTGCCAAGTCCACCCCTAAACCACCCCCCATCCAGGTTATGAGCAGCCAGTTTCTCCAGGAAAATGCTGTGTCAAATGATGTCAAAGGCTTTACTTTATCTGTCAAAGCCCGGATAAACAACATTCAGTTTTTCCCTCATTCACTAAGTGTATCATTTTGTCACAGAAGAAGATCAGCTTGGTCATAAAACTCAACCCTGTTGTCACCATCATTAAGCTCTCGTAGTTTGGTTTGTATCTGCATTATTTTAAATAACTGTTGCAACAACTGAACTGACAAAGTTCTCGTTCAGAATGTCTGTGAGTCTGCACTCTCTTCAGAAATTGCTTGCCAAATTCCTATATAAACTAGTAGATTTACAATTACAAAAACTGCATCTCCTATGCAAAAGTTTATTAAAACTAACAAGACCCATAGAGATGAGTAATTTGCAACAACCTTATGATCATTATTTATTTTTTTAAAATACTCTTTTTTTAAAAATAGTTTCTTTTGAAATATGATTTTTCAGCAGCGTCATTTTCATAATGACAACATTCATTTTTTTCATGTTGGCATCTTGCTTGTGAAGCCTAAGTGTTGGTATTTTCCCTTTAAAGCTTAGGCATCCTTAAGAACTTACAGGGAAAAGACTCAAAAACATACATCCAAAAAACTAGCTCATTATGAAAAAAAGAGAGGAGAATTCGTAAGAATAGGAAAGCATTCAAGAGTATATCATATAAACTACAGTTGAAAAGACTTTGTCAACTTAGAAAATTATATTTTCCAAAGCTATACTTGTTTTTTCCTATTTTTCCTTCACAAAGAAAAACTTTCTGAAAACAAACAAACCAAAATACAAACCCAAACAAAATAAAATTAAAAAAAAAGCCTAAAACTTTTATTCTGAAAAAAAGTATATATCGTTTATAGTTGAAGATCAGTATTGAAATGACTGGATTTCCAAGATTATATTCTTTAAATGTCAGCTTTAGAAAGAGGCAAAGTACTTTAAAAGAGTAATTCACATCATTGGAAAGAGCTGTACTGTTACCAAAAGTTTCTTTCTGTTTGCCTTCAACTGTGAGGACATTTAGCCATAAGCCATATTTTAAAAGTTTGCCAAGTAGTTATTTTCCTCTCAGATCAGGCGAAAAAAAATCTCTTTTGAGCAAAGTCTTCCTAAATAAGTTTATGTATTTGCTCAATATATGGCATTTCTTTGTGAAAGGCTTCTGTCTACAACTGCTTATATCAACTGCTGAATTTTATTTCAGTTTTGGAAGAGTTTGTTTTTTGTGCTTTGGTGTTTTATGATTTTTTTTACTTTTTGGGGTTTTTTGTTTTTTACATTTTCCCTCCTGCTAAGTGCTGGCATAAGTGACTGGTAGACAGACCTTGGCTGGCAGATGTTTTTTACATAACTCCATTGCCCAGCAAAAGAAACATATTTTTTTACTATGAGATCATGGGCGTTCTGTGTACCTTTCATAACTATTAAAGTTACTTGGACATGCTACAAAATATCTTTTTGCCTTTACTTTTTCCATGGGCCAGCTTCTTATTTTTATCTCTTTTCAGTGGGAAGATCACCATACTTGAAACAGGACCTACCAAATGGATGTCTGGCTTTCGAGTGTAAGTCTGCAAATGCTAATTTATTGTCAAAGTGTTCCACACTGATTGCAGTGTTTCAGGACCGATGTTCTTTTAACTCTTGTTACTTTTTTTGTCCTTTAAATCTCGTTTGCTGGATTGAAAACAAGTAGTTATGTGCCACATGATAAGCATTTCTGAGTTCTTCAGTCTTCTCTTTCAAACTAAACCTGTGTTTTTCCTTTTAGGTATATGCTTGAACTTCTTGTTCCTGGTATCTTAAAAGGTACGGATTAGCAGGCTGCAGGGGTTTCTTTCATAGTATCATAGAACATACTCTTATCTAAGTCCCAGTTTCAAGGAGTTAAGTTACGCTTTCCCTCAAGCTCTCAGAGAGCTTTCCTTTTTCTCCATGCACCCTTTCCCCTTGTAGCCTTTCTATTCCATTTTTAAAGCTCTATGGACATTTTTCTAGTGTATATCTATGTCTACAATGCTCAGCATCAAGAATGTGATCTTGAGGTGATTGTTTCAGCACTAAAGCATCGCTGCCTCCGCATTTTTCCTTTTCCCCTAATTTCATTCTTTGGATTATTTCTGTAGGAACTGTATTTTCAGAGGCTAGATGGCAAATTCAGGGGAAGGCTGGACAAAAGAAAAATGGCCATGTATGAAAACTAAACTTAAAGCACCTGTAAAAGGAGATATGTTTTGCATTTTTTCTCCCTAGAGTACCTTAGCCCACATATAAAACAGAACAATTCTCAACCCATTCGGCCCAACAATCATTCAAAGTGAGCTCTGCTTCAACAATGTGATACATGCCTTTGGGAAAATATTTTCTGGAGTGCTTCCCTTAACACAACACAGTCTTCAGGATATATGTTTGTATTTTGCAGTTTGTGTTGTGGGTCATGTTATGAGTTAGTAGTGACAACAATTACCTGTGAATGATTGTTGTAGCAAGACCTTAGCAATGTTCAAAGAATATGTGCCAGCTACATAAAAATTGTGTTTTGTTCTCTTTAGTCAGCCGCATATAAAGTTGCATAAGCAGAGTGTGGGTAGTAATGTTTGTAATTCATACATTTGAAAGGAGCACAAAGGAGCAACTCAGATGGTAAAACAAGTAGAAGGTGAAACGGAATGTGGTTAGTCTGGAGTTAGATGGGAGGCTAGAAAATTTTCTGCAAACTACTGGATATCAGCACAAATCTCCACTGCAATCTTCCATTCCTCTTGCAACACACTATGCATTCACAGTGTCATAAAACTGGGATTACAGGAGACCAGTCAACCTCTGTCATCTTCCCTTCATTTTAGGGGTTTATAAAAACTGAATTTCTCATAAAGATTCTTCAAAGTGTATCTTGTTAAGAGAAATGCAAATAAAAAAGTCTTCACAGAATATTGTTGTCTTAGTGAACGTTGTCTCATTTAGCTATGAATAAGAGCTGGGCAAAGTTTTCAGTGCAAAATTCCAAATCATATGAAACATCTGGGTTTTAATTCTATTAAAATCCAAAACTCAGCCCAAGTTCTTCGAAAGTTTTGCTGAACTTCACAAGCATTTTTGTATTATGAAACACAGTGCTGAGGAAAGCTGTCCTGACTTGTGGTTTGAATGGATACCATATAAAATATCTGGATTTTTCACAAGATTAGGTGTAACTTGGTGATTTTGACAGAAGGTTTTATTTGAATTTTGGATTTTGACTTGAACAAAGACAGAAAATGCAATGTTTACATGGATCATATGGATTACAATCCAAACTCAGGGTTAGGAGGAAAACAATATTTTGAAGCTCAGTAAAACAGAATGAGCAAAATATTTGTTATACACGGATTTCATGAGATAATAGCACGAGCTCAAGTATATTAAAATGTTTTTATATTTACATCTGGTTTAGGGTACCATTAATGAAAATTAAACAAAAATATCAAAGTTCATGGTCATTACATCAGATGTATATTTGTGAATGTAAATGTTGATTAACTCTGCCTAAATGACTGGTAAGAACTCATTTCAAACTTTCTGATTCTACCTTTTTCCACAGTTTATCCTAGAAAAACCCACTGGGAAGGAAGGAAAAAAAATTACACCCAGCAGTAAAACATTCAGAGCTAGTGTGTTTTAGTCCAGTTCTCATCTGCAGATTAGGTATTTAAAAGTCCCTACTGTAATGATTATCTGCAGATCTGTAAAACCTAGTTTAAAATAAGTTAAAATATGCCTCAGCTCTTGCTGTGGCCAAATAGCTATACCCATACTCATTTATGTCTAAGTTGAATTAACTTATATACATGTATTATTGATTTACCTTGAACTTCATGTACAGAGACTATTTCTTATTTATGTAGGCAATGTTTGTATTTACTTATGTTACTCAACATTCAAATACCAGCCCAGGGAACTGTTTTAATTGCAAATCACGTAGTTTCCCAGAGCCATTTCCAAACTCCAAGTGAAATGCTGACTACAACAGAACAGGTCACATTGAGACTCTGCTGCCACCAGAGTGCCACCAGCTGAGATGTTACTTTTGCTTCTCTTTTTCCACCATGCCTGTTTCAAATCAGTGTATTGACAGTAAAGCACAGCATTCTTGAACCAATTTCAACTGCATTTATACAAGTAAATTATTTAATTAATTTTATTTTTCATCTGTTCAAGAGAAAGTTTGCTATATTAAATGGACCAAGAATAATAACATTGTCTTGCAGAATAAGTATTCTGCCAGGAAGAAACAGAATCAAGACTTGTTTGAACAGTGAACATACAGAACTACCTCTATCTGGATATCAAAAAATGTCTAATGTGAATATTGCTCTCGAATTTGGCACAAATTTATTTTTGCTGTAGTACTATATGCTCTGATTTTATGCTGCTGAAATATTCTTATTAAAAATAGAAAAAATATTTTCTGATTTTTCTCTAAACCTTCATTCAAATCAGTCCTGTAATGAGGATGGCACTAGAGTGTTAGATACAATTTGACTGCATGGCTTTACAACAATAATAACACCTGTACTTGACCTACTTGATCTTGACTTGGTCTACTTTTTGGCAACAGAGAAGATCCGATGAGCAAAGTGGAGATTGATGGCCATCTTGGCCACAGTGACCATGAAGCAAGAAAGTTTAAAATCTCTGTTGGCAGGAGGAAGAGTGCCAGCAAAACCTCCACTCTGAACATGAGGAGAGCAGACTTCAGGCTGCTCATGAAACTAGTGAGTGAAGTCCCCTGGGAAAATGTTTTTGCAGGTGCTGGGGTCCATCAGTGCTGGTCACTTCTCAAATATCACCTCCTAACGGCACAGGAGCAGCAATTCCCAAATGTCAGAAGTCAAGCAGGCAAGGCAGAAGGACTGGAAAAATTTTATGTTCAAAATGGGGGATATTTGTTTATTATTATTCAAGAAGTCTTGGAGACATAGAAAGTTGTCAACTCAGAAGTGATAAAAACAGAAGGGAAAAAAACCCTGAATTATTAGAAAGAAATAAAGAACCCAAGAAAAAAGCAGCATTGTGCAGGGATCCAACTCTAGAACCAAAGTTAGGGCTTCAGAATGAGTGAGATATTTTGAATATCCTTTTCAAACTCATGTTTTCTCTCGGTGATGAAAAAACTGGTGACATCTGTTTAAATTATCAGACATCACTGTCAAACAAGGATCTGTTGGGTCACATAGAGTCTGGTGGATTTATGAAAAATATTACTGTAGGATGCTGTGATACCCCAAATTGATGGAAGATAGGCTATTAGATGAAATGGTCAGGATACAATCTCTGTAGTAGGTTATCAAAAAAATTTTGATGGATTGAGTCTGAAGAGCTATCCTCTTTTTGCTTTTTTTCCCATTGACATCCACTGGCCACCAGTGACACTGACATGGTACCACATACAAGCTATCTGTCTGATGAGTACAAATTCAGTCTATGTGTCTGTTAGTAAATAGTGATTAAAATTCCACTTACTTCAGGAGTAGTAGTACACCTAAACCAACTTCATTGCCAAGAATTCCTGAAAACCTGGACATAAGTGCCATACAAAATGTTACTTGGTGACCCGAGACCAACCTGGTAGCAGTGACTGCAGATCCTCACTTAAATAATGAAGTGAGCTCAATATTCTTTATGTGTATGCTAGGTTGAGCTTAAGCAGTGGTGAAGCCTGAATTTCACCTTTGCTGACTCTTCTGGAAGAAAGATTCCTATAGCACTACAATGGGTAGATTTGCTCATGTGCTTTTGTATTATTATATTGTCCTGTGATGTTTTCTTTTTCTATTTAATTGCAACAGTAACTTTGACATGTATTCAAACTGTTCAAATGTTTTCTCTAATCTTATGTTTCAGTCTTCCATTTTGTTTGGCTAATTGTGACAAAAGTTGCTCTAAGAAATGACAATTGTTGCTTCAATTCTTATCTCACAGTTTCATGTGGTCTGACAACAACAGAACCTTTGTGAGCTTGTTATTTCCTACATTTCTGTCAGGTCTTTTTGAGCCAGTGGAGGGAAAAAAACCCCACAATAATATGTCAGGTTTATCAGATGATCTTGAAGTGGAAAGATAATCAAGCTTGGCTTGTTTGTTTGAGGTTTGTTTGGTTTGGTTATTTTACACAAAACAGATTCTTTTGCAATGCACTGTGACAAGAGTTTTGAAAATGAAGTTAAAAAAAAAAAAGAAAAATCATACAAGCCACCTTAGACTTAGGCATTTTATTCTCTTTCAAAGTCTTTCAATTCAGTGCCATTGACAATTTCAGAACTCCTGCCTAATTGCTAAACCCTTTATATGGTTATATTCCTGTAGATAAATGCATGCAGACTGCACAGACATTGGGAACAGAAAAGGGTTTTTGAACTGGTGGGAGCCAGTTTTTGGTCCATCTCCCAAGACACTACAAAGCAAAATTATCTGTCCCTGAAAACACTGAAGTAAGCGAACAACACCAAAGCCCAGTGTGTGCTCCCTTCCGATATGATGGACACAAGCTGAAGCCTGTCCTTCAAGCAGGGAATTAGACCTCACTGTTCATAGCATAGGCTGTGTGACATTCAGTATAATCGTCCTTTTCCTTTGGCATTGAATTCCAAAGGAAGACTCAGAGCTCAGGATTCAGGCAGAAGATCTGTGTTCAGTCCCTATACAACTCTGCTATGTAACACAATGTTAGATGGTTAAAGCTCAACCTTTTCCTCTGCATTTCACTTCAACATACTCTCAAAGTTTACTGGTGAGGAGGTTTCTGAGGATCCCTCTGTCATAAAATGCAAGGGAAACTTGAGACCCAACTCCAGTTATGCATTGCTCAGGCTGGACACCAAAAGCTTGGACATGTTTTTGCTGGGCTTTCTTGACTATTATCATTTTCTTCCATTTTATAATGTCAGGTAATTTCCACAATCCATTCCCGAACAGGAAAAAAGTAACATAGTAACAGGTTATTCTTCTGCAACGTATTGTTGCAGATAATTCTCTTCCCACAACAGCATGACTCAGTGAAACAGACTAGATTCAGAAAATGTGAATTTTAAACCTTCAGTTTATTAGGAAAGCAAAAGCTTAAACAAGTTGCAACTGTAAGATCCATTTAAACTTCTGAGCATTTAGCTTCTACTTAGTGAGATAACCTTTGCTTTTATCACTCTCATTTGCATTGCTAAGGTTCAAAGGTAAATCAAGATGATTTAAGAAAAGACTGAGGAGATAAAACATATGTACATAGAACATTTGTGTTAGTTATTTATCATCCTGTGCAAGGAAATTAGTTTAATCTTCCATATTGCTCTCAAAGTCAGTGAGGTTCTCAAAAGATGGAAAATTATACAATTTTGCCATCAATATACATATTTTTGAAAACAAAGCCCAAAGCACTTAAGTGTTATTGGAAAAGTTATTAGCATTCCAGATCTTCCAGGCTCTCAGAACAGGAAATCTCCTGCAAAATCTTAAACTTGCCAACAGTGAGATTCAAGTAAAGAATATTCTGCATGTTTTTCAGCAGCTACTATTTCTGTTTAAATTAATTCACATCTCAATAATACACCATAAGGGCCTTTTCTTGATTAGTTTGTTTCTTTTAGAAAATCTAGGTGCTAATTAAAACCAGAGGAAAAATTCCTTTGCAAAGAAGGCTTAATTCCATAATTATAACACAATGCAGTAGTTAAGTATGAAGACTTATAGGCATGTTGTCAACCTCCTGGGATTCATGAAAATCTTTTTCTTTGTTCCAGTGAATTCTGTCTAGGAAAACCAACTCACATATGTGAGGTGCAGGAACATTTACTGAGTGGTTAGCAAGAACAGTAATAGCACTGAATTCCGGAAGTTCTTCCTGAGCATTGAGACTGTTTAGAAATATAAAGCAGAATAGAGAATGAATTAGAAAATTACATGTCCCAGCCCAGAAAATCAGTGGTACCACTGCCAACAGCAACTGCAAGGGAACCCGGATTAATAAAGTGAGAAAATGACAGCAAATCATACATACTTCAATGTTAACACTCATTTAACATCACTGTTGTTTGATAATAAGGTCAATACTGATGAAGCATTTCAATGTAATGACCACAGTAGAATGCTGCAACTCTGTGCACCCCCTCAGGACAATATCAGAAAGAAAATTTCTTGCACTAAGGAATCTGACTAATGGTAAATGAAAAAGTTAGTAAATTTACTTGTATCTGTTACACATCTGAAGAGAGGAGAAATACTGTACTGCCCCAATTTCAAGTGATTAAATGCTACCTTCCCTTTTGCCCTCAACACTGACTGCTAAGCAACAGTCATGAAGTAATGCCCAGTTAAAATTATTTCTTTGAGAACCAGCACTTTTCAGGTCTCATCTTGTCATGTAGCAGTATTCATGTTGACTATTAGCAACCATTTTTAAATATTCACCAGAATTGTTAAATTTTCACCAAATTTCATCAGCAAAGCAACCTTTAGTTTCAAAAGTAATTGTAAGGAATCTAAGTTACACAACTACAATCTCTTCCACTGAGTTTTGAGGAAGGCTCCAACCAAAATATTCATGCAGATTTCCTCAGAAAGAATCCAAGATAATCAGAAACTGGTGCACTCCTTGTTTCTTAGAAAAACAATAACCAAAAAAAAAAGTAGGAACCCCAACCCTTATTATTTGTGCTTGAGTAAATTAACTTTATCTTTGGTCAAACCAGTATTATATACAAAATACTTCTTTTTCTCACTTCTGAGAAATTGTTGTTAGAAAAAAAAAAAAAAGTCAAAGTTCAGTGAAAATGATCTGGATTCTTTTCCAGTTTGAATTTGTAGTTTGTTCCAAAATGGAAGGTAATTATAGCGTTAAAAAAGAAAAAATAAAATGAAGCTTGAAAGACAAATTAGAAGTCAATTATAAAACTAAAAATAAACATTCAGTTATCTGAAGACAAAATTTGCTGAGGAATGAGAAAATGTCCAATGCTTTAGATTACTTCCTGCCATGAAAAAACATTGTCCCTCTAGCTCTACATCTTTAATTTTAATATGTCAATATGCCCCTGTACATTTCCACCCTTTCAATATCTGTTTTTGTTATTTTCTTTTCCATTTTGCCTGAATATACCAATTTGCCAAGTGTTAGTCTGAAGCAGGGGCTCCAGATGGGGCCCAGAAGCTTGGACAAACTAAACAAGTTAGGAGAGCCCTCCACCTCATGACCAAGCAATCAGGACTGATACCCTGCCCATTTGCACAGCCATGTCATGGCTGCATAGGAATGCCATTACTCTTATCCATAAATATTTCCTTCTGAGACGAGATGGGATTTTGTCTCATGTTAGATCCCTAGGAGCTGTACTAACCTTCTCATAGATGGAAATCATTCATTCTGGAGACCCCTTAAGTTGAGATATCAAAGGTATGATGTCCATTCAGGAATTGATTAATTAATTATTACAGATTATGCACATCCTTTAATTCTAAAAGCATTTAACATGCACCTACTGAAAATTGCCCCATACTGTGTCACTAAGTGCTGATAAGGCAAAGGTAGCGAAGAACAAGAAAAACTGTACTAATGGGAAGAAAAAGGGTAAAGATTTCATACAAAAAGACTAAAAATTTAAATAGTTTTCTAATGACTGTTTTGAGTACTGGATCTTTTTAATCTTGCCTTGAGTTTCATGGTTTCTACATGATCAGAACTTCTCTGGTCAAATAGACTCTCCTCCACACCTGATTCAGTCATCTGGGTTTCTGCTTTTCACCAATGAAGGAGAAATCATCTCCTAGGAAGACACAACAAAGTCTTTTAAAGTGGGGGAAGTGGACTGTGGCCATTTTTTGCCATTGACTACACAAGATGCCTGAGGATACTTCATGGCTGTAAATGTCAAAAGCTATTTTGGGTCCCAGGCACCCCAAGAAACCATAGACATACGTACTGAACTAGTGGTTTCTTTGTTTAAGGGCCTACCATTCAGTGGGATGAGTCCAGGCTGTATCTTACAATAATTTGGAATCTGCAACAGATATGTGGTTGTCATGTGAGATCTTGGTTTCAGTTGACAGTATCCATCCAGGTGGACTGCTCTTACACAGGAGGGTTTTCAGTGTAAGTAATATTTGTGTTAAGGTCTTCTAAATCCTAGCTTTAAAGAAAGTTTCTAATAACAAGGATTTGTTTTCTTTAGAAAGAAAACTGCCAAATGATTAATTTCTTCAACTGCTTAACTGAGGAAAAAAATGTAGCTGTAGCTTAATTTTTCCTAGCATTAGAGAAGTTTTGAAGATATCACTTCATTAACACTATGTGAATTTCCAGTTAATTCTTTGCATATTTTCTAGTTGTGTGCATTCTTAAGGTCAATTCAGTTGTAATCTCTTTTGTCCTCAGCTATTTTTTGATACAATTCTTCCTTTCTGTCTTTGGCACTGCATATTTTTTTCTGCTTACAAGTTCTTAATTTTGATTCTTAGTGCTTTCCTTATTCCTTCCAAAATATCTCAGTAAGGGCTGAAACAGCCAGATGGAACAGCCCTGTTTTTTTGATCATGGGATGAAACAACGGACACTCTAAAGTTTTAAAGGTAATTCTGATAATTAAAAGTCTTCAAGGAAACTGTAAAATGCAGCAGCAAATCCTACTCATGGCTACACAGTAAATATGGGGCATCTGAACTACCTGCATTTCCTATAACTCCAGACCCACAACTCTGAAGACCTGATGCATGTGGTCTTCCCATGGACCTCCTTAACTCCAGAACTGGACAAAGAACTAGTTAGGTTAGCAGTAGAATAGTTTACTTGGTTGGTTCATGCAGTCTCCTGTGCTTGCAGCCATCACATTTAAATCAGTGGGAACATCTGCAGAGAACAGAACAAATTAAGGAATTTGAGCATAGAGCACTACTATGCAATCCTAAGTATCTTGCATTTCTTTTTCATTTCTTATTAGCATACATTTTGCACACAGAAATAGCTGTAAAAGACTGATAAATGAAAAAATATAATAGATTCTTCTCCCATCTTGACCTCAAAAAGAGTTGTTCTATTTAGCAGAATTGTTAAAAACAGAATTCTTGTATAACTAGCAGTCTTATCTTACATTATCATCTGCCAGAATGAGACAAATGTAGACAAAACAATGTGCTTCTGTAAGAGAGTGCAACATAAGTAGATTAATGAAAGGTCAGTTATATAACCTTTTGAGATTTGCAAAAAAAGATGACACTTTCTGTGGCTGATAATCAAATATTAAATATTGAAAAAAATACCATTAACTCTGTTTTTTTTAAATTTTGTAATATTGATAAAAATATTCCTTTAAAAGATAGAAAGTAGTTTAGAAAACATGGAAAGATTTTTTTATGGCTTTAATGGCTTGATTTGCAGTGAGCTTAAGTTGCAAAGTTGCAGTATCTAGATATCCTGCTAGTCAATACAATATAATCAGTGTGAGTTTCAGGCATATGAGTTATTTAATTCCAAGTTTAATAAAAGGGTCATGTTTCAAGTATAAGCATAAATAATACCTGACATGGGATTAGAGTCATCTGTTGTGCTACTAAATAACTGAAACAACAGCCCCTATTAGCAGTCACATCAAGATCTTTTCATTCGTCAGCTCAAGTGTTCATTAAACAAATTCGTATCCTGCTATAATAATAACAAACTCTTTGCATATTCTATTGTGGTTGTTGTTACTGATTTTAAAGCACATTTGTTGCATTTATCTATGGGAAAGAAAGGCAAAGAAGTGCACTTTAACTACCTCATCTTTTTAGTAAGGCTTTGAAAAATTACTTGAATGTCATGATCATGTAGAGGTGCCCTATAGCTCCTGGCCAGAGTCCCCATGTACACCCTACAAGTTGAAAACAGCCTGTAGAGAGGGAAGCTCAGCTTGGTCTGGTGTAGCAGCACAGTCAGGGCATACACAAAGGCTCAGGGACCCAGAAGTGAGGGGAGCTGCTGATGAGTGATTCTGACTTTCAAGGAAACACTTTATCCAAACTTTCCTCTGAAGAGAGAATAAGGAGCTCAGAACTCACAAGTTCTGCTTACATTTGTGGCTTCCTATGCTGTTTGTTAAATTCTGTAGATCAACTTTGGAGGGAATTGTATCTCCCACTGACCATATAAGAAGAGGGGGCAAGTGGTATGATTTGTTTCACTTTATCCAAAGACAGAAAGTTAACTTTATGCTTTGCAAAACCTTAACTGAAGGTGCCTATGTTGCCTTTTAGGATTTCACACTAAGACAATGAAACTCATTCAGATTAATCAATAGTTCATCTAATCATCAGGAAACTATAGGGTAAGTCATAAAATCTCCAGTCTTTGAGAACACACAAAATCCTTTACCCCTATCTATAGGAATTACGTAAGATAAAAACGTGCTGGGTTTTTGGTTGCGTTTGGGTTTTTTTGGTAAAAAGAACTCCAATGTAAACCTTAGGAGACATACAACAGACCAAAGACTGATCATCCTCATCCTGGCATTCCAGACTGATTTAAGAAAGATCACTACACCTTTGAAACATAAGGTTTTGCTAAGGAAATGTACTTGAATAAATTTTTCAATGTTGACTGTACTTTCTGTGCTTCTTATGCTAAAATGAATGTCCTCATACATATTTCAGTGAGGTTTTTTTATTGAGTTAACAGGCCTCTGTGAAATTTTTTTTTTATACAAGATTAATGCCACTTCTTAACATGACCAAGTTTGCTGACATAATATAATTCTTGTAAACTCAAAATCCAGAGGAGTTGTCATAGGAAATTGTATGTGTAGGACCATATTTCTCTCCTTCTGTACCAGCCAAAAGTCAAAGATATATCATTAGTTGCTGAAGTTAAAAAAACCAAAAAATAAATAAAAGGCCTGGAATTCTGAACTATGTCGTATTTTGAATTCTGTAATATTTCTTAGACTATTCATGTTTCTAAGCCATGTTCAATAGTATTTCTTTCTAGAATACTCAAGACTGTGATAGACTTTTTGATTGGGATGGGATGAAGGTCCTACAAGAGGAAGGCAGGAAAACGTGGTAGGTTTGTTTTTCACTTGTGAGTGAACCCAGGATACAATCCAGGAGTTCAACCCAACCTTGGCAGGAGGGCACAGCATGGAAATCCCAGATCACTCACAGGGAATAAGATTTAGTCAAGATGAGCTATGGACAAGGAGTAAGCTCTTCACACTGATTTCTAGGGAGTGTCCTTTGGCCTTTCTAAGTCCCCATCTTTCTAAATGTATGGGGAACAAAACAAGATTATTTTGCCCTCTGATCTCTCAAAAATTTAAAATAATTGTAAGATAATTTCATCTTTTGTAAGATAATTTCATCTTTTGTGTAATTTAAACTTCTCTTTATCCTTTTCTTGATTTGCCTCATATATCCTAGAATGATGGTTGTCTCTTTTTCTAAGAGCATGATGTTGCTGACTTTTGCTCAGCTTGTTTTCTTCAGTAAGTACTATTTTCTCTTTCACAGCTCTGCTGTAGCTCTTCTTGCTTTTTTTTCTCCAAAATGGATCCTTTCTTTCATCTTTATAGTATTTAATCCTAATATTTTTCATATTATTTCTCCAGCTGGTCAAAGTCATGAAAATGGCATTAAAATCACTGAAATTAAGGCAGTAGATTAAAGAGTAAATTGTGTGTTTGACTTCTCTAATTGGTTCTTAAATTAAATTTATATATTGTGGAGTCTCTTTAAATAAAACAAGGCATTTTAAAACTTTCCATTCCATAGTGAAGCTGATATGACTCTGAAGTTATACAAGCTGTGTTTAGAAGGCCAGCATTCTCTATGTACCTTATTAACTGTAATGTGTATGCTGCAACCAGCTGTTTTCTGGCTGTATAAAATAAAATGATCATTTTGTTGAAGTAAATCAATACCAAATAAAAGAGACAAAGTTTGCAATAGATAAAATTGATCCCCAGCAAAGACTCTGCACATTTCCTGCTTAGACCTACTTATTAAGAGAGTTGCTTGGTTCTCTAAATCTTTTGTAATAGAACCCATATAAATAAACAAATCCTGTGTTTGTGTCCATGGTTACATTTTATTTCACAATGCTATATTATAGGATCATTTTTAGGCCTCCTTTCTGGGGTGTCCCAAAAGATTATTAACTCTGGAGCAGAATACTTTAGATAGCATAGGTAATCAACATACAAGTACTAAAACCACCTATTTTTATGCATTAAACTTCTAGTGAATAAATGCCATTTAACTAATTAGGGTTAATATCTCCACATCATCTATAAATACAAATTAAAGAACAGTACCATCAATATATTTTAGTCTAGGGCCTTTTAATAGTGTTTTTAAACACGTGGTTGGAATTACATCAGATTAGGATCTTGGTAGAACTAGGTTGGATGTACAATGCAAAACAAGATATTATTTTAGGTGGAAAAAGTCAATTGGAACTGATAGAGTTAAAAAGTACTATGGTAAATAGACATAATAAAGCTAAAGAAGTCTCAGAGCTTCATAATGAGACCATCCATAAACAAGATAAATCTAAAATGAAATATTGACAATCAATTGATGACAAAACCAAAGTTCATCTGAATTAGGTATTGAGTGTAAATCATCAGTGACTATTCCAAAATTTCTTTCAGATGTTATATTCTTTCAAAATAAGAACATTAAATACAGTCAGATATGTAACAGTGTATGACAGGACATCTTCCTTCATATACATAGTTTTATTGTCTTTTTATTTTCAGAAAACTATCAGCTGGAGCAGCTCAATTTGCAAGCCTCCTTGAGAAGAAAGAAAGAATTAAACATTTCTTTCTCTGCAGTATCTTGTCCTTATCAAGACTGACATGTTTGTTGATCTTTTTTTACTCGTTGACTGTGATCAGTTTGTCCTGCAGGTTTTGACTAGTAATTTTATTGAGTGCTTTCATAGCAGTCCCATAATCATCTCCCTCTTACTCCTCTTTTCAGATCATTAATGAGAAAAAATTGACTAATCTACAATGATAAGGAAACAATTTATACTACTTTTCCTGCAGGTTAACACATAGTTTCCGTTATTTTCTTTTGTCTGCTGTGAAAACTTTGCATTAATCTTTTCTAAGAGATTTTTCTGGATAGTTTGTTGTACTTAATCATCATTTGGTTTTTCATTTGACTGTTAAATATGATCATCTCCCAGTGGAACTAATTTGAGGTTACAGTTTTAATGCCATTGTTGTTTTCGCAATTGTGCAACGGTTCTGCTGAGTAAATCCATGTGGGCAAAAAAATTGCTCATTCGAACTTGAGGCAAAGGCCAATTAGTTATGGAATATTTTAATTGCGCTTTCTAAGAGCTAGGAACAAAACATCAGGACTATATGCAGCAAAAACAAAACAGACCTTCTTCCTGGTTCATCAGACAAAGAAATATTTTTACCAGTACCTATGATGGTGGAGGAAAGAAATAGTTTGGATATGGATTTTTTAATATCCATTCTCTTATTGATCATTTCACCTTACTGCTTAAGAAGTCTTAAGGCTTAAGGAACTTGCAGGCAAATATGCATTATAAATTCTCTTTTCCCTTATTTTCTTCAGATTCAGGTTCTTTCCCTCATTTCCTTTAGATCCAAGCTTGGATGATGTTTGGAGATTTTCAGATGTTGAGTGCATAATATATTTCCTGCACACCTTACGGCAAATTTTCACACTTTCGAAATATACAGCTGTTTCTGCATAGAGGCATAAAGTGATGTCATAGAGGCTTATAAAATTGAGACACATAATATATTCAAATGAGATTTACTTTATAAACCAGTTAAACCAGATAAACCAATTAAACCAAATAAAGCTCTTGAATACAGCATTTGAATATAGATTTGTGATGACAAATGGAATTGATACTACATGAGCGATTCAAGAATTCTTAAGGTTTTAGAAGGATAACACAAAATGTATAATCATACATAAAATCAAGTGAGAGCTCTCAGCCTCAAGGAGTTACCTTGTCAGCAATCCAACCCAAGGGGAGAAGTCCCCACTGCAGACCTCCTGCAGACCCACTGCTTCAAGGACCCACTCAACTGACTCGCTCTGGCAAGTCTCCATTTATACCCCAGCTGAGTCTGACCTGTGGTCAAATACGGTCACTTCAGCCTTCATCGGCTGGGGAGTCTTCCCTGCCACCCCACAACAGCCACCGTGCAGTCACGATGGGGTCAACCTGCCCAAGGGCTGGTCAGTGTTATGTGGCTGCAGCCAGCCGTGACATGGCTCAGGTCAGACACAGGTCACTGGCTGGAGGGCCTCGATCGCTGCTGCAGCAGGGTGCTCCTGCCATGGGTGAAAATGCCCAGTCAGAACACATTAGATTGGGCAATATTGACCTGTACATCAGGGAAGAAAGGTTTCTCAAGAACAGATGCCACTTAGTTTTTACAGCTGTTCATATTCCTATCTAATCAAGTAAGTGCCACCAAGATAGCCTTACCTAATAGACAGGATAAGACCAAAACAATACGATAAAGACTATTTGCTGGAGATAAGTGCCTTTTTCAAATTCCTATAATTTGCAACAATGTATTTTCTACTTCCTATGGTCCAAATACAAAGGCCTCAACCCGTACAGAGACCCAGTTGTCACTACATCTCTTCCTTCTCTTTGTTTTCCACAGTGCTATCAGATCGGGTCCTTTTATGTTACCAACCCTTTCTTCTAATCTTGCCTTTATGTTTTCTGCCAGGCCACTTGTAGCAAGACCTTGAAAGAATGTCTGGTTTCATGCCACATCTCACTTTGGCATCCTCTTCCCATATTCATAGCTTCCACTCAGCATCAGTAACCTTGACAACCATTCTCATCCAAAGTGCAATGCCAGGTCCTGCTTTGCCCATTTCCTGACACAAAGTAAATCCCAGAATTAGGTCCCTGGCTCTTCCCAGCACTTCCAAGACTACATCCAGTTCCTATGTCAGAGAGCGCAATAAATATGTGTGCCACCTTTGCATTCCTGGACACCAACTTAATCACTATCAAAGTTTGTTTCATTCAGGATTGAATAAAGCATGACTGGTTGTGCCCAACAACATAACCTTGTGTGATTCTCCTTTTTTCCCCAAGGAGAATGGATTTCTTTGTATGAGAAACATAACTTTAATCTTTTGACTCTATGAAAGCATTATTACTGTCAGTCATAACCTTTCCTTAGCTTTTACAGTTTTTAATATTCCAGTCTTTAAAAGTAAATGCCATAAATCTTTCCCAATGCACTTTTAATGTGGCAGGACTTTGTTATCTGTTCTTAAGCTCTGTCACTAGATTAATCAATACAGCTTTCTTTCTTTCTTTCTTTCTTTCTTTCTTTCTTTCTTTCTTTCTTTCTTTCTTTCTTTCTTTCTTTCTTTCTTTC
>VXAU01004909.1:566809-661723 GCA_013399695.1 Formicarius rufipectus
GCACTTCCTCCTTTTTCTTAACTTGTATGATTATGTTTTAAGAGTTTTATCCGCAGAGGAGTGAGTGGATAGGTAGGAAGGTGTCAATGTGCCATCACACACATACAAATATATTTACAAATACATTAACTAAGACACAAAATATATACCAATTCCACTACTGTTGTGATACAATCAGTATTGTAGCAGTAATGGGTCCCTCTCACCTTTCTCTATAACATTGATTCCAAAATGCTCAATCACATTTTAGAGTTGTCCACAGCCAAAATCCCACCTTGCATGACTCTACCAGCAATACTTGTCCTTTGCCCTTAAAGGACTCCTTCTGTACTTACTACTTACTACCCTAACAGTTTGTTTTCTAAATACAATTTTGACAGCATAGGCATTTTAAACATTTAATCAAAACAGAAAAAATTCTGCAGCACTCTTACAGGTGTATTCAGTCTTGTATTGACTTTTCTGGTGCACCATTCCTTAGATTAAATAGCATTTCTGAATTTTTCAGTTTCTAACTACGCTAATAAATTCACAGCATATCAGAGAGGTAATGAGCCTTTGAATTCTTACCTTGGACCTAAATAGTGTGAAACATGGAAGATACTATAAAACTGTAGAGTTTGAGAATTTACTGTAACTACAGTTTGTGATGTCATCTCTATGTCAAGTGTGTGATTGTAGTTTGATGCTTTCAGGGAATAACACACGGGGCTAAAAAAATTCACTCAACAAAACCCCACAAAACTGAATAGTGATGGCCTGGGATTTCAGATAGTTCTAATATATTGAATTTTATCCAGAAGCAAATGGAAAGTTAGAGAAGCACAGAATTAATTAGGTTTGAAAAGACCTATGAGACCACTGAGTCCAACCCTTGACCAAACATCACCATGCCAACTAGACGACGGCACTAAGTGACACATCCAGTGGTTTCTTGAGCAACTCCAGGAATGGTGACTCCACCACCTCCTGGACAGCCTGTTGCAATGTTTAACAACCCCTTCTGTGAAGAAATTCCTCCTGATGTCCAGCTTGAACCTTCTCTGGCACAGCTTGAGACTATGCCCTCTCATCCTGTGGCTAGTTGCCTTGGAGAAAATACCAGTCCCTACCTGGCTGTAATCTCCTTTCAGTGAGTTGTAGAGAGCAGTAAGCTCTCCCCTGAGCCTCCTCTTCTTCAGGCTAAACACCCCCAAGTCCCTCAGCCACTTCTCCTAAGATTTACCCTCTAGACCCTTCACCAGCACCTTTGCCCTTCTCTGGATGCACTCCAGCACCTCAATAGTCTTCCTGAATTAAGCAGCCCCAGAAGTGGACATTGTATTTGAGGTGTGACCTCCTCTGTGTCAAGTAAAGTGGTACAACCACTGTACTCATCCTGCTGACCACACTACTCTTGATATAAGCCAGGATATTGTTGACCTTCTTGGCCACTTGGGCACACTGACAGCTCATGTCCATGTTCAGCTGCTGTCAACTAGCATCTCAAGTTCTTTTTTCCTGGGCTGCTTTGGAAGAACTCTTTCCCCAACCTGTAGTGCTGCAGAGGGCTGTTGTGGCCAGGTGTAGGACCTGGCGCTTGGTCTTGCTGAACATTATACTGCTAGTCTCAACCCATCCCTCCAGCCTGACCAGATACCTCAGCAGAACTTTCTTACCCTCCAGCAAATAATTGACACTCTCACAAACTTGGTATTGTCTGCTAATTTACTGAGGATACATTAGGTCTCCTCATCCAGGAGGAGAATAATAAATAAAAATAAAGATAATTCAGATCCACTTGTGTTGGTTAAAAATTGATATGCTAACATGTTGACAAAGCTGGAGTTTATGAGCAATGGACATTCAAGGAGCTATATTATACACTAACTTTCAGATAATCCAATATGCAGTCTTCTACAAGACATATGTTGCTTGGCATTGATGGCAAGATGGTGGACAGTATTTCCTCCTACTCCTGTCCAATTACCAAGTAGAACTGAAACTTAGTTCTTATAGCTTCCCAATATTTTGACAGAGCCAAGACCACAAAATGCTTTTTCTTTTAACAACTTATAGAAATACAGAAGGAATTTCTAGAATGACTTTCACAGTGACTGTGGTGTTCGAACTCAGTTACTCTGTGTTCCCACTAGAATTCACGTACTCTATGGAGCAAGAGTGCAAGAGCAGTTAAGTTAAAAGGCAAACATTTTTCTTCAATGAGAAATTTATTTCCCACTTTCAGTGAAGTCACTGGATGAATGACTTTGAACAAGCATCTCCGTCTGTCTCTTGGCTCACATCCCTGACTTCATAGCTCTCACTGCAGCCCATCCTATTCATTTCTGGGAGCAAGCAGCAACCAGCCCATCAAGGAGAGAAAAGAACAAAGTAAGCTAAAGTGTATTTCCAAGCGGGAGTGACTTTCCAGTAGAGATTATAACGTTCCAGAGCTTTTGGCGAGACATTGGTGGGATGTCAAAACAAAGCAAAAACAATGTTGAAAGTTGAAAGGTTAGATTTAATTCTTGGACAGGTTTTGATGAGCTACTGGAATGAGAGTATAATCTTACAACTTTTCTTCTAAAACCATCTGTATTACTGTAGGACAGGCTAACTTTTATAAGCAGAGAGTTAAAGAGTGTGATCTAGTTCAGATTTAAGATTCTTGATCTTGATTAGTATATCTGTTTAAAAACACCACTTTTATGAAAACCTTATATGAAAACCTGATTAAAATGTTTGGTTTCAAGAAAATAAGTTATTAATTTTACATTTGCTAATTTATACATTAGTGATGAGCTCTGATTCTAAACAAGCAGGATTCGTCAGACCTTAAACAAAAATGCTTCCTCATCTATAAAGAGTCATCACTGACAGTGCTTTTAGAATCCCAGTCAAAGATGAATTTTCAAGATTTTCATTCCACAAAACTTTTCCTACAGAAATTTGAAGATGTGTTTGAAAAAACCTTTAAATGCTGTCTCCTCTTCCTCATATTTTGGTCCTTTAATATTTAAATACTGTGATTTTCTCTTTGAGTGTTAATTTTTACTTCTTTGTATACAATTAATTCAGGCATAACCCTTTGAATTAAGCAACTGCACAATTGGATGGCACTTTTTAAAACCCTCATGTAGCCTTCCATATTCCATAACTCCTGTTTGTCTACAAAGTGTTCAAGGATATAAATTACCTATCTCAGACATTGACAGGGATAGTGGGAATTTCTTCTTTTCAGGGGCTGTCTGAACTAAAACTTAGGTGAAATTGGGTGATTCAAACAGTGAAATCCAACTTTCTACATTTAATAAATATTAGGCACTGATAGGTACGTGTTATCTCTGTTTTTACACCTTTGAAAAGTTAAAGATATGAGGATGCAGCTAACATCTTTAAACTTTTTTGGAAGTAGAATTTTAAATTATTCCAATGTACAATAAAGGAAAAAAATAGACATTCGAGTAATTAAACTATAATAATTTGTCACTCTTGTGACTTGTTTTTAATTCATATTAGGGCAAAGATAGTTGTGGTTTGATATTTCATAGTGTCTCAAATTCATGCTCCATACATTATTCTTAGAGATTATAATCCAGTTGACTTCACTGGAATTGCAATAACCTTCACTGGAATACAATAAACTCACTGCATCAGATAGAATATTCTGTATGTGTACCGTTATTAAATGTCTATACAGGAAGTATGGAAATTAAGAGATGAATTTAGTGAATAAGAGGATCTCCAGGTATAATACTGACCCTACTTCCCAAGTAAGCAGAATCAATAGCTGTTTAAAATTAAAACCACAAGTTCTGAATCAGGCAATATAACTGGCAATGATCATAAAGTAAAAATTACTGTAATTTCCAAATTATTCAAAATTCAGAATCTTTAGATAATAATCATTGCACACATTTTATTCTGATTTTATTCTGAATTAATGTTGCTTAAGAGAGCTGAAGAATGAATCATCACACAAAAATGCTTTGGTGTCAGTCCTCAGTATGTACAGACAGTGCTGTCATGCCATGGAAACTGTGTTTTTAAATATAGAAACAGTGCATCTGTATGTCTCAGTTTAAAGTAGAACTGTGTTTTCAGTCACTGGCATCTGCCAAATTGTGGGTAATGCTAGATCCTGGCAATAGGGGTAAGTTTGTGAGTTTGTGTATAATAACATTACAGGGGACAGGAATGTGGTTCCCTGCCAGAAAAGAAGAGAATGAAAGAATGAAAGGAGCTACTCAGTGAAGAGAAATTCTGCAAAACAAAGCTAGAACTGCTTCCATATTAAGAAGGTGGATGGTGAAAAGTAGTGAAGACAATGTATATCATTGCTTTCCACCTGGACTTCATTCTTCTAGTTTTTTGTGATTGAACCAGTCATCTTAAAAGTAGCGCATCTACTTTACCATAAGAACATCTTTAAGCCTTTTATTGTCAGGCCAAATATTATATTTCAGCTTCACAGATTTTCAATATGTTTAAATTCTCCTATGTTGGAACTAGTGATCTTTGATGTAGATTATATAGATGTTAGCAGTTTATAGTGTTGTTTCATTGCAAAGAGGGAACCGAAAACTTAGCAGAAAAGGAAAAGTTAGCAGTTTATCGTCTCTTTATTTCCTAGGTGAATTTTCCCTTTCTCCATTCTTCCACCCTTCTTACACTCTCTCAGTGATCCATACACTCCAGTTCTCTTCACACAAGGAAGCAGGAGCCCTCTTTACAATACTGGATACTTCATACAAAGTTTCTGCTTTGAAAAAATGATTGTTTCTATACTGCACAGGGCTACCTCCCGCATCGTACTCTTCCTTGAATGGCTGCAGGAGTTTTCTTTGAGAAGTAGAGAAGACTTTTCACTTTCTCTGCTAAAATGGGGGCAAAAATAAACTCTTCACTTCTGTAAAATGACAAGGGGGTAGAGAAAAGCTCTGATGCCAGTCAGCCTGATAGGTGAGAGCAACAACAAAACAGCTACTTCCTTGCCCTGTGTTAGCTCCCATATAGAAACACTGTCAAGTTTTGGTAAGTTTGTATAATTTTGCAGATGCAGGCATCATAGGGGGTAGGACTGTTTAACCCTGGATAAAGGTCCCTGTGAAGCTTAAGCTTCATATAACTTTACTAATTTTAATGTTTTTAATTTACAGTATTCAGCTGAGGCATTTCTCACTGATGGAATGAAAATAGTATGGGTAACTTTAGCTGTCTGACTCATCCACCAGTGATGAGAAGGAGAATGTAGCCTTCTAACTCATTCACTTTCTGTGGTCTAGTGTTCAGCCACATCTTGGCTTGTGCCTACATTTTCTGGGACTTCCAGATGGTCTCTTATCCAAGTACAGGACAAGCCCAGGAATGCTTAGCCTCCAAGATCATTTACATGAGATGCAGAGCAATTGGAATTGCCTTTACTCTAGCTCCATCTTCAGTGGAGTTCAGACCTTCCGAGTGTGTCTGTCCCTTGAGGTACAATAAGTTGACATACTAGAATAGTTTGCTAATTGTGCAGTGCGTTCATTGGAGAAGACTGGAGGATGTAAAACAGATTCAATGTTTTGAAACAATACTTAGAAACAACATGAAAACTTTTTCAAAATATTTTCAGAGAAAATCTTGTGCTTTTTCTCTATTTTGTTAAGAAAGGCTTGATGTTGCTCTTAAACCCCAGAGAGCTCCTAGCTTAGTTCATCAAAATGTACTCTAATTATGTAGGTGATGAGAAGTGATTTCTCATTTAGAAGTACTTCAGACATTGTATCAACCTCCCATACAGATATAAAAATATGAAAACTGGAGGGATAAAGTCAAAAAAAGAAAGCAATATAATGGCTCATGAAACCTACGGCAGGTTGCAGCATAGTTAGGCCAAGGTGACAGACTTCAGTATGTCCAGAAATGTGAAAATAAAATTTCCTAAGAACAAAAATTAAGAATTCATCAACTTAGAAGTATCCAAGTATATTTTTCCTGACCTTGTTCTTAGCCTCAAAACATAGTATCACAATATTAGGAAAAGAGCATGACAGAGTTTTTGTCTAGAAATTAAAATACTGGGTGAAAAAGCTCACATACTCCAGCACAAGAACTCTTTGCCACAGGCAACATTCACTCCTGCCTAGAAAAAGGCAATACTGTTGACATCATTCAGAAATGTCACCACCAGTCCAGTGCTAAGTCTGGACAATGTTGTGTTAAAGAAAGGGTCAGCTATCCACATATAAGAAGTGGTAGGAAAAGAAGCATTGATTTTATTAGTTCTGTGTAAAGGCAAAAGCAAAATAAAATAGAAGTTTATTATTCTCTTTCATCTACCTTCTTCCATTCTTATCCTCAGGAAAGTTGAGAAAAGGTTCTAAAAGTAAAAGATGTGTGTGAAATAAGTTATGGTGGTGGTCTGGGACTGGCAAGAGACTGAAGCAAGGCAGAAAATGGTTCCTTGCTACTTAAATGGGATCAATTGATAAATGCTCTAGGCTTCTGGCAGCAGGAGAGTATAGGACCAGATTTATTTAGTCCTGTCATTTGACTATACCCACTGAAGCTCATTAGGAATCAATATGATTGATAATAATTTTTCATTTGTTGAAACAAACAGAAAATCTACCATGAAAATCTCCCAGAATATCTGTTTCTTATTTAAAAGAGAAAAAAGAAAAAACAACAGTCTCAAAAGTGAGCACTTGTGTGTCAACAGATCCTGTCAGCAAGGGAAAACAAATTTGTCCCTACATAATAATTAGGTGCTTCTGAAGTATATGGGAACCAGATTTGTGTTGAGAGGAAAATAAGTGCAATACGTAAGTGCAACTTAGCCGCTATAGATTCAAAACTATATATAGCATCACATGTAGTGTATATAATTTCTGAAAGATTCTAGAAGGATTTTATACATAAAGAACAATGGGGTTTTTTATATAAAATAAAACCCTTTTTCTTTTCTTTCATATTGTTAAGTGGAAAAATAGCTTACTGAAATAAACAGCCCTAAACCCTGGAAAGACTTCTTAATGTGCCCAAGTAGTCAGAAGAAATATGTGCTCTAGATGGAAAAGAAAATATTTTTTAATTATTCCCTTGATACTGGATTTGATTACATTAAAAACTTTGCATTCTCACTGATGAAAGCAGAATCTGACCCAGTCTTGTGTTTGATCCCCCAGCTCAATGTAGCTTAGAATAGCCAGGCATATTTTACTGAATAGCTGTAAATTAAAAGACGATTCAGGTCTTACTTATGGAGCCACAAATGAATTTCTCCACTGATTGTAACAACATACCTTAGAAGGTCACAGAATGCCAGAATATGCTGAGTTTGAAGTGCCCCACAGTGATCACTGAGTCCAACCCTTAGCCCCGTACAGCACCATCCCCACTCTTTTTGAACTCTGACAGTGTTAGTGCTGTGACCACTCCCCAGGGAAGTGATCACAGCATCAAGCCTGACAGAGAAAAACAACTATGCCAAAAGCTGCGGTACTGCACATTGATCCTGATACCACACAGATGAGTACTGTCACTGTGGGATCGGTCACAAGCAGCACTTCTCAGGAGTAAATACTCTTCAATATTTTCATGAATAATGCACATGATGACGAAGCCATATGCTCCCCCTGCCACAGAATCCAGATAGATTCTACCCCTTTACAGCCTGGTGACACTGTGCACTGGTGTCTATTAGAGTCTGTGGGTCTAAGTGCCAGGACAATTGGATCCACACAGTTCAATAAACTATGTGGTCTCCTTCCTCCACCTGGCTCAAGGCATAGTCACAAGGATATTCAACATTATCAGGAGCTTCTGTAACTAGCTTGGAGACTCCTTCTCCAAGGAGAAATGGTGAAAGGTATAATTATCAATGGTTTCTGATAGATGGTTCTGAAAGTATAGAGATGAGAGCAATACTGAGTACAAATACCAGTTTAGTTTCACAGCTAGTCATTTTATCATATCATAAACCAGTATTACACAAAATGTACAGCAAAATTACAACTTTAACCCGACCTCTGAGGTGATAAACAGCACAACAGGAAACACATAGAGCAAGAAAGGTGTTGTATAACACAACCCTGAGAACAACTGCACCAACTTTGATAGTAAACAAATCAATATTGTAACCAATGACTATTAAATTAACACAATATATGCTCGTAACAAATTTGTTTTAGCATATTTTGGTCTGATCTGTCATTATCTCTACTCTTCAAGGCCCACATTGAATCCCAAAAAGGACTGTTATGATTTAACCTGGCAGGCAACTAAACACCTCACTGCCCTTCAGTGGGATGGGAAAGAGAATGGGTAAAAAGGTAAAATCTGTGGGTTGAGAAAAAGGTAGTTTAAGAGGACAGAAAAAGAAGGTAAAATAATACTAATGATAAAAGAATATGCAAAGCAAGTGGTGCACAATGCAGTTGCTCACCATCCACTGATCAATGTCCTGTCAGTCACCAAGCAGTAGGCCATCACCCCACAGCCAACTCCACCCAGTTTTTTTTTTGTTCAATATGACATCTTATGGCATAAAATATCCCTTTGGTCAGTTTGGTTCAGTTGTTCTGCTTGTTGTCCCTTCTCAGCTTTATGTGGCCCATCAGCTTCCTTGCTGATAGGGCTTGAAGTCTTTGATTTAGTGTAAGTATTGCTCAGCAGCAACTAAAACATCAGTGTGTTAACATTATTCTCATCTTAAATCCAAAACATCAAAAATTAACTTTACCCCAGGCAAAAATAGGACAAAGAATAGGATGTACAAAAATAGTGTAGTGAAAGTCTACTACAATTTTCCCTAGGTTTTAAATTCAGCAGCAAGCATCTGCAAACTGAAGACTGTGAACACAGAAATCTTATCAGACCAGGAAGGTGCTAAAGGTTTAAAAGTCTGAAGAATAAATACAACTATTTGAGAAACGCACACACTTTGGAAGAGCTTAGATGCTACATAAGTTTTCTACTTTCTCTTTAACCCCAAGGGGTTTAGGCAATTCTAAGTCTCCCTAAAGGTTTCCTTGGATCAAAAAGAATGGTTTCTTTCTATTTCCTGGTCATTCACCTGTCTGTGAAACAACAACCAATCATTTGAGATTTTTTAAAGCAAAGATTTTATTTATCTAAGCACTAAGAAGGTCCAAACACATAAAAATCAGTAGAGCAAGGAATATGTTACCACTGGAAAGCTTTTGGGTGAAAGATGCTATTCTATCTCTGTGATAGATACCAAATAAACAGCTGGAATAAGATAGACTAAAATAACACCCTGCACCAAGATATAAGATAAAGGCCTTAAATCTATAGACAAATTCTGGGAAACAGTAGTGAATCTATAAATAGTGAATATAACTATTGGAGTTTCAGAGCGTGTAAACCATTGCTATAATTTTGGAAGCAATACTCCACAATGTCCATTATTTAACTTTTCATTGCCATGGCACACATGACCATGGCAACTAGATTCTGAATTGCAAGGATAAAACAGCAAATGTAAAGGGTTATTTATAGAAGTAATCCTGATCGAGATTGGTGTACTAAATAGTTACATTTTATGTCATTAAGAACCTGTACTATTCACCTACCTATTCTAAATCACAAAAAGCAATATAATGCAGGTCCTTCTCACAAAGCTGGTTTGCAGTCCACCATGGATAAAAAACCAATTCAGAAATATCTCTTCTGGGTCGGTCCACTAATTATTGTGGAAGTCAGATTCTCAGAAGTAGCTTTGAAAGCTTTTGAACAATAAAAAGGAGGTCCTGTTTACTGCATGGAGACATAGAAGAAAGAAATTAGTTGTCAATGACTGAGCTTGTAATGAGCAAAAGTCATAGGAGGAAGCAGTAGATCACTCAGAGACTGAAGTCTGAATGAAATGAGCACAAAGAATCATACAATCATATACTATGCTGAGTTGGAAGGGACCCACCAGAATCATCAAGTTCAACTATTGTCCCTGCACTGGACACCTCATGAATCACACCATGTGCCTGAGTGCACTGCCCAAAGGCTTCCTGATCTCAGACAGTCTGAGTGCTGTGACCACTTTCCTGGAGGAGCCTGTTCCAGTGTTAAACCACCCTCTGGGTCAAAAACTTTTTCCTCGTATCCAGACTAAATCTTTGCTGTCTCAGCTTCATGCCATTTCCTTGAGTCCTATCACTGGTCACAAGAGTGAAGAGATCAGTACTTGCCTCTCCACTTCCCCTCACAAGGAAGTTGTAGACTGAAAAGACATCTCCCCTCAATCTCCTCTTCTCCAAGTTGAACAAATCCATTGTTCTCAGCTGCTCCTCTTATGGTTTCCCCTCCAGAATCTTCATGATCATCATGGTACTCCTTTGTACGTTTTAAAATAGCTTAATGCCTTTTGTTACATTGTGGCAACCAAAACTGCACGTAGTACTTAAGGTGAGGCCACCCCAGAGCAGAGGAGAGCAGAACAATCATCTCACTTGATTGGCTGGTGGTGCTGTGCCTGATGCCCCCAGGACACAGTTGGCCCTCCTGGTTGCCAGGGCACTGCTAACTCAGATGCAACTTGACATCAACCAAGACTTCCAGGTCCCTTTCTGCCATGCTGCTCCCCAGCCTCCTGTCCCCCAATCTATACACACAACAGGGTTGTCCTGTCCCAGGTACAGAATCTGACACTTGCCCTTGTTAAACTTCTTCCAGGTGGTCAAATCATTAAGGTTGAAAAAGACCTCCAACATTACCAAGTCCGACCTTTGCCGGAACAACACCACATCAACTAAACCACTGCACTGAGTGTCACATCCACTCATTCCTTGAACACTTTGGGGACGGTGTCTTCACCATCTCCCTGTGAATCCCATTCCAGTGCTTAACCAAATTCTTCCTGATGCGCAATCTGAACCTCATCTGGCACAGCCTGAGGCCATTTCCTCTTGTCCTGTCACTAGTTTCCTGGGAGAAGAGGTCGATCTCCACCTCCATTCCAGTAGTTGTAGAGACCAATAAGGTCTCCTCTTGAGCCTCCTTTTCTGCAAACCAAACAACCTCAGGTCCTTCAGCCATTCCTCATAGGACTTACTCTCATAGGACACTCCACCAATTTCATTGCCTTTCTCTGGACATGCTCCAGCACCTCAATGTCCTTCTTGAAATGAGGGGTTGATATTATGACCACCAAGCAATTCCTGATGCAAGAATTTTGGCCAGACCACACAGAAAAAATGTGTTTTAGTCAAATCTAGCAAAATCATGAACACTTCAAAGAATGAATTCTGAACCAAAGGTCAGACTGAATACAAAGCCCTCTGTATTTGTGGTAAACAGCAAACCAGCTTTGAAAATCCAACAGACTTTTCTGAGTAGGGCAAACAATGTAGCCTTTTATTTGAGCACATACACTCAACCAGCAAGTTTATAACACTCACCCATAAAAAAACAACTTTTTGTACTTTAGGTAAATAGATAAAGCTCTCTCAGTATTCCTTTGTTTCCTCTATGGTGTATATGGTGTAAATATTGAGCTAGTGGGCTGGGGTACACCTGTTGGAAATGGGAATCATTCCATTGACGTCAAAGGCACTAACCTCCAGCAGCACCAAGTGAGAATCTGGCCTAGAGTATGTTTTGACATTTACTAAATGATAAATTTTTAAGTTTCTGTCCTTTTCTTCAAGCAAAAGTCTGTCTGTTCCTGTTGCTGCTCAGCTCATATACACCTGTGAAATAGTCTACAATCCAGGGCTGTACTGAAAAGAAAAATAAANTAGGGTGTAATAAAAAAAAAAAAAAAAAAAAAAAAAAAAAAAAAAAAAAGCTTTTCTTCTTTTCTTTTCCCACCTACTTAAAAGAAGGAGCAATTCATACACAAGTTGGGGGAGAAAAAGAAAAAAAAAAGAAAAAAAATTCACCCAGCCTTTCCCTGCCTTTAATTTACTTGTTCTCTTTAATTTTACACACTTTTATAATTCACATTCTGTTCAGACTCAGGTTGATAATACCAACTGTTCAATGATTTATGATATACTCTTTAAAAGGACTTCTCAGTTTAAGAAAGCTTCTCAGAAAGGAAAAAAAAACATCTCATTCCTATTGTCTAATGCCTTTTTCATGGCTAGGGCTTGGACCCTAACTTTCCAAGGTCCTCAAAATTCATAACTTCTGAGGAAACAGACTCTGTCTCTGTGGGACCTACTAGACATGCACCTTGTATGGATCTGTCCCAGTGCAAAGGGACTCTGCACAGCCTCAGCACCAAGAGCAAAGTATTTGCCATGCAGTGTAAATGTTGCACGCACATAGACCATGGGCCTGCCAAGCTGGTGAAGATGGCATTAAATTAAACTTGTCAGGGCAGGGGAACCTCGGTCCATCCCACTCACAGCAGTTTGATGTCAGTGTCAGCAGTAGATGTCCAGAGGCTGGAGAGAGATCCCAAGTCAGCAAGAGAGCATATGAAGAGCAACACAAGAGAATTCCAGGTACTCCAGCCAGTAAGTCAGCCTCTCTGGGGGTCCAACTTAGATGCCTCTATGCAAACAGAGGATAGGAAATAAGCAAGAGAAGCCAAAAACATGCACATACCTACAGGACTATGATCTTACTGGTATCATGGACACATAGTAGGACTGTCTCCTATGACCTGAGTGTTGGGATAGGACACTGACTCTTTAGGAAGAACAAGCAACAGAGACAAGGAAAGGGTGTCACTCTCTATATCAATGACCAGGTGGAGTGCATGAAGTTTCACCTATGGATAGATGAGGAGATGACAGAGAGCTTATGGGTGAGGATTAAAGGGAGGGCAGGGACAAGTGACATTATAGTAGGAGTCTGATACAGGCCACTGTCCAGGAAGACCAAGCAGATGAGAGCATAAGCAATGCAGAAGTTTTCTGGAATGTATTGATAAAAACTTCTCTGAGCGATAGAGGAGCAAATGATGAGAGGTGCTATCCTGGACTTTGTTCTTTCCAATAAGGAGGTGCTGGTGGCAAATATGAGGCTTAAGGGCAGCCTTGGCTGCAGAAACCATGAAATGTTGGCATTCAAGATCCTCAGGGCAGTGAGTAGGGCACACAGCAAACTCATTACCCTAGACTTCAGAACTGACTTAGGCATCTTCAAGGATTTGCTTGGTCACATACCATGGTATAAAGTCCTGGAGGGAAGGGGGTCCCAGAAGAGCTGGTAAATATTCAAGGTTCACCAAGATGCTTTACTCTCTCTACTCTTAGTTCCAGGCTCTCCAATACTTTGTCTAGGATACAGATACTCATCTGCCATTAGACATTGGCAGAATGCAAAGTTCATGATAGAGCTCTTTCTATAGACTCCCTTTACAGTCAAAGGAGAGAAACAGGCATTACTTGACTGGGCTGCGTTCTTGGGATGTCGGCCTTTGAAAAGCATCATCTTTAAATGCATATATTTTCTGCACTGATCTGCATGTCCGCAGTAATTATTTTAGCCAAGATGTTAACATTAAAGACATGCAAACAGAGGTGCATGCACAAATTAAAATCAATTAAAACTTAAATAATAATAAAAACAATACAGAAAGAAATTTCTTTGTAGCTATACTGTCACCAAGATGTGAGGATGGCTGTGCTAGCGTAGAGGATCATGAGGCAGGAAGCAGTGATATGATAGCCAGTGTTACAAGAGACCAGTAAGGCTGATATGCAGAGGGCAACCTGTCTTCCTTTCCCTCTCTGTCTCCCCCCAGCCTTGGACACTCCATAGATTAGGGACTTTCTCAGGCAGGTATCGACCAAAGAGTAAGATCAATCACCAATATTTTCTCAACATCCTCTTTTTTTTTTTTTTTTTTTAATATACTTTTGGCCTCCAGCACAATATTTAACCATGACTTCTACAAGTTCATTATGCATTTCATTCTTTGAAAGGTCAAGGTTTTGTTCTCCTGTACAGTAAGTTGGAGTTCTTAGGACAGTAAAGACTGGAATTCTTTGGAATTGTATATCTGTTGTAAGGGTTTGATTTCAACTCACTTTCACACTACCTTGGGGAGCACATGTGCACCCTTCAGTTGCATATTATACACACAAACCTACACAGGGTTGAGGGCTGTTTCAGCTCAAGGAAATTATTAGTGATTTAAAATTTAAGAAAGAGCTTTTCTGAAGCCATAGATCAATATTGCTCTATTTATGTTAAGGAAAGCCTTGACATACACATTTATACATTTTTATTATCACAAATAATTTTCAAATTATTCCTCTATTTTGATTTACTGCAGTTTGAGTGCATCCTAAACCATTTTTTCTCATTGGACTTGTTTAGGATGATCAGTGCCTTTTTAGAGTGGGGAGATTCCTTTGGTAATTGCAATGATATACAATAAACAGCTTTATATATTAGATATAAATATTCATCTATACTTGAACAGACAGTGAATTATGTGTCTGTTGTGGAGGCTGTAGGGCACTGCACAGCGGAGCAGGACCAGTATGTTGTGGGTGACTTGAAAGCAAGAGTATTATCAAATTTCCTCACATGAGCCATTGTGATATGATTTCACCCTTAGCCACCTATCTCAGATACATGTTGGCATTGTAAAAAAGAACCTTTTGTCTCCAAGACCACATTTTGAATGCAACATAAATTGGTAGCAAATAAAGTCTCTCACTGCTTGTCTCTCACTGGCTTCTATAAAATTATTTGCATGCTGTCACATGTTTTTAATGATGTGGAATGAAAACTTCATACTACCTGATCCTATTCTGTCAGCACCTGTGCCTGGTAGACCATGAAATAATTTCAAAATACTTTTTTATGGAGTTTACTGCCAGAAGACACCAAGAGACGACCTATACTGACCTCCTCTGTGTCACAGGTGATTGCCTTGCAGTTTGTTATCCTTGTATTGAGTTCAGTGCTCCAGGAGAGGCCAGATCTGCTCCATGCCAGATACAGCCTATTCCAGTCAGCTCCAGCAAGTCCACTGCAGGGCACAGCTGAGCCCAGCAACCAAGATGGTGGTGCCTTGGGGAAAATGTACTTAGAAAAGGGCAAAATGCTTCTTGGCAGGGAAGGGTGAGGGAAAAATCCCTGAAGACAACAAGGTGAATGGAATAGGAGGAGCAGGAGGTGCTCCAGGGGCTAAAGGAGGACTCACCATTTGGAGGCCACAGTGCTGCAGATTGCTCCCCTGAATCCCATGGAAGTCCATGGTGGAGCAGATATCCAGAGGACCCCATGCAGGAGCAGGTTGTTACACCCGTGAGGGAAGCTGCAGGCTGCGGAGAGCCCATGGAATTGTGGTCTGTGGGGAAGAGCTCACACAGCAGTAGGTTTTCTGGCAGGAATGGTGAACCTATGAGAGATCCACATTGGAACAAGGGGAAAGTGTGACGAGGAAGGAACATCAGAGGGGAACTGTTACGGGCTGACAACAAATCTCACTTCCATCCCTCTGCACCACTCAAGGGAGAGGGATTATAGGAATCAGGAACGGTGAGTGAAGCTGAACCTGGGAAAAGGAAAGGAAAATGGCTACAAGCTGTCTCTCAAAAAAAAAAACAAAACCACAAAGACAACCAAAGTCATTCAGATACTATCTGTATTAATTCTAATGTTTACTGACATCCAATTTAGTTTTAAGGAATCCAAACAGTGTTCTTCCACCATCACCCCAGACAGCTGTTTTGAGGTTTTCCTACCCTTATGAATAAGAAATTCTTAGGGTAAACTTGTCAAAAGTCAACTTTCAGTCACAAAGCCCTGGAAGGTTTTGCAAACTAGATTAAACAGATGCAAGGTTTATTTTCTACCTGCCTGTGACTAGGCACAGGGTACTGGTTTACCTCTCAATATTCTCTTTTTTTAAACCAAAAAGAGTCACTTTAAACCGCTTTAGCAGAAGGGTTTTTCTCCCAGACTCTTGATTACTTTGTAGACCTTTCCTGAACTCTGAAGTATCAGACATCCTTCAACAATTCTGGTTGTCACTAGTCTGGCAGCATCTTGGTAATGCTGTGTTTACTGGCAAGAACACAGTGCATCAACATGTATTTCTGTACTGTTTTTCACATGTCCATAAAATTGTACCAGTTTTATCGGACACAACATTGGGTGGAGTCATTTATCTAGATGAGTCTCTAAACACTTGTCTCAGCCTGCATACTTGATTCTTATGTGATATTTGTATTTGTCTGTGTTTATTCATATTGTACGGAGTGACACTCAGAGTGTTATAGAGAGAAGTGTCTTGCATCTCTGTAGTGAGTTGAGGAGTAAGAAATGTAAGTGGACAATTTTTTTTTTATTTTTGCTGACCTGCAAGAACATCTGCTGATATCCTGGAATAAGTCATAACTTTAAAAGCATAATTCTATAGCACATAGCATAACTTTATTCACTAAATTTATGTGGATGTGTAAGATATTTGAGCTATTTCTGTTACATAGACATGCCTATTTGCCTCAATTTGCACAACTTCTTTTCATTACTAAACTGGTCCTACCAGTGATGAGAAGCAAGGGGAAGCACCTTGTAAAGAGACAGAGAAGAAGGGTCCCTGCCTTCTCTTGGGGTCCACCAAGCACAGGGAGCTGAAGCTGGGGCAGAGTGGCACTTAGCCCCACGTGCTACCACTGTGTCTGCAGGCGATGCATGACTCAGTCTCACAGGATCAGCAAGTGACTGCCAGAATTAGCATCTCTCCTGCAGTTTGGAAAAGAGCTGGGCCCTCTTTACTGTGATAGTTTGTGTTGTATAATGGGATCCCTTACAAAGTAGCATTTTTACTTGCCTCAGTAGATCACCCATCAACAATGTCTTTTTTTTTTCAAGTGTAAACAAAGCACTTCTTCACAGAGTTTGTACTTCCTCTCAAACTTCTGATAAGACTAAAATTTCTTGCATACAAATTAACTGAATCTTGTACAAATGAGAGATGTTTCAGGCTGAGGTTTAAGTAACACAGCTACTGAAAGAACTGGATTTGCCTTATTTTGGTTTTTATTCCTCTTGGCTTATGGCACTTAAAGCTCACATTACAAGGAATAGCCAAATACTAATTCCATATACATATTTAAAAAAAAAAAAAAAAAAAAAGCAGCCACGTTTGTACTAACAGGACAACCTTCATCTTAGTTGATTTTGATTTTTAGAATATTACCTACTATATTTCAACAAAGAGCACTCTGACTTTAAAAGCAAGTACTGTATGGATTTATTCAGGTGACAAAAACCCATGGCATGATTTTATCAGGATGATAAAATAAATATGTTTACCTTACTCTGATGCAATTTCAGCATTACTTTAAAGCTACTTGAAACAACAAAAGTATTTGTTCTTCACTTCTGTTCCACTCAGATATCGATTTTAATATCAATTAGAAAGTACTTTCTAATATCAATATCAGTAGGAATATCTATATCAATATCTAATATCATTAGGAAAGTACTTTCTAGGTAGTTTCTGAACATGAGCTGTGGAGACCTGTTTTTAGGTGGATATGATCTCCTAAATAGCATTTCTCTATGAAATCACTCCAGTAACTGTTGACTTAAACTATTGAACACCATTTCCTGAAGACAGCAAAAACTACACTGAGACAGGAACCAGTGTTGTTATAGGGCATTTAGGAACATGGTAGTTCATGGCCACGATGCACTTTATGCTAATACAAAATCCTACTGGATTTTCATGAATAAAGTATCTGCTCTGGCCAATTAGTGCTGTGGCTGGACATTTTTTCAGGTTTTAGAACCTCGCAACAGGCACAAGCAAAGTCTAAAGAAACACTGGATATGCCTTACATTTAAACCCCTTTTAGAGTTTCCAGTCAGAAGAGCTCACAGTCCAGCTGTATTCAGAAAATATATCATAAACTGGAGAGGCAGGGAAGGAGGGGGGGAAAAGAAAGAGAAAAAGAAATAAAACAGAGGTTGTGTCATAATTATTTTCTCTGTATCACTGGTAATTAATAAGCAGAATAGATCACTTACTTCTACCTTCAGAAGCCAAGTGTTTGCTATCTAGTTCTTGACTATCTTGCATGTTTTTAATTAACTTTGTGTTTGGACTGGAAGAATCTTACCCCAGGCGTCAACTTTTCCCTTTAGCAATAGCAGATTTTTAATGCTCTAAAGATAATGCCAAGAAAGTCTGACAAAAATGATTATAACGTAACCTGAAATGGCCCAGTTCATTAGCCCTTCTGACTGTGAAGTATTCTTTTCCACAGGCAACCTCTAACAACCAAGACACAGTGTATATGGAAAGATCTGAAAATATCAATTAGAAATACATTAAACAGATCACAGTTTTTCTAATAAAATATCATATTTGTTCCACTGGCAGAACCTATAGTTTCTGGTCCAAATTACCTTAATGGCATTCAATCAAAAGAATTTCCCATAGTGTGGTGTAAAACAGAATAAGTGACCCAGAGCTATATAGAAATAACATTGTTTATTCTCCTTCCCTAAATTATGTGGAAATACTTGGTCATCTATAAAAGGGGAAGAAGACTGGCAACACTTCAGAGTGTTTCAAGCCACCTTTGCCTTATGCTTTTGCTTTGCTAGTTTAAAAATTAAGCTATTTACTTGAGCATCCATAAACTTAAGAAAGCTTTTATCTATTCTCAGCAACACAGAAAAGCTATTTTTTGTAAAGCTGTATGCCTTAACCATGACAAGATGATTCTAATTCAGAGATCATAAGCAAAAAGTGTGTTCACAAAGGCTCTACTACGTCCATCTAATGAAACTAAAGAGTTGAAAAACACACTCAACTTTTCCTGAAAAATAATCAAAAACAGGCTGAGTTTTTTTACAATCGTTTACAATCCTCAAAGTATACTTTTCCTTCTACTATAAAAAAAAAGAAAGAAAGAAAGAGAGAGAGAGAGAGAGAGAGAGAGAGAGAGAGAGAGAGAGAGAGAGAGAGAGAGAGAGAGAGAGAGAGAGAGAGAGAGAGAGAGAGAGAGAGAGAGAGAGAGAGAGAGAGAGAGAGAGAGAGAGAGAGAGAGAGAGAGAGAGAGAGAGAGAGAGAGAGAGAGAGAGAGAGAGAGAGAGAGAGAGAGAGAGAGAGAGAGAGAGAGAGAGAGAGAGAGAGAGAGAGAGAGAGAGAGAGAGAGAGAGAGAGAGAGAGAGAGAGAGAGAGAGAGAGAGAGAGAGAGAGAGAGAGAGAGAGAGAGAGAGAGAGAGAGAGAGAGAGAGAGAGAGAGAGAGAGAGAGAGAGAGAGAGAGAGAGAGAGAGAGAGAGAGAGAGAGAGAGAGAGAGAGAGAGAGAGAGAGAGAGAGAGAGAGAGAAAGAAAGAAAGAAAGGAAAAGAAAGGAAAAAAGGAAAAAAGAAGAAGAAAGAAAATACGTGAAATTAATGCATTTAACTTCAAACCCTTCCATAAAGAAATGAGAAATTGGGAAATTTTGGATGCAACCATTACCTCATGGAAATCATCTTAACTCATGTCTTCTAGTGGATCTCAGCTGATTTTTACTGAGGTTAGTTTTGTCATGTAAGTGTATCCAATACATTTTAGGCTTGTGTCACACATAGTCTTGTGAGTGGTACATTATATTGCATATAAATCTACTATTAATTACCCCACAAGGGGACTCAGAAACACAGTTTTATTTAGTCCAGTTGGTTCAAAGAATTTGATTGTAACACTCATAGCCTTAAATTGCCAATGTTTGCTTTCTCCAGGGGGCAATCCTTTTCCCATGTTAGACTTCTCAGCAAGTGGTCAGCAGGAAGCTGGAGATCGATGCTCTTCTGCACAAAGGAGGCTGTGTCTGGCAAAGCCTTCTCTGTGAGCACTCCAAGACTTAGAGCTTACTCCTTCTCTCATTCCAAAATAGCTTGAATTTGGGCACCTTCCAGGGTTGCTAAAAAAAACATCTGTTTGGGAAGTGGGAGAGCTTGGAAAAGGCTGAAGACATATTTGCTACAACAGAGAAGGGCAGAAACAAGCTTTTGTAAATAGCTGACTAACTGATCTTTTGTTGGACTGGTCCTCTTGTTGCCAAATCTGCATCACATTGCTAATGATGATTTGAGGTTTTTAAATCTTGGAAAAAGGACTTTTCAGTTATTGCTAAAATTAAAAGTGTGGTAATTAACTGTGGAAACTTGTGGGTATGAAATAAGCCCTCCCATGCATATTGCACACAATTTCTGTGATTTCCAATGCATGAAAAAATTGCTTGAAGACTAAAAATTATTATCATAGAAACACTGTCAAATACAAAAAAACAGAGAACTTACTGGCACCTGTACTGAATGATATTGATTCATTTTCACACTTGACTCTTGCCACTGAATCTGTCCAGACATTTTTGTCATTCTAATACTGCATTGAGATGCTCTTTGGTTCTTAATGGAGCAAATTAATTGAAATTATTTTGCAAATCTAATGAAAAAAAAGTCTCCTTGCTGTACTAGTCAGCTCTGTTGACTAGAAGTGGGTGTTGAGTGACATATGAAAATAATATCATAAGCAATCACACAGAACCTCCAGATGCTTCTACGGAAAATGACTTCCTTTTAGTTACTTTTCTAAGCTTTTCTCAGATGCCTTAAATACCCTCAGACACCTAAAATAGCACTACATGTGAAAGCTGAGGTACCTGAATTCCTGCCGCAGACAGCTGGCCAGCTGCAAGTCTCTCTCACTGTTACAAGAGGATGATTGACTTTTATGGGAGCTTAGGTACTTTAGGTGACAGCAACTATGCTTAAGCATCTTAACCTGGAGCTGAATCTTACATTTGAGAAGGAATTATTTGGAGATTTTTTGTCAAAGAATAGTCACCAGTGGGATTTTTATTTCATTGTTCTTTCTGCACTTTTCTTGTGTTTCCATGTTTGGAAAAATTACATTAGTTCAATGGTAAGCAAACCAGGCTGACTATTCCAAAAGGTCTTTTCAGCAGCTTCTTTAGAAAATCTAGTAAACACTATTCCAGGAAAAAAAAAATCATCGGCCACCAAAACAAGCAACATATTGTGGCCATTGTCAAAACATGTTCTATCATTTTTATATTTGTTATAGTGAATGATACTTGCATTTTTCAATCTCTGAACATCCCTTTCCTCCTCCCTGAAAGTCAGCAGATGTACATTCCTTTTAAATCAAGATTGTCATGTTTTCATGTTCCATGAGTCACAACATGGGCATAACTTGCCATGCCTTGTGACATTGGTTTAATAAGTTTAAGAGTTTCTGTTGTATTTACTGGGGAATCTTTGAGCAAGTCATGGTACAAGAGAAGCAAAACTGAGATAAGAAATGTTCGTTAGCATAGACTAATCCCAGGACCTCAGTGCTATGAAACAGCAGATAACAGTTTATGTAAAGTACGGAGGAAGATAGACCCAAGGGAGTTTAGGGGAATGAACAGCTTTCATCAGGGTAAAGCAGATATAGATTACACCATAAATATTAAATGGCACCAGTAATAAAGCCATTGAAACAAGCAGCTAAGGGAAAAGATGTGTTTGCTGTCCCTCAGGCTGGGCTTCCACTCCTCTAAATGAAGTACCCAAGGTAATTGCAGGCTTTCCCAATGTGCATTATTCAGTTGCCATGGATCAGCCAGATCATTCTTTCCTAATGTATACAGTATATACAGTCTAGAGTCATAGGACTTCCCCTAAGGAGTATACCTGCTCTGTACACATCAGGACACAAGGTAGGTTGGGTTTGTCCCTTCTCTATGACACTCTTTCTGCACAAACATCCTTCACTGTCTCTGTCATGCTTCTTCCCCAAATAGGTTTTGGAGCCATGCAGGTTTTCCTGCCCCTGCAGACCCTGCATGTAAAGCCATGCCAAGGAAACCTGAGATATTTACACAGACTTCCCCCTGGACACTGAAAACAAATTCATTCCTGGCTTTCAAGCATGGTTTCTTTCTATCCTTTTGCTCCTTCCCAAAGAAATTGCAATCTCTGCCTCCTCACCATTTGTCTCTGGCCTCACCACCTCATTAACAGACTGCTGCAGCCAAGCTATCTGCATTTTGAAACACATGAGTTCCTCACTTCTTCTGCATCACTGGCTCCAGTGCAAGGCCTCTGCTAAACCAAAGATTTGGAATATTGCAGGTTTGAGTGAATTAGTCAAGACAAAATAATGAAACAGACTAGTCTCTATTCAAGTGCACAACAGAGGAAAAGTATCTCCTCCAAAGCTGAGTTGTGGTCTCCAGTACACAGAAAACAGGAGGGTGCCAGAAAACACTTTTTCAATCATCCAAGGACTCAGCCCAAGGTGTGGGACTATTTGCACTTTTCCCAATAGAGTGAGCGGAAACACACCATGCTGAAAAGAAGAGGTGAGTTTATAACTTAGAGGGAAAAATAGGGAGGGGCGCTCATCATGCATAAACCTTACCTTCAAAAAACTGTGTTGGTAAGTTCAAAAACCAATTCCCTCAAATGATAGTAGTTCAGAAGTCTTTAGAAATCTAATCAAGTTTTGCTCACTTCTGTATGAAAGTGAGCAATGTGCAAACATGATTTTTTTTTTAATGAAAATATGGCACAGTCCTGCATACAACATCATTTTGAGTGGTTACTAATCTGTAGGGATGAATGCTTAAGCAGGTACCTTACAAGTGAAATATATGTGTTTTCCCATATAGAAATTGCCACAAGAATGCTGAACACCTCAGCAGCTGGATTAGGACACAACGAGCCACAGGTCTACATTACAAAAAGAGAGGTTATCACTTTTCAATAATATTTACATAAAATCCCTTAATGTCTTCAACTACAGTCTGGGAAAATAATACCAGAAATTTTCTACTGACATTTTTTAGGAGCAATTTAATTAGCTTGAGTTATGTTCATGTTCCTTTTGGATTTACTTTTTGAAAATATGCAAGTGATTGCATTTCATGTTCATGGAAAATGGATTTCAAAGTTACATTCGTGAGTAAGTTCAAAACCTAAATTTAAATGCAATGTTAGAAGGTATTGAGATTGAAAATCTGTTCAAGCTCATGTAAGTAGAGAACAGGACAAGTACCTTATGTCTTATCAGCACTGTCATGTAATCTAAAGAGCATCATTTCAGTTTGCAAAGTTGTGGTCCATCAATTGAGTAACATATTCAGGGAGCATTATGGAATACACTTTAATTACAGATAATTTAGAGAGAAATTGATCTATTCACATAAAATAAAGCTACATTCTTTAGAAACAGTTAATCTTAAGAATTTTTCATTCTCTCCTTCGGAGAGTAGAATATGGTCTATCAAAACGGAGACTTACTTCTCCATACAATATAAATATCTAGAAACATCGAGTTAAATGTCAGCTAGAAGGAATCCTTCTTGCATTTAACTGAAACAGAAGCTTGATATAAACTATTGTTTAAACCAGTTTATTTTTAATAAGACAAAACCTTAAATCTAGACTGACAACTCAGATTTAGGCAGGGGATTTCTGCAAACCCAAAGGTTAGTTCAGTGCCATAGTCATTTCTATTTCACATCAGACAAGGTCTTGTTTCTACTATTTTTGAAATCACAGACAAAACCACAGGCAACTGGACCTCTCCTAGGAAAAAATTGGATAAAAAGCAAAAAGAGCTTAATATTCTTCCATCCTTTAGTCACAAAACCAACACTATTTTTATTTCTGTTCTCCTCATTTTCTCTGTTCAATGGTTGTAGTACTTAGAAAGAAAAAAAGGAAAAATATGTTTTTACTACTTATAGTATTGCCCTAAAAGCTCAGCATATTTTAACCATATTGGAACTATTAATAAAAAGGCAAGTAAAGCAGCATCCCTCTTTTTTCAAGATGAAAAAGTAACTGTTTCAAAGATGGTGAAACTCGGAAGAATCCCTCATTAAACCAGTGACAGAGGGAAATTCTGAGATAGTCAAGAGTGAAAATGTAGCTAACAGGGATACATTTGTAATTTTCTCCCCAAATATTTTTCTGTTATCTTCCCACATCCCAAACACTATTTTTAATATAAAGTATCCTAAAACTCTTTTAGCAGCTAATTATGTTCATTGTAGTTTTCAGCCCTGCTAAAGAACTAAAATGCCTTCTATGATTATGAATGACTAATTTAACTGTATTCAGTCTGCAAAAGGGAGAGCTGAGGTGGTGGGCAATGGGAAAAAAAGCCTCCAGAATTACACTGGCTTAAGCATAGTGGATAGGGCTTGATTGTTCCTTCTTTTTTGCAATACAGGAAAAGGTACAGGATAGTAAAGAAAAGAAGAAGTGAGATTCAAAGGGGAAAAAAAGTCTAACACCAGACACCTGGCCATCACAGCTCCTTGCCAAAGGATGCTGTGGGTGAAAGTTTATGGGCAGCTAAGGACAGTCTGAAGAAACAGATGAAAAAGACATTCTCTGATGGTCACTGAAGCCCCAAAACCCACATATAACTCAGGAAATTCACAGAACCAAAAATAGCTGAAGCCTAGAAGAGAATTCTTCAGTGCTTTTCTTGCCCTCTCCTTGCACAGTTGGAGTCTGCTGCATACATACTGGGATACTGCTATACAGTTGCTGATTCTGTATGGGCCTGCTTATTTTCTCATACATGTCTCTGAATAACAGTAGGTTTACTAATAGAGTGACTTTAGTAATTTTTTCCACAAGGCATTCTAAAATTATTTAGCATAGATTTTAAAAAATCTTGATATCAAGGTATTAATTTGGGTCTTAAATTGTATTTAAAATGTGTTATGATCTGCATAACCAGAGTCCAGAAGTGTAAGATTTGCTGGTGTTGTATTTTATTTTTTTGAACAAATGGATTAATGCACAAATCAGTTTACATTAACTACTTCTCTAAATCTAAACGATACAAGATGCAAATTTTACAAGATTAAGCAGAATAATCTTATACTTTAAATAGATTCTGAAGTTCAGATTTTTAAAGTCTTATTTCCTTTGATCCTTTGAAAGAAAAAATCCTACAGAAATTTTAATTCATATCACTTAGTGCAAATCACAAATAAACTGTTTAATATTTGAAACTGAAAAACTGATCGCCAAATAATCTCCAATATTCCTAACACCTACGCTATTGCCTTCAATGAATATCACCAAATACAGATAGATAAAAATAATACTTTACACTTCCTAAAGTTTAAATATGGTCATTCCCAAATATCCATACCTAACTTTCCATTCATTTTCTATGTTGGATCACATGGCTCAACCACATATGAAGACCTGTAGGGTGTTCAAATAAGGAATGGTCCTTTCAACTTCTCTCAGTTTGCTACTGTCCACATTGACTCATTAACTTTAAAAGCTGCTGACATACGTCTACCCGGTGTTTCCGTTCCTGGTCTTAAAGCATATTGAAATAAAGCTGCTTTGTTTTGATTTCTGATTATTAAAATCTCACTGAGACTATGGGCCTGATTAACCTGTCAGGGAATGTCAAGCTGACATGATTATAAATAGTTTCAGATCAATATTACAAACACTGAAGGATGATTAGCTTGATCCCAAAAATGCTCATTTCCTCTAGGTAAATCAGAGATACATTTGTTGAGTGATCAGATTCCTTCTTATCAAACTCACATCTTCCTTTTCTTGCTTTTCAAATGCACAGACTGTTCATATACATCTGCCACAAACCAATTCACTGAACCTTTGTGCCTTGCAGCCCAGGTTTGTTTTATAGTTTCTGTAGCCCAGACTGGGTGACAGACACTCTTGGAAAGAGCTGATGTTTCTCTGTTGTTTGGCTGTGTACACCTTTGAATGAATGCATACTTTATACAATAATGATCTCATCTTTCCAGTTATAAATATCAGATCAACATGTAGATCTGAATGACCCAGATTGTTTTTATATTTATTAGATACTATGAGTTTGTATCATTGCTACAGACTTCTCGTGTCCCGAAATAATAAATTATAGTGTATACTATCCACTAGCTATATATCTTTCTTCATATAAATATTTGTAACCTATTGGATTTGAAAAATGCAACAAAGTTGTAAAAATGCTCAAAACCAGGACCTGGACAGTATTTAGTGACCTGAATCCCAAATGACTGTCATAAAGCCCTCTACTGAAGCAGCAATTCTATCTCTGCCCTTTAGATGCATACTTTCAATAGCTCTCCTTCCCTTTGACAGTGAGTACTTATTTCATACCCATGCTCTGATCTGTCTAAGCAGCCTAGAACTTACCTCCCTAGCCAGTCAGTAGTTAAAGACAAGACCCCCTTTTTGTATCAGTAGGACCCCCTTTCATGCAAGTGGGTCTCATCTGATAGGGACAGATCCTTAAAATTTGGTGAGGAACTTTTCATTGTTTTGCCATAGAACTTCTGGAGGAGGAGATTGGAAGATATGAAATAACTTTACCTTTTGGCTTGGTAATTAGAGTACCCATACAGGAAAAAGTATTTCTTTGCCTAGCAGGATTCAGGTCCCTGTGCCTTAAGCCATAAAGTAGGCAAAGCACTGTCAGGATTGTTCCTGCAAAAACCAATGCATTCTGAAGACGAGGTGGCTGATGAACACAGAGAAGGACTGTTTAAATCTGTGATTGCAGCAGGTTCCTTTGAGAAGGTATATGATTTTCTACTCTTTGCTCCCATTGCTCTTTTAGCTCTATATTTCAAAGCTGCCTAATATAAAATACATTAAAAGCCTTAAATTCTAAAACCAGGATCTAGCTTATGTTTCCACACTCAATGCTCCATGCTGTGTTGTGTCTTTTTAGCCCAACCAGTCTTGAACTACCTTCTAAATAATTCAACTTGAGGAAAATGTTTGAGGTGTCTGAAATTTCTCTCTTTTTCAAGTTCATAGTGACTGTGGGAGAATGTCACAAATGCACAGATCTTAAAAGGGTCAGTGTCACTCTTCTTGATGAGTCTCTCAAAGCCTTCCCCATATCCTTTCTGTTTCCATTCCCTCTTACCTCAGGAATCAGCTTCCTAGAGGTAAAAAAGAGACCTGCTTTCCTGAGGCTGGTGTGTAGTGGCACTCCAGTCCTCCATCTTCATGTCCCAGCAGACACCAGCACCTCCCTGCAGCCCTCAGCAAGATACTTGATCCAGATATGACCATATTACCAGTATCTGGGTTTTCCACCAGATGGTTTCAGAAAGCTCTCTGCTCAAGATGGTGATGCATTAAATGTTTCCAGCACTCCATCTGGAGCTGAGCCTTCCCTGGTGGGCATTACTTTGCATTTAAAGTTTTGTTGTATGTTCACTGGAATTGTGCACAGAACCAAAACAGAGTTAACTTTATGGGACTGATTTAAAGATTTAAATCATATTTTGTTTCTGGCCCTAAGAGTCTTGAAACAGACTTTTAATTGCATTAAGTGGTCTACATAATGGACTATGAAAGAGAGACAGACAAAACATCAGGCCTCATACTAAGATTGAAAATGCATTTCAGTCTGAGTCTAATCCCAAGTGAGTAAGAACTCAGAGGACAGGAACCAGAACCATGCAACTGGAGCCATCATAAGTCTCAGCTGAGGAACTAAGTACAGTCACAAACCCTACTGCCCACAACTAACTTTCCTGAGTCCTGCTGCACAGTGGCTGCTGAGCCACTTATCCACATGACATAGTGTGAGCAGGTGCAAGCTGGCTTTAGCTTACATCACAAATCTTTGTCTGCTGTTAGCACTGTAGTGGCACCACAAGGTAAGCTATACTGTCTCTGCAACCATGAGTTTATTCCATTGGGATCAGTGATGACTCGTGTCACACCAACAGACCATTTGGGTTAAGCTGATTGTAATGTAACGCAGAGCTGTAAATAAGCATTTCACTAAGAAATTCCGCTCAGAAAGGTATGATCTCTTAAACAGAGTCCAAAGGCAGAATCCATCTTTCCTTTAGCAATATCTTCCAATGGTCAGCTAATATCCATCTTCAAGCTGAAGCAGCAGGACATAATTGTTTATATGTACACAGCTTTTTATTAATGATAGCAGAATCTATCAGAAACTACTCCAGCATGCTTTCAAGGAATTATGAAGAAGCATTAACTCCAAGGACCACATTCCACTTCTGATCTGCACCAGTAAAAACTCATTAAAGGAATTACTTTGATTAAATTTGAAAGTATGTGTAAATATATTTTTCCAAAAAATCAATCTTTGAGTTGAATGTCACATGTGGTGTTAAACATCATATTGATATATATTATTTCCTCATTTTCTTCAGGAAGAATAGCTGGGGGATACTTAGATTAGAGCCTCCAGAGCCTGCTGTAAAACAACTCAAATGTATTTAGGATTATATATCTTCTAAGGAGTATATAATTTATTAGGTAAGCACTGCAGTTTCTTATGCTGAATGATCTTTGCTATTCATGATCAAGCAGGAATAATTAATTAATAATTAATTGCTTTGTAAATATTGATACAGTAATTTATGGAAATAATACAATAGCTATGAATACCCTCTCTTGAGAAGCCTAACTATAAGGGCTATATTAAAATACTTCAAGGTCACATCTTTGAAAGGGCAAAATATTGTATGAACTGACATCAAGAACAAATGTGGAAGAACTTTTTTACAAAGAAAACAAACCAATCATTTTAATCATTGAATAAGGAAGGAGCAGACCTAAGTATCCCATCTGCATGGAAAATTAAGAGAAAATTGTATTGTATTAATCCGAAGTTGCAGTGTTAACAGAGGGAAATATGCCTACAAAGACTTGTCCCCTTATGGGTTGCCTTGCTTGTGCAAGGGGAGCTGCATGTAGATCTAGCTAAGGAAACAGAAACTTTTTTCCTCCCCAAAAATACATTCTGCATGTACCAATAAAATACCAGCTTAGGTTTGTGAGAAGTTAAGTCTTCTGGAGGAAAAGCACAGTATTATTTCTGCTTGCCCTAACTCATCACCGTGTTCAACACACTGAGTCAGATCCCCAGTTTGTATAAATCAGAGAAAGTCGATAAATCTCTATTGATTCACACAAGCTTATTTTCTAACCCAGTGGTATTTCAGACCATATAACTCTGATTTAAAATGGAGCATGATCTGTTACATATTCCTAAAAGAAAAAGAGTGCAAGGCAATACAATAAATCAGAGTAAACTGAAATATGTGTAATGACATAGCTACACTAGCCAAAAGCAACACTTCATTATTGCAGTTGGGGTTACATTTATTAAGTTTGCTCTTTTTCCTGTTTCTTCTAAAACTTTTCAATGGTATGACAATAAGATCCTGTCGTAGAGTCAAATGTGCAGAGAACACAGGCCTTTCCACATGTCCCCGGCTAGAACACAACATATTTTGATACAAAATCCCCAGCTGCAAAATTTAATCTGAGGGAAGTAGAGCTAAGACTTCTGATTTTTTTCCCTTTGTGTTTCTTTCTGTCAATACAAATCCAGAACTACAAAAGCTTTTAATGCTTTGAAATACCTACAGCTGTGTGTAATTAGTCCATTCTGTTTAATATATTCCCTTTCCTGATTTCCAACTTCTTGATATTCAAGCTAAAGTGACATTCCATGGAGAAATACAAGTTTCACTGAGAAAGGTGGTTAAAATGCACATGGGAAATTATTTGAGTACCAAAATATGAATCAGTTCAGAAGGGGATGATTGAATAATAATAGGAGAATTATTTATCAACTGGAAGGCAAAGGTCAGTTTTCCTCAAGCTATATTGTCTCCCTGTTGCTTTTTAATGTGTTTGACAGAAAAATGCAATCATAAGCCGATAAAACTGTGGTTCAACTAAAATTTGCTTGGTTCACAGAAGAATCCTGTAGATATTCAGTAAAATATTCAATTAGCCTCGGGTAATTTTTATCTGCTATGGTGAGCCTGTATAAAAACTCACCCTGCAAATAATTGAATAATTTCATATTGTGAGGGTCTGAATTCCTGAGGGCTAAATGGAATAGGGCAGACTATACTAAGGAAGAAATTGTATCAGGGCAAGGCTCTGCAGGTAGCACTTTGAAAGATGAGGAAAAGAACAAATGATGTAATAAAAGAAACCTTAGAGAGGAGAAATAAAATGAGTGGCATCAAACTGAGATACCTGATGACATTTCTCCAAGACCCCTAGAAAAGACTTCATACGTGACACTGTTGAACTAGTAACTACAGCATGTAATCTTTAGCTTAAATCACTGGAAGCATCAAAACAGCAACAGTGACAACAATTCTTGAAAAAATTTCATGTATTATCCTGGAAACTAGGAGCCACCCAGATGGCTAAACTAGATTAACTAGTAATAAATAAATAAATAGATAGATAGATAGATAGATAGATAGATAGATAGATAGATAGATAGATAGATAGATAGATAGATAGATAGATAGATAGATGATAGATTGATTGATTGATAGATAGATAAATACATAAATAAATACATAAATAAATAGAATCACAAACCAATAAATAATAGATATAGTAGATAAATACAACCTATTCAGTTTTTAACCTTTTGAAAAAACTATTACCTCACAGGACAACTTTGAAGGAGCTAAGAACAAAATTCTGTTGGTAAAACCCTTTGGATCATCACAAAATTGTCTGTGAAGACCCTCATTAAGGATGTGCAGTTGCCTTTGGATAAGAACTAAGGTTGGTCCAAACTGGAGAAATAGATTGGGTATGAGTCATTTCATAGTGCAGGCAGATCTGCAAAGGCATCCCTGAGGATACAATTTGTGAGTACAATGAGGTGAAAATACTGCTGGTGAGACACAATTGAGAGAGTTACACTTGAAGTATATTGCAAAGTATTGAAAAATGTACAACGATATTGCAGATCTGAATAATACGCAGCAGATGAATTTCACTGTTGATGTACGTGGAATCAGAAACAAAAGGGAAAATTGCCCTCAGACTACATACACGTTAATGAACTCCTATTTAACAGGTCTAACCAGCAAAAGTGTCTTTTAGACACCATCAACAGCTCTCTGAACATATTGGCTCAGCAGTGCTCAGGAAGATAAAAAGAAGATCAGAATTATTGAGGCGGAATGGAAAATAAAGCAGAGGACACCAGTATGTCACCCTACATATCCATGATCTGGCCAACCTCTGATTAATGCACGCTGTTTTAATCATGCAGTTTCAAAAGGGGTCTAACACAAAAGAAAGATTAAAGAAATGGTGACAAAAATTATCAGAGGAATAAAGCAACTCCTTACAAAGAGATACAACACAGATTAGCACTCAGACCAGAAAAGCAACAACCTGGGGCAGAGGAGGAGTGTAATACTGTATACAGCCATGAACGGAATGAAGAGCGGTGACTGGGGAATGATGATTCATTATTTCTCATGGTCACATCTGGCCCAGTGATTGTTCATGGAAATTATTCTGTAGCAAAAGAAAAGAGGAAGAAAAGGAATGGAAAGAATTCTGAGGGGGCTATTATTTAGTCTTGTCCCAGATTTTATTCTCTTTCCCAGATGGAACCAGTCTTTCAGAAGAGATTGACCCTTGATGTGATCCAAGCAGGCAGTTCTTATGCCTGTATGTTCCATGCGCCTCAGAAATTCAGAGAAGTAACTAGATATAGCAGTAAATAGAATGTGTAAATCTGCATCAGAAAAGACTGGAAACAAGCAGGTTAAATTCTATTGCAGCTCTCATTTTTAAACAAAACCCTTTCCCCTCACAGAATTATTTATTCAACAGTACAGTTTGTTACATTGCTTTCTTCGTAATTGTGCATGTGAATGTAATTTTTATCTTCAATGCATTTCTAATGTAATTTTTTCTAATGAATATTACTGCCTATTTGATTAATAATGTTTTATCATTTGTCTTAAGAATTATGTTAAGATCATTAAAATACCAAAATTGTCTTTTGTCTTCTGTCCTGAAAATGACATATACATTGCACTACATAATCATTTCCATAAAATAAATTTACTGTATTCTATATTCCCACAGTACTACTACTACTACAATGTTGAATTCTATTAGTTCAAGTAATGTCATGAATTCTTCAAACTGGAAGTTATTGCACGTTTTGCAGTTATATCACAAAGAACTTTTCTAATCTGAACCAAAACTATTCCTACCACTAAAAAGGATCACTAGTGCACTATGTCTTAAGACAAGTCAATGCCAAGAGTCACCATTTTCAATGGCATGTCCAAAAGGCTCTTTTGGACACAATTGTGTGGTTTACAGTGCCTCAAGCTGAAAACATTGGTTTCAATCAGTGAGGCCAAGGTGTTCCAAGGGATTTATCCTGAACTTCTTATATATAAGAATAATAGAAATTCAGTTGTTCCAGTAGACAACCATATACCCCGTGCTAGGCTACAGAATCCCACTAACAACTTTGAAATTTGACAAGTTACTTCATTTGCATTAGAGTATGTGTTCAGATACAACCATAAGCAAACAGAGTAACTCAGAAATGTCTCTGGGACTAGCTGTCATCCTACAACATATTTAAGCATAAATTCAGTTTTAATCATGCAGATAATCCCTTCTATAAAAAAGACAATGCATGTATTTAATAGTAGATTCATGCTTGCATGTTTCAGTGCTTTGAAACACCAGCAAGATAAGAGTGCTATGATGTATGATTTTAGGTAAAATATTTGGATTTAAGTCAGTAATAAACTTAATTGTTGGGCAAAAACTTAAACTGCACCATTTAACTTCCAAATTATATTCATGTGTTCCAACTAAAAATCAGAAAAGAGAGGAAAACCATGGTGGGATGGTAGATCTGCATTATTTTCTTAAGCATGTGAATGGAGCTGCTATTCTGTTAATCCCTGCAAGGAGACATACAAACTGATTGATGATTTTGCCTTGAGTATGGCAACAGTAATCTTAATGCAACTACTACTGGAAATGGAAAATGTTTTCCACATTTCTGAAATAAGGTAGAATAATACAGTCAACATTTCTTTTCTCTAAATACCTCTGCAGAACTCCTGCTGTAGGACACTATAATCTGGTCACATAGTTCGTTTTAACCATCGTCTCTTAATTAAATGTTCATAATAATGGTCAAAGCAAGTGAGAGTAGAATTTATTCCTTATTAAACAAAGTATAACTAGAGGTGTTGTGCCTGATGGCATATAATACATTAGCTTAGCTTCTCTCAGCTTTGTTTCCCTTTGTCATTTTCAGTATTAAGGAATAACAAAATCCAATAATGTGTTCTTTCTTCTTAGCACCTTCACTGCAGGAAAAGAACAATTTCTGAATAACATTTCCAAGTCAACCTGCCTCAGAAAAGAAAGAAATAAAAAGTCTTGAATCAATGAGGTTATAAAAGTAAATTTAATCCATTCTTAATGGCCCATGGACATGGTTCACTGAGGTTCCTGCCAGCAATTTTCTTCTGTTCCTTTGGAAAAAAAAGGTAATTAATGAAACAAGTTGAAGCTTGTTGTGTAATCCTCTCTTGAAAGTTGTATTCGTACATTTTTCAATAAGAATCAGCAGGTGATTAAAAATGTACATGTCTGAATGCTTCAAGCTGTTGGAACAGAACCTGCTGCTTAATATTAGGTTTATTAATACTGCATTAGACTTGCTTTTTTTCTATTTTTTTTTTCCTCTCGTGGTAGAATGTGATTTGCTCTCAGCAAAGATATCCTTGAATAAACTAAAGTTCTTTAGACAGAAAACATGTATCAGTGAAACCTCTTAAAGGTAATTATAAACAGAGTTTGCTTCTAGTTTGGATCTAAGTTTTCAGAGAACAGAAATCTCTCTCCTGGGAGACAGGGACATGAATCTTTTGATCCAAGGAAACAACAGAAACCAAAGACACCACTTCACTTGCAGGTGTGTTGGTTGAGTAGCCACAGTGGCTCAGTGCATGCAGCCCACCTCTATAGCCCACGTGGCTTACTCTCCCCTCCCAGGTTGCCCACAGAAATGTGGGAAGTAGTGGCAATTCTACTTCCTCTGCTCCTGGGGAGGAGGAGACACACCTGGAAATGCAGATAAGCACTGAGTGTAAAGCTGAGACCTGCACTGCTGACATCACTACTCAGCCTGTTGCCTGGCTAACCCAGGCCTTGGCATTTTCCTCCGTATTGCCACAATTAAAAGAAAAGCAACACCTGCTTGGATTTTCTGAAGGAAGAGTGACATTATCTACCCACAGGAGAGAAGCACAGTCCCTTGATTCGAAAAGTACAGACCCATCACCACCATCTCTGGGTCATATTTTTAAGCCTTGATCTAGAGGAAGAATTTCATATATGCAGGATCCAAGTTCCTGTATGTTTGTAATCTAGTATTGTGATTTAGGCCCTCAGGAACTAGCGAGCTGTGCTAGCAGTTCTGCTGGAAGACTGAGCTATGTACATCTTGTTTGCTTGTTAAATGAAAAAAATGCAATGCCAGCAGAAAGAGGGATTATTTTGGTAAAGTTTTCCCTGGAACTCCACTGCCTTAAACATCCTTAAAAGGAGAAGACTGATGCTGACAGAAATGCTAATCCTGGTTGAAACTTAAAACATATGACTCAAGTTGACTTTTTTCTAACTTTTCTGATGCTAGGAGGTATGTGTTTCTAGCATTCGTTACCTTGTCAAAGGCTTCTGCAAGATTCTTTTCTCTGACTCATTCATCTACCTTCTTAGAAGGATTCAGTTAGTTTCCTTCTTAAAAGGATTCAGTTCTTGATTTCCCCTCTTCACTGTTTTATTTTACATGAAAGGCCTGCTAGGGGAGGGAAAAAAAAAAAAAAAAGACAAAAATCCCTTCCAAAGTCCTTGTCATGAATCTGTGAAGATTTATATATTTCAGACATATCCCAGAGTCATATATTCTAGAAGATTCATATATTCCATTAAGTCTGGCACTAAGAGTTACTGGACATCAAAAAGCTAGAAACTCAGCAAGTATTCTTCCCCCTGCCCCCCTACTCCCCAGCACCTACTCAGTCTGCATTAGTAATCATTTCTTTTTTCTTCTTCCCATGACTTAAACATAAGTGCCATGGATACATAAGCCTCTCTGTCAATGCTGTAATAAGCAATAGCACAATATTGACGAGGAGACATGTAGAATTGATTTAGGGTTCGGTTTTGCAGCTGCTCGAGTTCGGAATTACCACTGCCTTCAAGAGGAATTCTCAAGAGGGAGTGGCTACAAATTCAGGCCCAAAGTAAGCAGTAGCACATCGACAGCTCACCCGTCCAGCCAGACTCTCCCTCCTCTCCCTGACCTGACCTGACCCAGTTCAGAGGATCCAGGCAGTAAAAACCAATGTTGACTGGAAGGTGATTTACTGGAGATGGAGTTTGCCAGCCATTTCTCTGTGCCACCAGCATTGCCACAGTCTGTACGGACAGAACCAAAGACTGGAAAGAGACAGCTGGACAAAATAATAATGGAATAAAATTGCATTACAACTTTGGTGATTATGAAGCATTAGAAATTTAGATGTCTCTCCCACCTCCAGTTATTCCTCCGGTTTGCCTCTTTCTGCAGCTGTTTTATAACCCAGTTTGGAGCAAACATTAAGATTCTGGAACACACACATCTGAAAGGACATCCAGTATAAGACTAATTCGAAAAAAACACAACAGATGCACTGAGAATTCATACAGATTGACTCCTCTAAGTGTTTTTAATCCATGTATTGCAAACATGTTATTCTAGTTTCAGGACTTGGACACACAGGGATTCATGTCGGAAAAACCTTTCATTTTCGCTGAGTTTACATTCTGTTATGACCCTGGAGTTAATACTGGTAACAGATAGGACCATCATAAATCATACTGAACATTGAAAGATTTATTGTGCACCATTTTGGGCTGACAATACTGACTGTTTTTTCAAAAGAGGAATAGAGCTCTGTAATGAAATTCAGATCTGTGTTTCAAACATTTCAGGTTGAGGTGTGTTACAGACTGGTGATAAGACTGGACTTGTTACAGAAGATCTGGTGGAAAACTTCAGCCCAGAGATTTGCTCACTGTCTTCCACAAGAATCAGAAGTTCCAGGCTTCTTTAATTCTCTGTGTTTATCCCTGTGCTGAAAGCTGCAACTTTATTCCCTGCAAGTACATCCTCTATAAGGTATGTGAAGATATCCTCAAATATTTCAATCTTGATTTTCTCCTTCTACTAAGGTGTTGTACACCTTAGTAGAGATATAGAATGTTAAAGAGCACTGTTCAAAAGCAGAAAGTCCTCTCTAAACCCAGCATTACTGTCTACCCTAGAGCACTTAATGAAGAGATTATGATTTCTGCCAGTATGGCTGCTGTTAATAGAACTCGTTAGCACCACCCTGAGATAGGGGAGTTTATATTTAGCAAGGCTGTACATATAATTGGGCTACTTTGCTGTGTGACACAGATCTTCAAGGGGTAGAAGCAGGAAAAAAAATGTCTTCCAGAGAAAATACCCTGGGTTATTGCAGCAAGACAGATATAATATTGATAAAATAAATACATGGTTGGAAAATGTAGCATATTTAGTCTCAGTTTCTAAATGTTTGTGGGGTTTTTTTCTAACTGGTTTAGAGTACTTCTTTTGGCAAATATTTTTGTGATCAAATTTCAGCTTATCAGTTGTGAATAAACTGCATGTGATTTTTTCACTTCCACCTGAAATGTGCTATTGGTCACTCAAAATCCACAGAGCTTCACAGATTTACATCTGTTGAGAATTGAGCAGATTGTTTAGTTTCAGTTTCCTGACAGATGGCCTAAAATCCCTTTTAAAATAAATAAACTGCTTTCATTTCTGTCCAGAACTAATTTATTTTGCTCATGAAATAAATTTGATTTTCAGATTAGCTGATGCTTGCTCATAGGCTTAACTTCACAAACATTCATACAAATATTTTTTGAAAGTTCTTCAAAAGCAAAGATGTTTAAGTCAAAGACTGGTCAAAGTGGAGATTTCCGTAGTAGCTTTTCAGCCAACCATAAGTAACGTTCTTATTGTACACAAATTTCAACCCCCTCTGCAATCAGCTGGAGTCTCTCCATGGACTTCAGGAGGAACTAAACTGGATTATGAGTCTTGTCACAACGAACACTGCGAAATCTTGAGAAATCACGTACGTTTTTTCTTGAGGGCTTTAAGTCTTTATCTCCTTGATCTCTAGATTTTCATATCCCATGTACATACCCTAATTGCCAGAGGGTAACAGCTCACTTCTAAGGTTGCTGTTGCTCTTTGACATTGAATAATTCTGCATCCAGGTATGAGAATCTGAATTTGCACTGTTGTAGCCACTCTGGCAGAGTTGGGTCTTTCATGCTATTAATGGAGGAGGAAAAGCAAGGAGCTCCCAGAAAGGCCTCCATGAACCCATCTGCAGCCTCCAGGTGCTTACTTTCCACAGTGCCTCCAGGCTTCACATACCTCCCCACTTGCCTGCTGATTCACTCCAGCCCTGTGAAATGACTCCAAGCTGGAAGCAATGGCACTTCCCCAACATCACAGACAGAAGTTCTGTACAAAGCAGGTGTCTGAAGCCTGCATGTGGTTCCTACAGGCTGTACAGCGCCTGTCCCCAGGCATGGAGCTGTAGTCATACTTATCTGACACAGGTAGTGGCCAACACTTTACTGCAAATGCACATGTCCCTGCCCTTGTGCAGGCAACAGCAGAGAAGCTGGGATGAACTCAGATTATACTCTTTTTTTGGCCATTTTTTGAGTATTGACTTGTCACCTGAAACTGTGATCAGAGCCTGCTGTCATCCTGTGCAATGCAGCAAGAATTTCCTCCCATCCAGACAAATGATGTATGTCAATACGATTTTGCAACCATCTGCTTCGCATTAAATATTCAGACAGGTGTAAAGCTGAAAGGAATGAATAAAGACAACAACACACCATACTTCTAGGCCTTAATGTGTCTCTTTAATTAAACAAAGAATGCAAGAAAGCACTGTTTTACTGTCACAACTTTGTTTATTCTATTTACACATGCTAACTGTAATTAAATTATGTCTGTTTTGAAACACATCTTTTTTCTGTAGCAGGCCTTAATTTAATGAAATGCTACATTTTAATTTAAAACTGCTTTAATGTGATAGAAGACAATTTGCAATGACAAATAAAGGGCTAATGTGCAGATATGATTAATTTGCTCACAAATCAGTTAATCTTTTTAAATGGAACTCCTTTAAATAATGCCTTTTTTCAATCAGCTGTATTCCTGCTCTTTATACTCCTGTTGTTAAGGAGCCAGCATTTTGCCAATGACGCATCACTACTGGCAGGAAGCACATCTTAAGTGTATTTTGTGACTCATTTCAATTTGCTCTTTGGTGCATTCACAGTTTGCTCATTAACATCAGCATTGGTGGCTAATGGATACTCAGTAGGAAGTTGGGGGCTTTTATGAATGTTTGATTTAGCAACAGAAATGAAGGCAAGGAAGGGTTTCACTGGTGACAAAATGAGTTTCTGGCTGGACAGCAGGCCATGACCCAGGGGATGAACACCACTGCCTCACGTGCAGGAACCCCACCAAGGCTGATATCTGCTGTAGCACCTACACTGTCCACTGCTTGCCTGCATACAGCACACGTGCATCAGCAGCAGAGAAAGGGGAATGATCTCTACACTGAGGGAAAATTTTATCTTTATACACTGATCCTTGTCATTGCTCCACAATTCAGCTTTCTGACTACCATGGTTGTTACAAACCTGAATATAGAACGTGCTTGTCTGAACAATTTTGCTGTACTGTGCTTGACTCAATTTTTCCTTAGCTTTTGGTCGGTTTTTTTTTTTTCCTCTGGCAGAGATACTGCTTTTTATATTACCCATTCAACTCAGAAACTACTAATCATTTTTTGTCCAGGTCTTCTGGTTCTGTTGGAGACAAAAAGCAGAAAAAAAAATTCATTCCCTTTCTCCCATACAAAAAAAAAAAAAATAAAAAAAAAAATAAAAATAAAAAATTAAATCTGAAAGTGTAGCTCATTTTTTTGTCAAAAGTTCCCATTAGGTCAACTGGTCATAGTGTTCAGCCATGAATGAGTCAGATTTCTGACAGATCCTAGCTCTTGAAAAGCCTCTTAAAAGCAAACATCATCTCTCTGTGTTTGTCTTCATTTGAAATCCCAAAAAGAATCCACAGTCTGTTTGCATTAACTGGACTGATGTTACATGTATGATGATTTCCCTCACTCAAAACACTTCATTAGGGCCTCCCAGGGATCAAAATACATGTTCATGCAGAGCATGCAGTACATGCCAAACACATGTAAAATGTAGTGAGGGACATAAGAAGGAGCTTGAACTAGGCGTGAGAGATGGCAAAAGCAAGCTCAGGAATCCTCTGAAGTGTCCCTTTGTGCACACCAAGAACCATACACAACCAGGTCAGCAAATTTTAAAGCATTCTTAAGAAAAGTAACGGTTTACATTACTATTAGTATAATTGATTTTATCACACCAGGATCAATAACAAAGTCAGTGTGTACTGTATACAGTGTTTTTTATTATGCTTTTATGTGGTTTTCGTAGCCTCAGATTGTTTCCTCAGCTTTAAAGACAGTGATGTCACCACAGAGAGCAAAAAGGATTGCATTATACTAGGTAGCAGGAGGAAAAGAACACTGGTGTCAAAAGGCAGAAGATGGGCCAAGTGTACAAAAGGTAAGTATACAAGAACTGATGTTCTGAATATTCTACAGTTTGACAAAATATTCATTCCAAAACAGTTTCATGATCATTTAAAAAGAAAAAACAGATCCTGAAACCAATGGAAAGAAAAAGTCAGGTGCCATTGATAAAATCAAAATGTTCCATATCCTGTTTGATTCATTTTTTATACACAACATAAAGAAAATAACACTTCTGACCATAGGTGTAGGGTAACTGACTTGGTACAGAAATGAAAACACAGGAAGAATAGGGACACAAGAGTTCAAAAAATAGTTAGATAAACTAGTATCATGACTTGAAACAATTTACTCTGAAGTACTTAAAACTTAAAAAACAATATAAAGTAATTAGGAAGCTGTTGGATGCTACTGTGAAGTCACGGAGGACAAAGAGAATCCCAAATACTAAAGGTGAATGAGGACAATATGGACTGTTATGGGAAAAAGACAAACATAGGGTAATAAGTGCAGTCATTGTGTTAGAATGTGAGAGAAACTCTTTGAAAGTCCCAAGAGAGTTACAAGATAATGAAATGGCTAACACAGATATCTGAGGAACACGTTGTACCTACCTGATCCTTTCTTGACCGGGTAAGTAACCAGGATACCAGCTATAACCCTACTGCAATAAAGTCTGGACATCATTCCATGTGACATATAAATAACTTGGGGAAATTCTGGCTAGGTAAAATCACTGTAAAGGAGTACAGTTTGTCATAAGTCAAGCTCAAAGAACATGTGTTAGCAACATGTTGTGAAATTGGCTATGCAAATGAAATAGTGTCCTAGAGGAGTCCATTATAAATTCACTAAGAAATCTTTTCAGTTAGATGCTGAAACAGAAGTCTTTTGGGCAATTATCATATAAAATGTGCACTTCAAAGTAACTTGGGAGGGCCTGCACGTATTGCAGTCAACAAGAGAATCTAAAGTGCCTCTGACCCTCTGAATAAAGTGTATGTCCTCTGCAAGGTGTACCAAAAAGTGAATGAAAGAAGCCTAAGGACCAAAGTTTAATGTTTGTGTAATAAACAGGTATTAATGGCTACAAAGGGCTTTTATATTTGTGTTGGGTTTGCATGGCAAGGTTTTAGTAGAGGGGGTGCTAAAAATCCCTTACTTTTGTTTAGTGTTAAGAAAATACGAGTCATATCTTTTGGAGGATGTTTTAGGTGAATCTAGTTCTGTTTCAGATTGGCAAGATAAAGTCTACCCCCATCACTGCTATGATTTTGTCAGCCCTCAGGCTTCATTGATATGGGATCTTTGTTCCTCATTCACTTTCTCCCCTTGTCTTTTCCAGACTTGCCTGCACTGAGGGACGATTTGCCGTAGAGTCAGCCAGTTACTAGAAACCTAGTGGAACATTCACATATTGTTCATTTTGTCAGATTCAAACACAGAGAAACTTAGTAAATAAACTGAGCTTTAGCAGACTGTCAGCTATTTTTCTGCCTTCTTGCTTCAGAATCACAGGTTATGTTACAACACATTTTTCACAGCTCTTGTTTCCCCCTCAGCTTCCTTTATAATGTTCAGCTCTGTACACATGTGTCCTAGAAGCACATGTCCAAAGCTAAAGAAGGGGATAAATCTGTGAAGCTTGGGAAAAAAATCTATTTGGGACCAATGCTGTCTCCTAAAAAGCAGGTGGGCTGGGGAAGAAGAATGAAAGGAAGATATCCCCAGCATCTCAAGCCTGAGGGTTAAGAGAGGGCAATTAAAGTCACAGATGCTATGGAGAAGCGTGCAGAGGAGTTATGGCTCTCCCTTCCCCTGTCACTAGTACTCTCACTACCTCTGTATCTCTCTAATCAGCATTTCTAATCATTACAGAAGCAAACTTAAAGATAAATCATTGTTGAAACAAAAGCAAGACTTTCCAGTGGAGGGCATTTTGGTTGCAGTATCTGCCATCTCACTTCTAATATTTGTAGTACTATAAACTCTCCAACAGCTCTATGGCTTGGTTTCTCAGTCACATGGAGTCGTGACAAAGCTAGTAGGTGACAGGCAGTAAATTCTTCTACTTGGATAGCACAAACACAGGGGTCACAGCAATATTTTTAAAGGACATTATCTAGATTTGTCTGTGGACTAAGAATACCCAGCTACATGAAGGTTCTGATTTTATGGTTTCACTTTATCCCTATTTCAATTAATTTATGTAAAGAAATAAAACTTCAGTTTATGATGCGAATTCTTAATACGGACATACATTCACTTATTTAAAAAAAAAAAATGCAGAATGCTCTCACTTGGCTAATTTTGATTGATTTCTACCTAAAGTGAAAATATCTTTGGAAATGGAGAAAGAAATGTTTTTGTTATAAATTGAAATATCGATTGCCTGCAGCTTTCTATGGGCTTTCTGTAAGTGGGGGAAATGTAATAGGTCTCAGCAGGCTGGAAAACTGGACACGGAGGAACCTCATGAAGTTCCAGGACAAGATCTATGAAGACCTGCATGTGGGAAGAAATAGCCCCAGGCACCAGCACATGCATGGGGGGAACTGGCTGGAAAGCAGCTCTACAACAAGTTTGGAAATTCCACATGAACACACAAACCCACTGTTTTTCACAGTGAGGGTGGTAAAACACTAAAACAGGTTGCCCAGAAAATGTGTGAAGTCTCTGTTTCTGGAGATATTCAAAACCCAACAAGACATAATCCTGAGCAACCCAGTTTATCTGACCCTGCTTTAGCAGGCTGGTAGATTACATGATCTCAAGAGGGTGTTTCCAGCCTCAGCATTTCTGTGACTCTGTGAACAGAGGTAATGGAAAACAGACCCAGTCATTCTTTAATGATGAGTAACTCATACCACTTCAACAGTTCTCAGCAGAAGAAGCAGATTCCTGATTTAAAAAAATGGTTTTCTGCATCATCTCTTGGAGTTGTTTATATTTCCATAAAAAAAATAAAGAGAAAATAGAGAAAGAAGGACCACCTCCCTTTCAGTGTTTTCTTCCCTCTGATTACTTTTGTTTTAATTATAAAAATAAATAATGGATGAACAAATAGGACCTACCATATACTAGAAAAAAATAAACATATGAAAGCACATGATATGGCATATCTACTCTGAAGTGCTCATTTTGCAAAAATTAAGTGGATTAAATATTTTAGGGTTTATTTTAGTGGGATATCATTTTCACAGTGAAAATTTTGCAAGCCATAGGTCCAGATTTGAAGATAAATTCTAAGAAGTCCTTAAAATTCTGGATTTTTAAGACGCTCCTGTGTGGCTAGTGAAAAACACTGCAGAGGTACAATAGAAAGCTGTCAACATCTTCACAGTTAACATTTCAGAAAGTTTTCTATGTACCAGCAGGGTGAAGAAGGATTAGTCCCTTATGACATCAGAGGAGTTAACATCACACAGGTTCAAATGTTCCTTGTCCTAAGGACCTCCTGTAATCCAGCTCCTACCTTGTTCTGAAGAAAAGAAACAAACCCCTGGTAAACTGCAGTGATGCATTTGTGTCCCAGTGAAATTGTCATATCATAGTTTTCTTTCAGATTACAGCAACCTGTGAGGTCATCTCTCTCAGGCTGCATTTCCAGAGCAGGGCTCCAAACAGGTTTCAGCTGCAAGGAAATATCAATGGTCTGGAAAGGAAGACTACTCTTTTACAACTGAGCAGACTCAACAGCAACAGCAGCATTCTTTAGCTACTGAAAAATGGGAAAAAATTTGCTTAGAAAGGGAACCAATTATTCATTTGACAGTTCAGTCTCCTCCTTTCTCAGACTCTGTAGGAATTACCACGCATTTGCCTTAACTGCTACACCAGATCCATAATCATTCCAGGCAATATAGTGTTCTTCCTTGAGAGAATAAACCAATCCTCAACACAGCTGATGTGTCATATCTCAAAGCCATCACCATCCTTAGCTTGTTTCAGCAGGCTATTCTTATCACGTAAGAGTGAGACTGCAGAAGTTGTGGACTAACTTCAGACCATAAAATTTTTGTTGTGTTGGACCTTATTCCCAGCTGGAGTCCTATTATTTCATTCTGACAACTACTTGCACACTTGAGGAATCAAGTACCAAATCAGTGGAAAACACTGAAGCTTGATCAGCAGTACTCATTGCTAAAATGCTGAACTTCTAGGTTTTCTCTTCAGGATGTTCATTGTAAACCCCTTTTTAAGAGGTTATTTTAAATTATAAAGTTTAGAAAGGACATGAAAGAATTTAACATTTTCTCATCTTTTTCTTTTTTTTCTGTTGGTAATCATAAAGTTTTAATTACCCATGTTGTCTTAATGTGCAAACACCTTCCTCTGACTCTGCAGCAGTGAAATATCATTTCTGGAAATACTATGTATATTGCTTTCAGAGTGAAATTGTCCATGAAGGTGAAGAAAAAAAAGAAGAAGGGAAGGGTGGAGGGAAAAAAAAAAAAAAGAAGGTTTATATTTTTTCCCTCTGGGCTGACACATCTCTTTCATCATTCCTTTCATTATTGATATATCACACAATATCATGTTCTTGTGACATTGATTTGAATCAGGTTTAGCATGGACAGGTGCTGTTTAAACATTCCTTGCCCACACACAACTCTGTCAAAAAGAACTGATCTTTACCTATAGCATCCCTCTGTTTTTGCAACTCAAGGAAAACTCTGGAGTACGAATCATCAGTGTCACTTTAATGTATTACAAAATTTGATGATTTTCTTTTTTATTAGGAATTAATGGTAATTAGAATGTCCTATGAAGAATTTTCCAATTTTTAAGGTGTCATTGAAGGGCTCTCATTAAGCTTTTACCTCTGCCACTTGCTTTTGCCAGGAGCTTGCAAATGTCACATTGGCAAATATATCAGAACCAGTTTGATGCTCAGCACCCACACAGATAATCCTTTTCCAGGTTTTCGCACTGATGGATGAATAGACATTTCTAGAAAGCAGATGATCTTATCCTACAGGTGTCTAAAACAGACAAAAAAATCTCACCCTTAAAATGTCTACTGAGCTCTACTGTCTATTGAGACATCCCCTAGAAAGTGTTTCAGACACTGATCAGGAGCTTTACTTTTTCAAATGTGAATTTTAAGTTCTAAGACCAGATGTAGCCTTCTGGGACGCACAGAATTAGAGCTATGATTCTACTGCTTTGTATCTTGCAAAGTCATTGGAAGATTGCCTATAGTTAAAACTCGATCTGACACCAAAACTTGGAAGAGACTTCTTGAATCTAGTATTTAGAATGTACATTGTGGACTGTGTTAATCACCTGTCTATGAGCCTGATAAGGTGAGCTGAGTTGTCCCATTGCACTAAGCAGAAGCAGCCTCTGAAATTCAATTATTGAAATCTTGCAACTAAATCTGCAGCACAGCTTCCTTTTACCAGCACCTGCAGTGCACTGCAGCCCTGCCTGAGGCAGGGACAACCCTATAAAAGCAAGGCAATCCACGGCCAGTCTTCTATGCAACTGCCTCAAACTACAGACATTTACTGTTTGCCATTGATATTTATGATGTTGACTGAAGAGGTGGACAAGCTTACAAAAATGATAAATAAGAAGAGAGGTAGACTTGTCTTCCTTGTGGAATTTTTTCCAGTTTAGTCAGATGGGGCTCCCTGCCTCTTCTTGGCATCTGTCAGAAATTTACAAGCCAGAGTAAATTGCAACTCTGGTTTAGCACTTCATGGTGATGCATCATTTAAAAGGTATGACAGCTTTGCAGTTTTCCAGTAGCACCAGCAAAATGGAGAAGGTTACACTTAGGCTTAGCAAAGAGGATTTTGGTTGACAATTTGTTCTCTAAACCAAAAGAGGAAAAAGAGATGGAATTTTTGAACAGCACTCCAGTGTAGGAAGCTGTTTAGCTCCTATGGATAACTTTTTGGTGGTACGTCCCACAGTACTAGAGGAGCAAAGGGGAGGAAGTGAAGAAAGAGAAATTCTTTACCATTATGGGAGACCCAAATCACTGAAGAAAAACATAAAACATAAGAAAAATAGTAGTACTCATACACAGAGACAGAAGGGACCTCAGCAGAGCTTCTTACAGCAATGGTGCTCCTTCTCACTCTGAAGCTCATCAACCTCCATGTGAGGCAGGTAGTAACAGCTGAGTTAACAAAGCACTGTTCTAACTAAGAAACAGAGAAGCAAAGCAGAAATCCTTCCCTTCACCCGTAAGAGGACTTCAAGTACTATTTGGAAGGTAGTGGAGTCAACCTGCTCAGCCAGCAACACACAACAAACATGCATTCCACCAGCAGATATGTCCACAGAGTGTGACCCAGCATGAAGCTCATCTCACAGGGAGATACACAAGCCCACAGCCACTGGGTTAGAAATACTTCAAGGTTTATTGGGGTAAGTGGGGCAGACTTGGGAAGTTTATCTGAGACTTGCACAAAGTGCCCCAGCAGACTGTATAGGTACAAGAGTTGAGGTTTGCCACCGTTTTCAGTGTTTATCGCTTCTCAATGCACAGTCTCACTAGTAGGTCCAAAGCATATAAAAAACTCAGAGAAACCTTTTTTCAAAAAAATTTTAATCCCACAGTTGAGCAAATGAAATGTTATATTGCCTATATACAGACAGATTTAATAATAACATAGAAAAAAATATTCAATAGATATGCACACTCCAATGAAATGTTTAATCCATTTCATTAGACTAATAAATAATTCAAGAGAGAGTTCATGGTTTTACTTAATTAATGAACAAAGTAGACTTCAAACATGACACATACCCCACTTCATCATACTAGGCAAACGGGACAAAACATTCAACCTTTCCTTCAGAGAACAACATTTTTAAGTTGAAGGACATAAATAATAAATGAAGATCCTTTGACTCACTTCACTGCTGCATTTAACTTGAATTTCTCATATTCTTACTCAAGTTCCCACACAAGTCCTTCCCTCTCTGTTTTCCCAGCTTTACTGCTTGCCATGATGATGATGTCTCTACTAAATCAGTGTGAGCCTTGATGCCCTACTTTTTACAGCCATGATATTCTCCACTAGTACCAGTTAACTGGATGGGTAGTGTGCCCTTGCTCAGATGGTTTGCCAAGTCAAGGTTCCCTCATCTTTCACCTCCTAGTTCCACCATGAAGACTATGAGAAATTATTATATTTTCACTTACATGAACATCATTTAAGGTCAGAACTAACTACTAGAACTTTTTTTATGTTTGAAAAACCCATCAAATAGGAAGAATGACCTAGAGAGATTAATACATTCATTTAAAAACTAAAAAAATTTGCAGCTGCTCCCCAAGCCAGAAAGTATACTTCTAAGGTAGGTGAAGATTTCATAGAAGTTTGAAAAGCTCTCTAGGCCAATAAGACCATTTGGGTGCTGCACAAGGATGCCAAGACACACTACCTATTTTTGTGCAATACCATTTTCATTTGTCTTCTCTTTGACCCTAAGAAAATTGTTGCCATTAATTTATTTGACAGCTGACAAACGAAGTCTGAATTATTTGGTTAACTGAAGAATAAATAAACCATCAAAAAATTCTGTGTAGCTGTTTCTGTGGTACTAGTCTCATTCAGTTCCATAGGTGTCTTCCAGGGTCTTGATTTCAGGAAATAATGGGCTCTGGCTGCAAAGTGGTACTGCACAATTAGAACTATATACATGTAAGCACATAATGTACTCAACAACATGATAAAACTTTTATGTAAAGCATAAGACCAATAGTGAACTAACATCTTATATTAATTAGATTCCTATAATTCATTAAGCTCCAATGTGAACTTTTAAAATGGAATGACATAAGTGATATGTGCCTTGTTTTTTAAAGGCATTGATTTTACAGTGCCTATTGACTAGCAATATTTTCAGGGCAGAACAGTTGTCAGATTAAACTGAATGAATATCCAGTGACTTCTAGTTTCTCTTCTTGTTGGCATTAAAAGTTTAAATAAGGAACATTCTGAGAATAACAGGTGTCTGTCCAATTTCTCAGGGACCAACTTGCAATTTTTTTTAAATTGTTGTGTAGGTCAAACACACTAACCTGGCTATGACAATTGTCTCATAAAAACAGGCTGAGTGAAACTCACTGTTCTTGATTTAGAGAGTTATCAGGCCTGTCTTTCCCCAGTGACCCCCTATGCCCAATTAACCATGGTTACTTGAGAGCAGATCTTTTTAGTTCCCAGACTCCACATTATGACTCATTTGTCGTATTTGGGTTGTTCATTTTTATCCCTGAGAATTGTGCACACACTTTATATTCTTAATTCATACTCTCCCTCTCTCTCTTTTTTTTTCTGTTAATAATGTGTTGCAACTTATCAAACATAAGGTATTAAGAGAATGAAGGCAAAATTAACAACATCTTCGTGCCTAGTGGAAAGAGAAATGTGACTTTGTTAGTGACTTCCTGGGTACACACAATTTCTATAGAAATCAGACAGAACAGATAAAGAAAAATTATACTTATTTGCAGTGACATGGGAAAGATTCTGTGATGTGTTTGTATAATTTCTCTGGTTATCTTTAGCCCATAAGCTGTGGGAAATTAGATTCACAAAGTTGTCACAGTTGATGAAAGAGTAGCAGTATTGTTAACTGTATTTTTCAAGAAGAAAGAAAATATCGCTGACAACAGTATTTATATAGTGTCACAGTTTGAGTGACAGGCATGTCTCCTGCTTTAGCTATCAGAAGTTAATTTAAGTAAGGCTAGGCTTCTGCCCTAATTTCTAGAGGCACTCCAAACAGAAATTTATGTTCTGTCCAAATATACAGGATAACAAGTATCGATTGGCTGTGCTAATTTTTTCTTTACTAACTATTGAGGGAACTGGGACAATAAGGCTGGTCTAGAATCCAGGATCATCTCACCTAACATCAGCTATGTTACATTTGTTCAACTGTTCTACTCTAAGCATCCACCTCACCTTATAGTTACAGCAAAAAGATAAAATGCATTGATCAGATTATTCATCTAATCTTGAATTAAGTGCCTGAAACAGATGGGAGAAATCCACTTCTGGATTTGCCCGTTTCTCTCAATTGGGAACAGAGGAAACACAGAAGACCCCTCTCATCCCAGATACCTAACTTTTAAATGGCAGAAGTTACATAAATGTAACCCCAGGAACAAACATTACATTTATATAACAAGGTAATGACCCTAGACAATGAAACAGAAGAACTTGAACATCAGGTACAGAATATGAAAGGGGATGGGATAGAAGTGACAGAAACTGGGAAATAACAGTCACTGTTGCAGCACAGCATCAAAGGTCATACAGGGATGCATGAAAAATACAAATGTAGGTCATAAAACAGCAATATATATTGTTCATTTGATAAGACTAGAGTTAAGAAATACAGCAAGAACAAAATAGGAATGGCTTTGTTCAAAATCTCTTAACAATCTCGGGATATCAAGGCCTTACTATTAGACAGCCCCATGTATGCAACTATCTAGTTACCTACACATAAAATTTCAATGTTACTATGGGATTGTCTAATGAGGCTTTTGAAATACAAGACATTATCTTTCAGATATGAGAGATACAAAATGTTCATCATGGTAGAGGTCCAAGTTAATGTGACAGTCAGTAGGTTTCTAGGCAAAATCACAGAGAGCAATATTCAAACCACTTACTGTGGTACTTCAACAAGCTCTGTCTGTTGCAGCACCTCCATTTCAGAGTCAAAGCATGTATTTCAGCACACTTTTACCCAGACCTTCCAAAAACCTGCTGCCTCTTCAACTCGGTGACACAGGTTGTGCAGATTGCTGTCATACCAGAAATAGTGTGGTCTTACCTGGATTTTGCATCTTCACTGCTTGCAGTTCTGAGTCTAGCTGATTTGTCATGAAAATGAGGATCTCTCCACTTTGCTGCCCCAGGCAGTGCAGGTACATCATTATGCACAAGAGTACAGTTTAAATTCCTTTACATATTGAGTCTTCCAGGCCTTTTGCAACACAGCACTGTTGAAATGTCCTCTGTGGGAGATACCACTGTCCATACATCACTGTGAAAGAGAGTTGCCAGATGAGCAACCAAGGAAAAACCTGACCTGTAGTAAAGAATGGGTTACTTGCTTGTTAATCCACCTCTCTGATAACATGTGCTATCTTCAAGTGTTAGAAGATTAGAGCAAGAAGAAAATGCAAAACGAGAGTCAGCTGTCTGAGGTGAACATGACTGTACCTGAGTGGGTCAGAGAGCAGTTCTGCATAGCTCCTAGGTATCTGGAAGAACTGACTGTGATAAAGCAGAGAAAAGAACAAAGGAGAAAGAAAATCCTGTCTTCTTGACATCAAGGAACAGCATGAGGATCTGTGCCTTGCTCTGGTAACACATAAGAGCTGTCACAATCTTACTTATCTCTAACCTTGCTAATTTATAGCAAGTGCTGATTTAGTGTAGTGTTGATAATAAAGTCACCCCCACTGCCTAAGTAGTGACACAGGACCATTTTGTTTGCCTTTCAGCTGCCACAGTAAGTCAGAAGAGGTCTTTGCTCCCACTGTAAATAATTCCTTCCCAGTCTCTTCTAAGAACCAGCTAGTGAATGGATCAAAAGGATCAAAATTGAATGCACCAAGGCTGGTGCACAGTGCTTCAGTTCACAAGCAGGCCAGGGAGGACATCTTTCCACAAAGGAGCAGATCATAGAGAAGACTACCACAGTCAGCCCCTGGGTCTTAGTGTCAATGTGCAGGGCAAGGGGATTACAAATTAAAGGGAACTTTGTTTAATTTGCTTTAGGGGAAAAAAAATTTAAAAAAAAATTAAAAAATAAAATAAAATAAAATAAATAAAATAAAATGAAACTAAAGGACAGAGACCTGAGACTTGACTTTGAGGTGTATTTAATTGTGTGAAATTAGGGTCTACGATCTACTTTCCCTTTGCCCAGAATTAAAAAATTAAAACATGTGGGTTTTGCAAACAAGGGCAATTATGATGATGATAGAAATCACATTTTGCTAGACCAATTGGTATTTTGGATATAGGTCTTTTTTTCCTGGTATCATTCAAACCTGGCTTAGGCCATCAGTGACTGGATCTCAGTAGTGACTGCCAGCTCTTTGGCAGTTCATATGGAAAGAAAAGGTGATCTCAAGCAGGCTCCTAATTCTCAAATTGTCCCTAAGGGAGGAACATAACTACATCAAAAATTACCTGAGGTCATTTTGGGTAGTTACTGAAGGCACAGAACAGACTGAATGTGTGGGAAAATGGAAGTCTGGTTGTCTTTGTCAGGATGGCCCCTACATACCTCCTTTGTGCACTTGAACAACAAGGTAGATCAAACTGCTAGTTTTCATTAGGAACTTCATCATCATTGCCATCAAATGTCAGAGGTACAGTGGTGGGGTAATAAAAAGGATCATTGCTGATACCACTGTTTCCTAAGTAGATTGAAGCCTGCTTCTAACTAACTGTGTCCTATGACAGGCAAAAAATAAAATAAAATAAAATAAAATAAAATAAAATAAAATAAAATAAAATAAAATAAAATAAATAATAAAATAAAATACAAATTAAAAACAAAAACAAAAGCACACAACCAATACTGGAAGTCATTCTTTCTTATATATGCATGTATGTCTTTAACACTGTTGTATACAGTCAGACAATTGCCTAGAGGTGCTAGTGTTAAGCCTAGTTGTTTTGTCATTATGAGTGTCTGCGAAACGCTTCTATTTTTACTCTGCTTAGTGTGCCACATCTTCTATCACAGCTGTTTGATATTATTCCTGGTTTTGTAATTTTGAAACTAAAGAGAGATTCCATTCCTTTAATGGGAAACCTCCAGCAGGGGAAAAAAACAAAACAGTGGTGTTGTTCCTCCATGTCCCCAGCTGAATTAGGCATTCCAAGACCATCTGAAAATTCATCCTTATCCAAAGGTGTTGGACAGAATATATAAAAATGATGCTGCAGTCCAAATATCATTTTTTCATATGAAATACCAAATGCAAGATCTATGAAATAGAATATACCTGCATGAAACTGTCTGAATTTGGACCTGATGCTGTGTTGGTAATCGAGTTTTTGACTAGTTGCTTCTAGCACATAAAGATGGATTAAGACACAGATTAGAAGCTATTGCAGTCAAAGCAAAAAAAAAAAAAAAATAATTTGTGCCATTTTATGACCTCTTTGTAAAAGGAGACAAGACAAATTTGGCACAGTCATCCAAACTCTCTCTTGTTTACATTTTGGGCAGCAATTGTGCTAATTGTTCTGACAGTATCAAAGAGAAACTGGGATCTACACTTAAATAATAAGACCAACACCCAAAATGGGGTATGACACACTTGTTTATCAGTTTGGACATCCCCCTAGGCTTCCTTTACAGCTGATTCCATGTCACTGCTTTAGGAGTACCTGTGCCACACTCTACATTATCAATTTGATCCACTTATTATGAAGAGATGCAAAGGCTTAAGCATACTGGCAATGGAAAAATACTCCAAACTCTCTTAATGTACAAGAAAAAACAATTGGAGTCAATAAGAAAAGTGAATGAAAAATTGTATGTGACCATTCATCATTCATGTCTCCATTTTTTTTTCCCTCTCACAGGCTATTCACAAATTCCTTTAATTCCCACTTAGCACTTTCTCACTGAACTTTGATTTCCACTTTCCTGAATACCAATCATGACAAATTTAGGCAGGATTAAACAGAATAATCATGACCTTTCATTATTATATCATACGGCCCTGATTCTTTCCAAATCAAACCAAATAAAATTTAGCTGTTCTAGAGGATGCAGCCAAACACTGACTAACTCACAAAATAATAATGCTGTTTTTCCTCTCGCTGTTTTCATGTATCCTCAAAATGTAATTAAATATGGATATAAGCATGTAATCCAATATGACTTAGTAAACTACTTTCTCAAGAAGAGCTGTTGATAGTTTGAGGGAAGAGCATTCAGATTAATTAATAAAGCAAATGCTTTTAGCTTTACATAATATGTTTTCATTTCATTATAAATGGCCTGCCTGTTGAGTAGTCAAGAAATACTGTGTTTTCCCTCCACCATAAAAGATTTGGGACTAATTCCTCAAAAGTGCGTTGGTGGGAAAAAATCCATCATGTTTGAATAGGGAATATGCATTATTTAACATGCAAAAAAACTGAAGATGGTACTAGCCTCTAATATGAAAAAATAATTATTCTTACTGATATGAAAACAATTAATTTCCCTTTTGCAAGCAGAACATGAAATTTACAGGTTGGTACCTTGTGCAGCCCAATGGTAGTGTGTCCATTTAACAGCTGATTTCATTTACTCTAACATGGAGCACCTCCTTCTCTCCTTCACTGACCTTGAAGTCTGCAGAGCTGTTTCTCTCATACATTCTCACATCCCTCTTCTGACTGATGCTGTGCAGCTGGTTTTTTTCCCCCTACTTCAGGATGTTATCCCAGAGGTGCTCTCACTCTTGCTGACTTGCTCAGCCTTGGCCAGTGGCAGGTCTGTGTTGGAGCTGGCTGACATTGCCTCTGTTGGACATGGAGGAAGCTGCTAGCAGCTTCTCAGAGAAGCCACCCCTGTAGCCCTTCTGCTACCTAAGTCTTGCCACACAAACCCAGTCTGCAGACTATGACAGCACAGCTGACTGTCTGACAGCACATGTTGATTGGGCAGCGTTTAAAAGCATAAATTATATGCCATGAGTGAGAAAACGAAAGAAACAGCTTATCTGAAAATAGGTGATAGAGGCATTGGTTAGCTGTTTTCCTCTCTTTCTGTAGTACTAACAATAAAATCAGAGCAAACTACAATGAAACCATTGGAATTCTGCTGTTAAAATTAATATCCTAAACCTGTGAAATGCTCCTTTTTTAATTGCCTGTTGGCAATAAAAATAGGCGAAAGGCTGAAAAGAGGATGCACCACAGAAATCCTGGTGCTTCCTCAAAGTCACAAATTTGGTAGATTTGTTGTGATTATTTTCTTGCTTTTAAGAATTTCTGTCACTCCTAATCAGTTAGTGAAAGAAGATAATATTAAATCTGCAACTTAGTCACATCCTCAGAAAATCAAAAGAAACCCTAAAGCCTTATAACATAAGAATATGTTAACTGAGAGTCTGGGGGTGTTCCAAGGAGTTTCTCATCTCATGGAGGGTTTAGTCTTTCATGGGAATGACTCCAAATGAATATTACCTGTTGGTTATTCCACCTAGTGCAATATTGCTCTGCTTCCTTCAATCTGTTATTCTTAAGCATATTCTATCTAAAAAGCTTCTGAGAGATGCTTTGGTCAATGGACTAAACACAAATTTTTGTTAGTCTTTGAAAATGTTTTACTTCACACAGTAGGTCTAAAAAGGAGGAGTTATCTCTCGCATAATCCTTGTCCTTAGAGTGCTCAGTGAAATAAACTTGCAAGTTTATTAGCACATATAAACTGTCTCCTTTCTAAACTAACAACACAGCAAAAGTTGAAGACCTGGCAGTGGTGCTTCTTAGGTCCATGGCTCTACAGCAGCCCAACCTCTAAAGGTCGTCTGAGGCACACAGTCCAACGTGGCTCCTGAGGTACATCTACATCATGCAGTTGTAAAATACTCACAGCTCTACAGCGCATGTTACATGTCAATACAAAATCTTAGTGGACCCTCTTCCTTCAGTGTATTCTAGTTCCTACTAGAAGTAAAACTTAACACAAACAGTGAGGAGGATAGCTGTGTACTCAAGTGGAAGCCTTCCTCTGGGTGTTTTCAGGAGCAAGAGTGCTGGGTTCTTTTTTGGTTTATGGAAGCTTTTGGAAATGTCAGATACTTAGTTTTATCTGATCATATTCTGAAATATTTTGTAGCAAATATTTTCCTTTACTCATTTTCTATTAGCATAAGAATTTAGGATCACTCTCAGATAGAAAAAGCTAAATGAGATCTTTGGAAGAAAGGCCCAACTGCCTATCAATATGACTGAGGGATGATTAACTATTTTATGAAATATCCTGTCATACTGTCCTTCATGAAAAGTCTGTAAGAGTAGTGCATCCTTATCTGAGATAACCTGGCAACTGTGGCTATGGTTGCCTATGTCACCACATTAAGAATCAGTATTCCTGAACAAAGCTGTTATTTACAATTAATATTTCCAATGGGACTTGAAGGAAACCACAAGAACTGACAGTCTCCTGTGCCTTTATGCTACTTGATGGAGCTGGCTGAGCAAACTTGAAAATGTTCTAGTGTCCAGTGTAAATAGTTTCCCTGATGATGTGGAGATTCAAAAAGTTAAAAACTATAGAAAAAATTAGTCAGAAGAAAATATATCAAATAAAATAACAAGGACTTTTCCATGTCAAAATCTAAACCATCTTTTCAGGTTGGAAAATGTGACCAGTTCTACTTCTTAGTCAGCCTCCGACTTCAACATCATGGTCCAAAGATCAAGGAAGCAGTGATTGATACCAGTACGTTCTGCTCCTGCAGAAGGGACCTGTATTGGCACACCACAAGTAAAAGATCCACACATTTTTAAATTACATACATTTTTAAAATATTCATTCTGGCCTTTCATATCACACTCCAAACACCACCACTGATGAGACTCCGCTTAAGATCTTTCTTTCTCAAGTAAATATGTCTTTCCCTGAGAGAATTTCTAGTTAACATGCTTGTTTTGGGAATTATGTCTTGTCAGTGTAGGGCAGAGAAGTACAGCAGCTGCAGGTATCAGCGCAGCGTGGCAACAGCAATACCAATCTGCAACAAAACTTCTACTAGGGCATTACACAAAGGCAAGAGCAGCCTGTGCAAATGAGACATTATGCAAGCACACCAGCTGGACCCTGAGCCACTGTTCTCCAAAATTTGGAAGGAGGGAAGTTAGGTTTGCTTTGGATTGGCTTTCAAGAAACTAAATTCTATGGGCAAAACTGAGTCCTGTTACAAGCTGATACATTCTGCAGCTCACTTTCCTTATGCCTCATTAAGATTTCTGCCCACAAATCAGGAGAGTATAGGTCTGGAATTTGCCCCAGGCAGTTAGACCACTGTATGGTATGGAAAGAGCACCACTTTTGCTCAGAGCATGTTTTTCAGTAATACAAGCAGCAACGGGATAAATCTGAGCCTGTTATTATGGCCCTATTTAAAGAGAAAGCTCAGGTAACCAGGATTATAGGCAGTGAAAAGAGAAATGGAAGGAGTGAGACAATTCCATAGTAAAGAACATATCAAAGGACTATCTCATGAAAAATGGGTGTATGTTGGATGGTATCCCTTCTTTTACTTAACAGTGATTTCCTGAAAAGCTATCTCTTGCTGATAGAGGAGGAAATATCTGTGGAAATACTTAATAGGCAGCCAAGTCTGTACTTAATTAAAAGTGAAGTATGTCCAGTAGTGAAAATAAAGTAAATCAGACTTTGTGTGGTTTATTATGATTTAATAACAGAATTTAAAAATGTGATGAAAGATAGATAAAGACAGTTCCCACAAAAATTTGGTCCAGAATCTAAATTTTTTCTAACAGTTTCTGAACTGAAAGGTTCCAGTTTCAGGTTCCCCTGAAACCTAGCTTAGTGAAAGACAAAAATCAACCTTCATAGCCATTTTCTTTGGAGTATTCATTACCCCAGGACATTTGCAGCCCCAGGAAAATTGAAAGCCCCTGGTGTTGTTTGTTGATGGGTGGACAGACAGAGGTCCAGCTACAGCTGCTCAGATAACCCCAGGTGGGTTCAGGTATATCTGTAATCCTTCTTTCTCATTGCCAGTGGCAAAATCCTGCAGAGAATTGGGGTAGTCAGAAAAAGGGGATTTTGGGGGTCCCAAAGTGAACTCATGGCCTCTGCCCTCACCCCTTCCCTCTAGCAGAGGCACAGGCTGTCCAACAATTTGGGCTTGTGGTGCTCCTCTCACTTCCCTTTCTAAGCCCGTTCCTTTTCCTAAGCCTCTTCTCAAAACCCAAACCATTTCCCACCAGAGTAAACAACAAATTCTAAATTAATGCCTCATTGAGTATGACGGTGCTGTTTTTTTAATTAGGCTCTTTGGCTCCATCTCTATATCACTAGTAGTTTTAGCATCTAGGTTTATTTTTCTAAAAGAGGCAGTCAGTTTGTGATTTCTTTTCAGATTCAACACAAAGCAAAGCTTGTCAGGAGAAGCAGTATCTCCTGACCAAAAAAAAAAACACAACAGCTGGTTTGCTACGAGATATTGTCCCTTGTCTCACTCATGCCTGTGAGCTTTCTCATTTGCAAATCTTAGCAGCAGGGCAACTTTTAGGTTTAGGCAGTTCTGCTATTCTTGAATTTTCCAAAATGGTTGCTTCCAGTGGAGGGAGGTGGGGGGAAAAGCACCAGCTGTTACAATGAGAATCCTAACCTCTTTTACTGTACTTTTTTTATTCGGAGTGTGACTGAGGCCTAATTAAAAGTCATAATCAAAAGGAAAAAGTAAGAATGTTTCCTCATTTTGCAATGAATTCTTGCAGAAATCTTTCATACAGAAGTCACTTATCAGTTTGAGTGTACAAGAAGAAGAGGCATAGAAAGAGATGCAGTAAAGAAAATGGAAAGGAGCGGTCTGGTCTTGCAGACCTATTGGTGTAATTTTCTATTCTTACTCATAGAATCATAGAATGGTTAGGGTTGAAATGGACCATCTAGCTCCACCATCCCTGCCATGGACAGGGGAACATCCACTAGACCAAGTTGCTCAAACTTCCATCTAGCCTTGAATGCTTCCAGGGAGTCCACAACCTCTCTGGGCAACCTATTCCAGTGCCTCTACACCCTCACAGTAAAGAATTTATTCCTAATACCTTGTCTATATCAACCCTCCTTCAGCTTAAGGCCGTTTCCCTTTGTCCTATCACTACATTCCCAATGTAAAAAGCCTCTCTCCAGGCTTTTTATAAGGCTGCTATGAGGTCTGCTTGGGACCTTCTCCAGGCTGAACAGCCCCAACTCTCTCAGACTGTCTTCACAGGAGAGGTGTTCCAGCCCTATGATCATCTTAATGGCTCCCCTCTGGACTTATTCCAACAGGTTGTCTTTCTTGTGCCCAGAGCTGGACACAGTGCTCTAGGTGTAGGTCTACAAGAGCAGAGTAGAAAGAGAGAATCACCTCCTCAGCCTACTGGATATCCTTCAAGTCTTTAATTACCTTCATCATTTGGTGCCTATCAGAGTAAAATGGAAGTGTTACATTTCCAGAGAACAGATTTCATTAACCCCACCTTCAGTTTGTACATGTGTGTGCAAATTCGCTCTTTTCCTTTACCTTTGCAATTCAGAGCTAAGCAGGCCCACATGCTACATAGCTACGGTGTGAATGATGTAGCAGTCTGTTGAGCCTCTAGTTATGTATTCATCAAGGACTTCAGTGTCTCAGTTGAAATTAGAAGTAATAACTTAGTCACAGACTGAATACATTTACTAGAAAAATCAGTGCTGAAAATCCGATAATTCAGGCAGTATTTTATAATTATCAATTTAAGATTTATTTTAAGAAGATAATGGCTTGAGTATGAAATACATGGAATTATATTTATTAAGTCCTGAATGCTTTTGGTTAAAACAATTTTTTTCTTTTGTCTTTGGCCAATAAAACATCCTTTCTTTATTTGCTTGGTCATGGTAGGTATCAGTGAGTTTAAGGAAGGCAGTTGTGGCTTTCTGTTTCATTTTCCACACCCTCAGGGCTGAGATAAGGTTAATGTAGGCTATTTTATATCACCCAGGTGATGAGAATTCATGTCCATTCCTTAACGATTTTTGCCCACACAAGAGTGTTTTGAGTTTCTGAAACAACCTCCTCAACAGCCAGCATGACACATCTTCCTCTGTTCCCTAACCTTCAGAACAGAAGACTAAAGGAGAGTTTGAAGAAAAAGGAAAGAGTTTATGGACATAGTCAGCCTCATTTGCCCATTAGGGAGGAGAGTTGTTTTCAGGCCATTTCCACTTCCTAAAATATGTTACTCTATTTGTTTCTACTCTGGCAGGATTCTTTTAGAACCTGTTATGATGTACAAAGAGAAAATCTGACAGCTTTGAAGAGGAGTTTTGTGGGGTTTGTATCAAGTTAGATGAGTTTTGTTGACTGGGTTTTGGAAAAACACGAGTTGTTTCCTGTCTGGAGAACTTTAGCTCCGCAAATGCAGGTGTTCAGAACTATTGATTTACAACATACAGAGAAAAACTTGAAATGTAATGTCAGAAGTGAACAAAATAAAATCATGGTAAGGGGAATAGCAGTAATGCCAGAATTCTTCCTCTGCTGTTCTGGTTTCTTAACTTATAAAATTAATTTAGTCCTGGAATGAGCAAATGCAACAGCCATGGAAGTCAACAGGACATCTGCCATTTATACCAGGACTCCACTGACAGTTTAAGTTTCTTGTCATTTGCATTTTTAACCTGCAGTAGATTAAAACATGAGGAAAGGAAATGGAAGGAAAGGTGTGGGGGGACAAAGGCGAAATGGCAACTATAATACAAAGTTATAAAATTTGAGTAGGCAAAAACATAAAACTTTTTAGGATTTGAACTCGAGAACTTGGGTAAACACTGGAATGGGCTAGTTATATCAGTGATATAAAAATGCCTTTTCTCACAGCAATTTCAGGCAGGACTCCATGAATCCTGCTTACCTGTGTGACTTTTTAATTATTGCTACTAAATCATCTTTCCACTCAGTTTATACTGGAGTCCTACAGTGCACAAGCATTTCCTGAGTAATATGATCAGATCTTATTCCTTCATTACACAACCTCAGTTAGGCTGTAGTTCTTCATCATAAAGTAGTCAAATTAAAAAGAAGAAAAATAAGCAGATTAAAAAAAAAATCTTTAACTGCAAATTTATTCCTTACCAGAGGAACATAGTAGTTCTGTTATTTTCATGTTATTTCCATTACCAACAAATTTGCAATTTGCTTATTACTTTGAGAAAAGGTTATGCATATCAAATTTGGGTTTGGGTGTAATTTTCTATCTTTGCCAGAAAACTGGAGTAGGGAATTCCTTAACCTTCAGCACTTTTCACCACAGGAATTCTCATTTGTTCATAGTTTTGAAGTACAACACAAAATCACATTTAAAAAAGTACTCCATCAATATTAAAACCCAAGGAAATCTATGACTTATAAGATTTTAGTGGTACAGTGCATATTCATTGTCAGGTCACAATTTCACTTCTCAGGAAGGCATTCTGATATGCAGAATGTGTTATCATTTCAGCAAACAAAAAACACAGAGTACCAGTTTGAACTGGAAGAGGAAGATTTCTTTCCTTGCTTTCCCATGGAAAAAGCTACACCATAAACTGCCACTTCACTCTGAATTCCTAAAAGCAATGAGCAGAACTTGGCCCTCCAACTTCCCATACAGGTTTGTGGTTGTTCAATGCATGATTACAAACTACAAGAAGAAAAAAAAGAAGCACAGTGAAAGCAAGGGTAGCTTTTTTTGCCACTGTGAACTCACACCAGAGCACAGGAGCCATTCAAACATCTTCAATCCTCTCCCACCCTTCCAGTTAGGGTCTGCCATGAGGCCAAGGCTGTCTCTGGCCACTCGCAGTTCGCTTGCACAGTTCATCTGGAATACTTCTCCAGGCTAGGGTGTTTCTGTCATACAAGGAAAAACAAACCAAACAAATCAACAAAAAACCCACACTGAAAACAAAAGCTAACAAAAGCAAATGAATAAAAACTAACTTAGCTGGATTTTGTTAGTACACCAAGACCTGCATGTAATTTTCATACGGGAAGAATAAATACAAAAGTGGTAAAAATTAGATTTGGGTTTTATACATGAAAATAAATCCAGAAAAGCTAGTTTCCTTTGTTTAATAGGTACATGCTGTTTACCTCTGTCATGCCATATTGACTGTGGCAAATTTAGACATGTTGGCTTAATTTGAACTGGAGATTTGGACACTCCACCGCAGATAGTTTAGTTTGCTTCTCTTCACAACTGCCTTGCAAATATGGCATGAAAGTTTCCAAAGAAGTAAAGCAAATCTGCTAATGGCTGATTCCAGAGGAAAACAAACAAACAAAAAACAACCTTCCAGCTCTTGCTCTCTTATAGATTTGTCTTGTAAGTTCTCTTGTTTTACCAAGCAGAAGATACCCCACTGTTTCAGTAAAAAGTTTCAGTAAAAGTAAATACAAGTGCACAATATATAGTTCAACCCATGGTGTATTATTTTTGGACTGCTACCAGAGAGGAGGAAGAGGAGTTTGCACAGTAATAAAGTTACTTCTTTTTCTGGATAAAAATAACAATATCTTTCCACTGCCACCAGCCTTATAAAAATATTTTGCAAAAGAAAGCTTAGCCAAAATAACACACAAGAGAAAGTCTTACAATGATGGCATCTAATTAACTCCTAACCCTAAAAGGAGCACAGGAATCTCCAAGAGTCAATCATGTTCCAGTTGAAATCCATTCTGGTCCAAAAATGCACTCAGGACAACTTCATTCACTGAGTGGTTAAGAGGTTTTTAATTTTATGACTTCAAGTTACTGATAAACTTAAGGACCCAAACATGTGTTACATTTTTTAAAACCACCATGTTCAGTCAAGCTCCACGCTCTCCACCCAGGGTGGATCTCCCTGGGTGCAGTCAAGAACATGCTATATAATAGAGGATAATGCTATATTATTACAGTACTTACTATATATACAGCCAGACAAATCAAATTACAAATGTATTTATCCATACCACATCTTCTCGTAAGCCATGCAACCAATTCCTTATATGTCTGAAGTCTGAAGGAAAAGAGTGTGAGGACTTGGTATACAGCACACAACCACTTTGTACTGCATATTGAGCCAAATTTCTAAGGAGCTCAGATCTCTTTGAGCCTGATTTCTTCCACTTTCCCAAGCCATTTTAGGTATGTTGGGATGCCAGACAGGTGGCAGAGATGAAATATAGGCATTTGTCTGGAGGAGATTTTCTCATTGTTTTGTCAGAACAACAATTAATAAGCAAATAATAGATCAGTCAAGAGTTTGTACAACTGACTCTTCCCCCCAAGCTTTCTCTGGAGTCTCTTAGAGACTACTAAAGCTGAAAAGAGCAAAGTGAGTCTGGAGCTTCATTGAACAATATATTAGACATATACAAGTAAGAAATTTGACTAGCTCACACCTGGGAGGAAAAGTTACAAAGGGTGAACCAGCACAGCACTGGTTGTTTTATGTTCCCAAAATGTATGCAGTCTCAGGGAATATACATTTCAAGCACATTTTCCATTCCTGGCCAAGTGTCTTTCCCAATAAAGAACAGCAGCTACACTTCTGGACAGGTAACAATCAAAGCTTATATTCATAACAACTCAACTTCCACAATCAGAATCTTCCAGGGTTAGTCACTGCACTTCATCAGTGTTGGTTGTTACCATACAGGTTGTGATTCCAGCCTTGCTAGGCTCTGATATCTGTGTCCCACATTCCCAGTGAAACACTGAGAAGACCAGAAATGTTTCTTCATTTGACCTTCCTCTTAAATACACTCATCACAATAAGTGTTGTTTTTCCCATTATTACTGGGTTCTAATTTTACTTACTCTGATCATTTTCAGCATGGACGGATCACTGGGCTTTTTTGTGGTTTGTTTTTTTTTTGGTTGGTTTTTTGGGCTTTTTTTGTGTTTTTTTTTGTTGTTGTTGTTTGATTGTTTGTTTGTTTGTTTTGGGGGTTTGTTTTTTGGGTGTTTTTTTGTTTTGGGTTTGTTTTGTTTTTTTTTTAACAAGTCTTGAAGTACATCTCTGTGAAGCTACCCTCTAGTTTTGCCAAATTGCCAACATGATTTGGTGTCTTTTCTGTTCCATAAGTCCATGTTATCAGATTGAAACCTTAGAGAGAAGTCATGTTCCTAGTTACCTTTTTTTCCCATCTTAGCACAAATGAGCTTCAAAGCGTTCTGTCAAGTTAATGAAGCATAGTTTTCTCATGTTGAAAATTAAGTAGGGAATCCCTCTCCAAACACTTCTTTTACAAATATTTTCCCATTTGATCTCCCTAAAACACCTCCTACACTTTTCTGATATACGAAGTAGTCTCTATCATATTTCATATATTCTTATGCTTTTTGAAGCTTATCCAGTCATTGTGATTGTGATCAGTCCTCAGGAATGTTACCTAACTGAGTGAACTTGTGAAAATATCTGTGAAAACATCTCTTGCTGATTCCAGTTCCTTAATAACTCAGTAATATTTACTTTGGACAGAACACCATGTCAAATTTATATGTCATATTTTATAAAGAAAAAGAAAAAAAAAAAGGAAAGAAAAAAGATATTTCTTCATCTAGATGGAGACAGATGTCTTGATTTAGAGGCAGAAAATCCACCATGTTACAAGGTACAATTTTTTTCAGAATCAGATCACCTTCACTTCCAAGATCACTTCAGTCTCTATCCTGAAGACCATGTTAAGCCTTCTGTTGTTGAAATCTCTGTTATTATCAGAAAATACTTCCCTGTGTAGCTCTTTTTAAACTATTATATTATTATTCCTTAAGGCATTCAAGAAGAAACAGACAGCTTCCTAGGAGCTTTAATACACAAGCATTTTTTCAAACTTATATAACTCAGGGTCTATCTACTGTACCTTGTCTAATGTCTCCATATCTTTTTTGAAGGGTAGACACCAGAATAATGTAGGACATTTATGGCTACACCTTTATTTTGGTTCAGTCTCTGTTTCTCTGTAAGGCTTTTGTCCCTCAGAGCTTGGTATCAAGCACAGGTTGGTTCCTTCCTGCACTGTGATCTGCAGGGAACTGCAAACTGCTGTCCTCAAGGGAACCAGAATAATGGAAAAGTCATAGGTTTTTCCAGACTGAGTAGCCTACTAAGCAGCATAGTTGCAGACTTTGCTACATTTTGCTTCTTCTACTGGAGGCAGTCCTCTAACACAACCCCTGCAGCATCACACCCACTAAGCCATCACTGTGATGATGTTTGAGGAGCACAAAGCCCCTACAATAGAGTTTCAAAGAAAAAGGCATCTGGGCTATGAAGGTTAGGCATCTGGGCTTTTCTTTATTTTGCAATAAATTCAAACTCTGGAGAAAAAAAAAGCAAAAACTGCAGAGCTGCAAGTGCCTGCATGAGACACAAGAGATGTGATCATCCTTGTCAATGTCTGTAGGGAAATCATCTCACTACCAGCATCCTGCTCCCCCAAAAGCCATCATGACAAAAATACCTTGGAAATAAAGACCTGAGATGCACCTTTATATGGCTATATTTATATCTTCAGTCTTGCATGGACTAAATATGGCATTACCACTGTGAAATTGGCACCAAATTCCCAAGGACCACCCACTCACAGTGCACATCCACAGAAACAACAGCTCTTTGGACCTGATTGTATCTCCTGTCCTCTGTTAGTCCCTTATGTACACTTTCCCTTCACTCCTGCATTGAAGTACTACCTTCATCATGCAGACACAACAGAAGTTCACCCGTGGCCCAGGAGGTGCTCTCCATGCCAACATAAAAGAATACAGCACAATATGCACAGTCATGGGAAAAGTGGAGGGGAATAAGTTAAATCTGTGAATTTGCTCTTGCAGGGCAGCCTTTAGGTACAATGATCATGGAAGGGGTCTCTTCCTCTTACTACTGTCAGGATTCCTAGGGACTTTTACCCTTTCTTTGCTTGCTTCTTCCACGACGTGCTGGATACAGAGGCACTCAGGATATGTGTTGCCAGCTGCAGCAGACACCCCAGCCAGCTGTATACTTGAAGGAGCAAACTAAAGAGAGCAGAATTTTCCAGTAACATGACATCAGTCTGTTTCTGACTGGAAAACAGCATGAGGCATGGAGTAGCAGCATGTCATGCAGGAATGACAATGTCCTGCAAGGAGGTCGTGCAGGAGAACACACAGAGAAGCACACAGCTCGTGATATGATAACAGCAGGCTGCAAGCACATTGCACTGAAACAGAGCTTTCACGGTAAACATAAGCAATTTTCTCCCCTCTCCTCAGCTGTTACACAAACTGACAGGATTTCTTTCCTCCCGTAATATCCCCACACAGATTCTCAGAACACTAAGGATGCCACTGTGATGTCATCTCCTGCAATGTTAGGGACATTTACTGGTGTGTTCTGAGCTACCTTCTGGGAATATAGTCTGCCACAGAATAAGGTTAGATCAAATGTCTTTACATCAAACCCATGTAGTCTTGGGATGCAATCAAGCAACGCTGAAGAATATTATGTTTACTAAATATCACTGTGTTCTGCTACACTTGCTCAATCAATCTCCAGACATACCCCGGAGGAATAAGAAATTTTTTAGCACTACCAAGACAAACACCCACCGGTCAGCCCAGTAGCTGCAGCAGATTGTTTGGCAGAAGACACTGGAGGCAATTCTGGACTAACTGCCCTGTACTTGTTTACCTGGGAAAACTGAGATGGCATGAAAAGGACAGCCCCTCTGGGTGCTACAGAGAGGGGACCTCTTTGTTGTATTATAAGTAACACGACTGCTTCCATCCATCTGCCATCCACAAGTGCTGCTCAGACATTCTCCCCAAGCCATCTGCCCTTGCAGGTTTTGGCACTAATAAAATACATATCGGACATGGGAGCTCACCAGATGCAAACCTATAAGGAAACAAATGTGCCCTTTGCAATTCCTTTTTGAACAGCTTTTTGTTCATTTTGTGTGTTGCTAAACTTTTGATAAGATTATAATTTGTGGTTAAAGTAAATCTCTTACAGGAGTCTCCAGTTAGGTGCATGTGCTTGATTGCGACTCAAGATGGAAGTTTAAACCATCATGGATAAGACGAACTGCTGTAACTACTTCACACTTTCTATGCCCAGAAAGAGATATATTGTAAACTTTAAGCCAAAATTTAGCTAAAATCTGTAATGGGCGAAGAGAAAATGACTTGTTTTCAAGTAAGATGATCACCTAAGGTAATAGAGTTAGAATATTCGCTTATATTTTAAGAATATTTTGTATTTAATACACTACTGTTTCAATTTAACTTACAATAGCCTCATAAAAAACTTTATCTCAAAAACATTATAGAGATTAATTATTTGTGCTGTTTATTCTCTAACTACTTTTCTGTAGCTTTCTCAAAGGCAAACAAATTCTCTATTTTATACTTATATAGATGATATCCTTTGTTTTCCTTACATAAGGATATATAATTTACTTTTTTCTAATTTTGATAACTCCCACAATATTTCATGGTATGTTAATGAAATGGTTTCCAACTCTATTCTTCCAAAATTTTTTAAAATAATTTATCTGATCTTTGGCATTCACAAATATTCTAAAATATTTCACATGTTTAATTCATCTACATATTCAAATGCAATTCATTCTCATTTCATTAAAGGTGTAAATATTTAAGTCATATAAATATAGAAACCCACTTGCCATAGCTATTCTCTCACTTGGTGATCCATAATGTAGTGCTTGAAGTGCAAATATGACCAGAAAAATAACCACACAAAATATTCTTTAATAGAATCATAAAATTATTTAAGTTGGAAAAATGCTCTAAGATCATTGCGTCCAACCAGTAACCCAGCACTGCCAAGTGCACCACTGAACAGTGTTCTGAAGTGTCATATCAATTCATCTGTTAAATACCTCTAGGGATGGTGACTCTGACACTTCCCTGGGCGTCATATTCCAGTGCTTGACAGTCCTTTCAGGGGAACAGATTTTTCCTAATACACAAACTCCCCCTGGTGCAACTCAAGACCATTTCGTCTCACCTGTCACTTGTTACTCAGGGGAAGAGACCAACTTCCTCCTCACTGCAACCTCCTTTCAGGTAGTTTTAGAGAACAATAAAGTGCCTCCCTAAGCCTCCTCTTCTTCAGGCTAAACAACCTCAGCTTCCTGAGCCACCCTTCATAGCACTCACGCTCCAGACCCTTCACCTGGACTTTACTTCAACATGTTGAATTCCTGGCTCTAATTCCAATTTGATTTATAATCACACCAGTGTAAGTGCATTGGCCCTTCTGATTTTTACCCTATCTGAACACATGCACTTTAAAGGAAAATACTGTTTCAAATTCCTGTTTGCTTTCACTCAGCCCACATTATTTTGCAGATAACAATTTTATTACTGTTAATAATGCAAATCCAATATGCTCAGGAATAAGCACTTTGGTATATTATTCTGCTTCATGTATTATTGAAAAAATTATCAGTCAAATTTCTAATCACAGGTTATTAATTGTAACCATTGGAGATAATAAGAAGCTTATGTTTTTATCCCATTTCCTTAGTGCACTTTGTAGTTCTGGTAAGTAGGAAGAGTATTAAATTTTAACTTATGAACTCAAAACAATTTACCAACTCAATCCTTCACTGGTTTTTACAGACCAAAATGGATGTAAATTTGTTATCAGGATGATCTATTGATATTTTACATGCTCTTTGCATGCAGATTGCTGATTATATAAGAATCGAGTATTTAATGACTGGAATATATTTGTATATTTATGTATTTGCATTTATTTGTAAGTATGTACATTCACTTGATTTGAGATGCATGTCAGAACAAAGCCAGCTGAAATTATTTGACCTTTTTCTCTAGATTCTCTTCTCATCTGAGACTCAAAGTAGCAGGCAAAATTCGAACAGCCTCTCTCCTTCCCACTTTGTTCCCTATTTTTGTATTTCATTCCTGTGCCAAAGCCTGGTAAACCTTTAACCCGCATTTATATTCTACTGTAGCTGCACTTTGAGCAAATATAAAGCTGTCAACCACTTGCTTTTTTGATCCTGTGAAAATAAGCACTTTATGAACCCTCAGGGCAGATATATTTCTTGTAATTGTAAAAGAAATGATGGCTTGTAGGACAGATTGAGGGGCTGATTTCCCCTGTCCAGCGAGTGGTTTCACATTAATATTTCTGTTAAGCTACTGTGAAGTGAGTTTAAAATTTAAATTATTAAATTTAAATCAATTAAATCAATAACTACTGTAGAAGACAGTTAAGCTGAAAATCAGAAGATATAAAACAACACCGATGGCTGATTCTGTCACTCCATCAACTGGAAGTATTGGGCAAATGCATCATTCTGCCTTCAAAAGGTAATAGATTTTTCCCCTGTTATAATAAAACATCAGTCACTCCAAAACTTGACTGTACAAACCCAAACCATCCTCTAATACAGAACGACTTTCATTTGCTTTTGCCCAAGAACGTTTTGGTGCAGTGTAGTATTTGAAGATGCCCACTTTTTTGAACTAGGAGGAAGAGATTTTCAGATAAACAAAATCTTTTCCCTTGTTTATTAATTTTTCTCTATAACCATAATGCAGACAGCTGAAGTAAACAAAAAATGTATTGATTTAAAGTCTTTAGCCTCACAAATCATCTACTTGTGCTGTCTGATCTATGGACAAATCCTGCTCTAGTTGTTACAGAGATTCTTTCAGTTAAGTCCTCTGAATGAAGTCTTCATGCTGCTGCTTGAAGTGGCTGATGTATTGTAACTTCTAAATGACTTCCAGTAAGTGCATGCCTCTGCCTCAGTGGAGGTACATGTTATGCACTAAGGGATTTTTTATTTTTTTTTTTTCCACAAAACCTGTTGTCACTCACCTAAAATAAAAGAATTTTTCTAAAACTGCTCATAAGGTCACAAAATGGCACATTCAAGGGGACCAGACTACCTTATTTGCCCGGCACCCTTCTTCTTTAAAATACCAAATGCTGTTGGATATTCCTACTAAGCACAATGTGGAAAATAATTAACTTTATTTAATTCTTTAAAGAAATGTCATTGAATAAGAGGGCCTGATGCAGAAGAATCTCTATATACTTTGGGTTTTTTTATATTTCACTGCTTTCCACATACTGGCAACTGTCAGAAAGAGGATGCTGGGTCTTTCACTCTTAGTTTTTAGAGGTACTTTTCTGTTCTTATGTTTTGTTAAGAGTTTTATCCAAACTTTCAAATTCATTCTTACTTGCCCTGTCCTCTTACTGCAGAATCTGGCAAACAACAATTTCCAACACACCGTGTCCCATTATTTGACCCCACTTCATTTAAAATTGAATAAATCTGAGGATATATACCCAGTTCACAGGAATAGACATCAGAAAAGAAACAGATTTTGCTGGTGCTTTTGATCTAGCTATGATCTAACTTTCTGGCTGGGCCTCATTTTAGTATAAAATATGACTTGTTCAGCACATTCAAACAGCAGTGTGGTGATTGAAGAGCCATTGAAAGAAGGCACATTTTGTCTAGTGGAAGGTTATTGGTACAGAGAAGGAGGACAAATTATTATAATGCTAAATTAGCATATACTGACACTGCATTGAAAAAGGAGCAACATGCTCCTGTCTCTGAACAAAATTTCAAGCAACAACTTCCAGAGAACATGCTTCAAAAACAGAGGTTAAATGCTACCAGATGACACAATCAATATTTCTGCTTGAAACTCTTTCTGTGGGTCAGATGGATGTTTCTGGCTTCAGTGGGCTCTGGTGAAGAGCTGCCTCACAGCCAGCCCCTGAGTCTGCTTGCCACAGCCCAAGCTGCTCAGACATCCCTCTGAATGCTTAGGATGGTGCAGGCAGAACATATAGGGCATATAGACAATGTAGACATGGTGCTGGGCTTCCTATTGCTCTCACATGGATTGTTCTGGTGTTGCTGCAAAGTCTCATAGCTCTGGGTAAATGCAGTCAGATGACAGGCAGCCTGATCACCACCACACTTTATATATAGAGAGAGAGTGACTTCATCACCTTTCTTGAGCCTTAATGACTACCATAATTTGGTTGTGCTTAGAGTTATAGGAATGGCTAAGAAAAAATTGTGCCATAAGGTTTTGTTGGTCAGAGAAGAAATACAACTCCAGAGAATAATTCATTTAATTTTAAAACAGGGAGAGTTAACCACTCAGGAAAAGCTGTTTTAATTCAGTGTGCCATTAGACAGTATGCTGAAGATCTGACATCTACAGGAGGTCATGACACATTTCCAGATGGAGTAAAACAAATTCTAGTAGCAAGATTTTGCTTTAAAACAATATGCAAACAACCTAAATGTCTTTGTTTCCAGATTTATTTCTTTATTTTTACACTGCTCATCTATCTAAAAAGTAGCTTGCCTTGTTTTTTTTGGCTCCCTCCAGCAGCCAAAATGCAATGTGTCCTTCAGAAAATTTTCTTTCAACTTAAAACTGCAATGCAGTTTAACTCTGTTCTGAGGAATTATTAAGTCACTAATGTTTTCTTTGCTATCTTCACCTAATTTCATATAAATCAAAACATTATGGTAAAAGAACCTGATTTACATTATTAATCACCCCATTATGTATTGTGCAAAAAGGTTGTTTAGCATGTCTACATCAAGTTATTTAAATGGATGTTCACTATGCATAATCTAATTTGCTAAGACTTGCACATGCAAAACCGTTCTTATTCTTGTGGGAACAAAGGCTTTAGAAGACTATCTTTAAATGAATGTGGCACAGATTCAGGGGTTTGCTGCACATATTTGATAGCTGCTGATCAACAGGTTGTTTAGCTTTAAGGCCCACAGGAATCTGTAGGTAAAGCAATTTTGCCAGACATATAAAAATTCAAATTTTATCATAGCAAACTGAATTCTATAATTAAGGTAGGGTGAGATGCTGGAGTAGCACAGGGGATATACATCAGTGTTCAACATCACAATATTTTTATGTCTTTTGCAAATATTAAACATCTTTGTGTCAAACAAGTATTTGTTACATTCACTACACCCTGGCTTTAGGAACTTTTCATGTCTACTTAACATTTTCTCCTCCCCTTTGTTCAATTATTATCAGGTGAACTGAACTGTGCAGAGCTGCCTGAATCAAAACAGCTAAAACAAACAGAGAAGGTGATAAGCACCCATAAAGGTTATTTCAATGGAAAATTTTCATCTATTTTAAAATACTGAGGTCCCTTTCATAGCTGAATAACACTCGGAAATATAACCAATTGCTAATCACCCCCTTGAATGGGGGGCTGTTACTGAAGGAAAAGGCAGGGGAAAGGAAAACATTTCTTCTGCTGTGTTTGGCATTTCTTGGTCCGGGTCATGTTTTCATTATGGGTTCGTTATCTTTTTCTTCATAAAGGTAAGATCGCAGAAAACAGAAGCTCCAAAACATGAGTTCTGAAGTCAAGGATGAGAAACAGTCATTATGGTAACTTATATGTTTTTTCTTTCTTGTTAAATACCGTTACACTGGGTAGAAGAGACTGCAAGAGAATGACCTCACTGTTATCTGCCAAAACAGCTTGCTTTCATATCCAAAATTGCAGGGAACTGAACTAATCTCTACTACAGAAACCTTCTATCATAAAAGCACATTTTCCTTGCAATGGCATGTGACAAAGTAATACGATATGGTAACTGTTCATGGGCAAGAGGCAAGTCTCATAGTCCCTCCTGATTACAGAGCTATAAGCCAAAGGAAGAAATCTTACAAGGCTCAGGCAAAGCTTAAGGCAATACATGACTGAAAACAGCTTCTTCAAAGACACTGCAACAGACACAGATGCTTTTTCACTAGCCTAAATCTAAAACCCTTATTTTCTTACTCACTGTTTGACAGTAGTGTTGGTTTTATTTCAATAAACACTAGTTAGGACTTTCTGTCTTAGGTTTAATAAGTTAGGAACACTCTCCAAAAACCTGATGAGGCTCAACTAGATTTGAAAGGTCAAACTGAAAATAGAGGGCATAAAGATGTAGGTGATAGAAACAGAAATCAGACAGCCTACAAGACATGACTGACCTGGGCACTGTGCCTGCTTCTTTCCTTTGGCCTCAGAAGGGAGCAGGGTCTAGCAAAACTGGCCTGAGGCACTCATTGCTCAAACCTAGTTCTGGGTGCTAAATCAGACACCTTCCAGACACTTTGCATCTGGCCTACTTTTTGCCAGATGTACCAAAACATTTCTTTCCCATATTTGTCACATGGCTAGCTTTTTTTATGTGACTTCAATTCCTTTTCAAACCGGAGCTGGCTTAAAAGTTCAGACTCTTACATTGTCAAACTCTCAGGGACAGACAGATGAATGAGCCAAAAATTATTTAAAAAAAAAATAAATGTAGGATATTGAAAACAGCATGAGACACAGACTGTTTTGTAAGTGACCTCATGTGGTTAAATATATCACATATATGTACCTATACTGAAAGGAAATTTCTGCTTTGAAGAAAATACTGCAGAAATGCTTTGGTCAGGACACGGATTTCATAAAACTACTTTATTTTAACACTCTCATCCAGCTCAGTAGACATGCTTACCATTGCAGACTATTTCTTTAGCATTGAAAGTTATTTTTCTCTTTTATTTGCAGTACAGAAGAGCAATTCTACAGTTTTCCTGAACTATCTGAATGAGTTGAGTCATCTTTGATAAGGTATGAAGGCAGTATGTGAAGAAACATCATACTGAATATGAAATTCATCCTTGCTATGAATGATTCATGAAGGTTCTCCTCTGGAATGAAAATATGAAGCTACTGTAAAGTCCCTACTTAAAACTAGAGTAAGTTCCAACATTTTTTAAAGACATCTTTTCTTTCATTATTAGTAGTCAAGCTAGTCATTCTCCCCCCTAAAAGAATATTACCCATCATTATGGGTAAAGCACAATGTTTTTATTTCTCTCCAGCATTCTCAGAGAAAATATAATCTAAACTAACAGAAAATCAATTCTTTTTCTTTCCAGCAGAAAGTGGACAGCAACATAAAATCACAACTATATGTTGGCCATCAGTGAAGTAATTTTCAACAAATCCTGCCAGATAACATAAAACTCACACCCAGAAAAAAAATTAACACAAGACCCAAAAACACACAATTCCTGTATTTCTTGACATTATTATCCAAAAAACATTTTAAGATGATCTCAGATGTCAATGCAAATAAACTCTGGTCTGTTACTTCGAGCCTCTTACGCTCCCTCTCCTTTCCATGTTGATTAATTTAAAAAAAAAAAAAAAATCAACAAAAGTATCTGCAGCTGGCAGATGCAGAGTAACAAGGGCAATTTACTAATGGGATCAGTCTTTGTGTTTCCAGACATAAAGCAGTCGCCAGTATGTTTCTTACACCCACAATGTGAAGATTAATATTAGGGCAAAATAAATAGTCCAGAATGAGTAGTTTTGCAGCACCCTGCAAGGACAGAAAGTGATGATTAGAAAAACCACTTGAGATGTCCTGGCTGCAAGAAAGGTTGTTCCTGATCTTAAGCACACTTAGCAAGTTCTTTTCCACACAAAAACATACACATTCTACTGGTTTTTAATACTCCTGATAACCCTTAATAACCTGTTAACCTGTTAATACTCCATTAACCATCTGTATTCATAATCCAGAAGAAGCTCTCTGGAAACTGTCTATTTTAGGGCTAGCAGTTGCCACCAATCCCTACTCCAAATAAGCCCAATATGAAATTATCAGTAGAATCCTCTTATCAAATAAATCCTTTGTCATATAAGTATTTCCGAATAAATTGTTTATTCTGTATTGGAAGGATACATCTGGCTAAGCCATTCCAAATCTGAAATGAAGTTTCAAGCAATAAAAGTGAGGAAAGTCCTTCTGTGTAAAATATTGCCGTTTGACAGAATAGGTCCCACCTGCTCGCTAAGACTGCCCTGCAGCATGAAGAGTCAAAAAACCCAGCGAGTTATGTCATATTAGGCTCAACCTTCTGACAGGTCACTAAACTTCCATGCCTTCTATGACAAGGGTGTTACCATGACTTGAGCCAAACATGTAACTATTCAGAGTGCAGTGGGTGTGATCAGGTCAGAAATAATTTTCCTCTTGGTACCATGACCCAGAAAACCATTAAGCATTCCATTTTTGTGAGAAATAGGTCTGTATAGCCTTGAGGGTTCAGTCTCTCTGTCTGGGTCAGCTTCCCCCTGGGCAGCTCTTCACTGTGCTGCATGGCAGAGTCTGCAGTGCATCGTGATGACAGCAGGAGGGAGTTGGGGCTTTAGTCTGGAAGACAGCCCTGATAAGTCTGACATTAACATTCACGTCAAATGGCAGCAGGCAAGGCAGTCCTCATCTGAGATAAGAGGCTTTTTCCACTGATTGCTCCTTGTCACTTAGGAACACATCAAACCCAGAGCTTGCTGTCATGTCATGCATTCCCTTCCCTGAGCTCTATTTTGTAAGAAACAGTTAATGTCTACTTCTCCTACCAGCAAGCTGCTCCAGAACCTCACTGTTATGGTTAGAATTGTTTCTGTCTTTGACTTTTAGTTTATTCATGATTAGTTCATAGCCATTTCCTTCTGAGCCAATATTGTCCTTTAGCTTAACCAGCTCTTTTCCCTTTCTGATGTTTATCCTCCTAATGTATTTACACAGGGCAGACATATCTCCTGTTAACCTTTGCAGAACAAGGCAAGCTTTGGCAGTTCCACTCATGGGATCAACTGAATCACTTCTTCCATCTCGCACTCATCTTTCTTAAGGACATGTCTATTTGCTGTTCTGCATTTGCTGTTCTTCAGGCAGGTGGTGCCATACCTGTCTTGATAGAGTTATTGCAGTCTGGACATTAGATGACCCTCTTCTGATTATATCTTCTTCTCATTGTCCCAAAACACAAATATTCTATAATGGGGATGAATTAGTTCAGGAAGTCGGTGCTTGGTACAGAACCCTCAAGCCCAGAAGCTCCTGTTCCTATGTCTTGTACTCTGAGGAAGAGCAGAAACACAGAATCTTTGGATATGAATTTAGTTGCCTTGAAGTTCCCTTGCTCATCCTAGTACTCTAGATCTCTGAGCATACCCTATAGTATCTGAATCTATCACCAGTATGACAAAAAGAATACATAAATATTGGTCTCTTTGTCTAGTAAGGAAATGTAGTGACATTTCAAAATTAAGAACATGTATTTTCACCCTTCTTCATGCATATTTCCCTTTGCTTTTTCCCTTTATCAATACATAAACCTACACAGATGCTTCAAGTTCAACCTGCCACTTTGAAAATAACCTGTATTAATAACTTAACACCTGTATTGTTACTGGGATTCTAGATTCTGGCTGAACTGAGCCAGCAGAGCTCAACAAATGGAGCAATTTTTAGCTAAATGAAAGCCTGTGTCACGCTATGGTTGTAAATTGTTATCTCTGGCCTTCTGAAGATCAGGAAATCCTGAGTTGCTAGGACTGACACATGACTCAGGGAGATAGTACTCACATATCTGGGTTCAGAGAGAGCCAAGCTAACTAAAGCTTTCACAAGTGGGATAGAGGACCCTTGCCCTTGCAATTACCTGCTGCTAACAGGCACATGTAGGCACATTCTCCGCATGTGCAGGAGCCCAAAGCATCCCAGAAGGATGCCACTCTGCTTCTCCCACTCCCAATCACAGTCTATGGGACATGCCAGGATTTCAGCACCAAACTTTCTTATTCTGTCTGGTTTGGCAAAACAGTGAGGAGTATTGGGAGAGATAACTCCTGCTCTTGATACCTAGATGTCTTTCCTTGTTTACCTTGGAATGTTTGGTTGTCAGTCAGAGAAGCAGCTGTGCAGGAGGATCGGGTTTGCCTACATTGTTCAGCATTCACCTTTGCCACAGGTTCGCTGCCACTGTTTGCCCAAAGAAAAGGTAAAACAACATTCTGTCTAGAGGAATAGAAATAGGGAATAAAATGTCTGGTTTTGTTGAGAGCTGCAAGGCATTTACCAGTTACTTGTAATGCTTCAGCAGAATTCTTTTATAATCTCCACAGCCAAAGCATTTCAGTGTCAGAAGTAGGACCCAGAGGAGTGCCAAACTGAGGCACATCACTCTTCTTTCCTGCTCACTGTGGTTACAGGAACTCCAGCCCTTTCATTAGCCATTTAATTGTCCTGCAAAGGTCCTGAGTCAATATTTCTGTTTCCTGATTTTACCTGCCAATGATGAACAATCTGCTCCCCTTTTCAGAACATTTAACTAAATTTAACAGGCAGGACAAGGAGGAACACTCCCATGCCTACTGGATTGGAAAATTGTAAGTATATTTAACAATTTTAAGTATGCATGCAGACCTCGAAAACAACCACTTTGTTCTGAATAGGACTACTGTTCTGCAGAGAAAGTTTACGTTGTGGAAGTAAAAGGGCTTGCATTACACTGCAGCTCTGTAAATACAAGAATGCTGCAGCTCCATGGATAGACTAAAAGACTAAAACTAATTTACTAAAATGAATATCTGAAGGGTATCTTACATTTTGTAGTTTCTGAAGTGTGAAATAAAATTGGTTCTTAGCTGCTGGCCAATGACAGCTGGAGGTAAGCGTTGCTTTTGCATAACCCTATCTTTCATTCTCTTTTGCATAACTTGCAAAGCGTTGGTCTGAACCAACTGATCATTCCTCAAAACTTCATAATCCAAGAAACACAATGTAGCAGAGCCATAACTTGCATACACTCCATGAGATTCCAGGAAATACTCACCCCTTTGCATTTAGTCTTTCTAAAAGGATCTATGAAAAGGTAAGCTAATACAATGTTGACATCCTGTCTGGAACAAAACATTTGAGGTATAGTTAGTTTCACTTGATGCAAAACAAAACCAAACTGGAAAACTTTTCATTAAACACTCATAGTCCAAAATCTAGGTGAGAAAGCACATGAAGGAGGTTTGGGGGAGGCATGTCGGCACTACTAGTGAAGAATGAAAAAGAAAAGGTCTGTGACATGCTGCAATGTCCTGATTCAATACTTCCATCAAAAAATTGGTTCATTTTTCTTTCTTTCTTTCCTTTCTTTCTTTCTTTCTTTCTTTCTTTCTTTCTTTCTTTCTTTCTTTCTTTCTTTCTTTCTTTCTTTCTTTCTTTCTTTCTTTCTTTCTTTCTTTCTTTCTTTCTTTCTTTCTTTCTTTCTTTCTTTCTTTCTTTCCTTTCTTTCTTTCTTTCTTTCTTTCTTTCTTTCTTTCTTTCTTTCTTTCTTTCTTTCTTTCTCTTTCTTTCTTTCTTTCTTTCTTTCTTTCTTTCTTTCTCTTTCTTTCTTTCTTTCTTTCTTTCTTTCTTTCTTTCTTTCTTTCTTTCTTTTCTTTTCTTTCTTTTCTTTCTTTTCTTTCTTTTCTTTCTTTTCTTTTAAATGGAAATTGAGTCTTTTAGAAAGCAGTACTGCAGAAAACAGCTGGATTTATATTCAAAGAAAAAAGACGGCCATCATATGAAAATATATATCAGATGAGTTTTCCTTGATGTACATCCAATTTTAACAATTCAAATTTTTTATTATTGTTAATTCAAAAATCCCAGCTGCACAATGTTTTCAGAAAAAGGTGAACAGAGACAGCAGAAACAGGTAAGGCTGAGTCCTTTGCCCTTTGAAACATTGTCTGTGGCATGTCAGCCCCTCCTCGCTGTATTGTCACACAGATTTAGATCATCTGGAGCTGTTGGAAGCTCCCTTGCATAACCCAAGCAAGCCAGAAAGGGTGCTGTTGACCTTCAAACATGCTAGCAGTGGACAAAATTTGGAGCGTGGATGTTCAGTGGTCTCCAAGGAACCAAATCTTGCACTTCATCAGAGTGCAAATACTGTATGAGGAGTGCTTGTCTGACTGCTGTTTTCCACTGAGCCAACCAAAACACTATCAGAAAACTACAAAATTAATGAGCATTTTACATATAAAAGGAAACTTCCCCTACCCGGCCACATCTGTTTGTTTGATTTTTCTCCATGTATATTTCTGTTAGCAGTGGCTGAGTGGTTTGGCAAGTGCATTGCAGTCCATTTCACTGAAAAGGAGGGTTTCCTTGTGAAGTAAACCCCTTTGTGAGACTTCAATATGAATATGTTTAGCAAATTATTTTAAAATCCCCTCCTCATCATCAGTTGCTGCACTCTGGGATGGAACACCAAGCTTATATAAAAGGACCTGCTTTTTACAAATTAACTGAAGAGGAGATCTCTCTCTCAAGGCACCTTAAATGCTCACACAGCAGAACTGTGACTATTCATAAAGCAATTGCAGAGAAGTAGCAGGTATATCCTGCTGACTTGCAATGTGATTCTAGTGCAAGAGATATGGCTGCAATGTAATGCAATTCATGAATCCCTACACTGTGAAACTACGCAAGTTGTAAGAGAATTAAAGATTTTGGAGAGGCAGACAGAAAATTAGAGTTTCAGAATGCAGACTACTAACTTGGAGTAGAAAACCATAGCACATATGCTCTTTAGGGGAGATTAAACAGATCATAAGAAATGCTTATAAACTTTTCATTTTTCCTATGCTCATGACTTGGAGTGTGTTAGTCAATCAGTTAATGGCTAAATATATGCAGCAGCACTCACAACGTTTTGATGCTAAACAGACCCTCACCAGAGACTAACATGCAAATTGCTGTGTGCATCTAAAATTCTGACAACACACTCTTTGAAGAGTCATTATTTGAAAACAGGCTTCATTTCTAAGAATACACTTACAGTATCAAGCATAGGACAGGATTAAAATAAAAGTGACTTAGACAAGTTCAGTCTGTCAGCCCAACTCTCTCCTTGAGAGCCAGCAGCCAGGCCCCACCACACTGTGCTCACCCACCACAAGTAGGCTGGACTGTGAGAAATCAGAGCTTGCAAACATAGGGCAGGCAATTCTCATAAATAAACACTGATACAGGTGAATGACCACCATCCCATCTCTGCACTGTTAGTGAACAGCATTGTAAATGCTGTTTTGATAACAGAAACCAAGAATCCCACAAATACACCTTTTAAATATTATGTGGGTCAGGTAACTCATTTAAACATACTTTATGGTTTGAGTTGTCATTCATTCAGAAAGAAAAAACAAATGGCAAATAGCAGGCTCCTAAGCTTGAGGAATTTATGACTTGTGAAGGATTGAAACCTTCAAAATGGGATTTAAGCAGAACTTAAAATTTAAGCAGGCCTTGAGCAGAAGTTCTGCATAACTTAAACCTCATATGTTTCTCAAAAGCTAACACTAACACCCAAAAGCCAACACCTGAGGAATAATTTGTGACCCATGAAAACTCTGATAGATAGATAGATAGATAGATAGATAGATAGATAGATAGATAGATAGATAGATAGATAGATAGATAGATAGATAGATAGATAAGAACAGCAAAGTAAACACTGGAGCTGGTAACCTCTAAAATGTGAGCATGAAACAATCTTTCCTAGGAGTTATATCCACTCCTTAGTCATCCTTTCTTTTTATTCCATGAATACAATTTTCTATTCCCTTCCTATATACCAACACTCACTTCAGCCAAAATACAGAGCACTGGACTTTCAGCATTGCACAGTCCTTTGGATTTTCTTGTTTCTTGAATCCATTGCCTTCTGTCTTCCCCTATGTTCTGCCACAAAGGATCTAACCCCAGCACCCCTCTGCTTGTTCATCTTGTTTGAGTCCAGTGAGTTTTTACTCCTTTCTGTTGAAAGCGTCTTCTCTCATTGGCAACTTCACCTTTTTTGCCTGCTTTCCCCTTAATTTAAAACACCCTCCTTTTTACTCAAATACTCTCTTTGCCTTCAGATTCCTCTATAAGATCTAGGAAGGCTTCCTGTCTCCAACTCCTCACTGGTGATCATCTTGAGTGTATAGTCTTTCTGGGACAGTAGATTTGCTTATCTGTGTAATTTATAGGCATCATGGAGATATATGTAGCAGAATGAATAAATAGTTAAGAAAAATAGGGCTGATATAGAAAGTCTTACCTTTTTTCTGTTTTCATAAACCAAGGGGTACTTTGAGTCTTCAGCATACTGCTACTCCTTTATTTTTCTTTTTCTTTTAAATTATCCAAATGATTACTGAAAATGAAGCAAGCTGAGATAGGCCTTAAAAAAAAAGGCAGCATTTTCCTTTAAGATATTATTTCATCAGGTCACTGTTGGAACTAGTATCTTGTTCCATGCAACCTTGTCTTCATAGTCTAACAACTTACATGGCAAATGTGCTCATTTTTCAAGCTAGTATTAGAATCATAGTTTTCCAAGTACCCACCCACTGATACTATCCACCTTGGCATAATGAAACCACTTTTTTCTCCCTTAATGACATGTATAAAAAAATATTGACAGCCAGACCTTGGGTATCTGTGGTTGTCAGGGGGGTTGGAAAGCTGTCAGTGAGAATGTTCTGAAAATCTTATTTTCATTAATGAATCTACTTTAGCAACTTCTTCTAGGATACTGTGCCATTGAAAAAAAATGCACAGACTCCAGCTTCCTGGAATACAGCAGGAATCAAAAAGGAGGAGGTAATCACTATTTACAATTCCTGGTTTCTCTTCAACTTGCATGTTGCTCTGATTGTTTTCTTTCTTTCGTACACAGATACCAGATTATCTACTTGTTTCTAACTCTCTGTTCCCTGTCTGCCTCTGTTGTTAAAACGCACACACACAATTTTTAATTTCCTGAATTAGATACTAGGCAGAAATTCTTTGCTGTGAAGGTGGTGAGGCACTGGAACAGATTGCCCAAGGAAGTTGTGGATGCCCCATCCCTGGAAGTGTTCAAGGCCAGGCTGGGTGGGGCTTTGAGCAATCTGGTCTAGTGAAGGTGTCCGTTCCTGTAGCAGGGCTGTTGGAAGCAGAAAATCTTTAAGGTCTCTTCTAACCCAACCCATTCTATGATTCCATGATTCTGTGACTCTCCAGGTATGCTCCTTGTTGGCCCTGTGCGTTTTTACCTCTGCCCAGGGACACCGCTGATGCCCAAGCGGGCAGGGCAGCTCAGCAGGCGGCAGTCTGTATTTCCAGAGCTGACACGCATGCTCTCTGTATGTACACAAACACAGCTCACTACACAGCAATAAGGTACAATATCTTGCTCAAAACCTGTCTCGTTTTATCTGGATGCCCACTGACATTGCTGGCACTCATCCACGGCTGGTGTTACCTGACCTTTCAGAGCAGCACTGTTGGCTGCATGAATAAAAGCAGTTTTTTGCTAGGTTTGTGCACAGACACTGGAGTTGTAGTGTGCATGCTCAGCCTTATGCACAGCAACCCGCAGGCCCAGCTGCAGGCCTTGAGCAAGGACCAGAAAGACCTCCCAGCACTGTTCCTGACAGAGCAGTTGCCTTTTTTTGAGCGGTCAGCCTACCCCAAACATCTGTGTGCTGATAACAAACCTCCTGCTCCCATGTGACACTGTCAATGTCTGCTCAACTTTCAAGGGATAATGCTTCCAAGCTATACCTGTGCTATGAGACTGAGGCAATACTACAGTATTCCCTGAAGTCCTGTCCCCAAAACACCTGCTGGGGGTGTTCATAGGACCATAGTGCCCCTCCATCCCTGGGTACACCAGAGGAAGCTGCTGGTGGTGCTAACAAACCTAGACCATGCCCAGGGCGCCTAAGAAAATGCAGCAAGTGCCCCTGTGCACAGCATAGACTCCCAGAATCTTCCCCAGGTGCCTTTGAAGGCACTTTGGTTGCTGCAGTAAAGGCAAGGTAAAAATGTTTGGTGAGTCATCAGGCTGTTACAGTGTTTGCTGGGCAGGAAAATTTAGAAGCCAATTACCCAAAATCACATGGCAGGGCGTAATATGATCTTCCAAAACCTGAAGTTTGGGAACCTTAGGTTAGGAAGGTTTTGTTGCACTCACACAGAGAGGAGATGGCTCTGGCTGCACTGGGCAAGTTGCTCAAATTGGCTTAGATGAGACAAGGAGAAGCTGAGGGACCCCAACCCAGTCAATACATTGGGGCCATTGTTATTTTTCTTTTAAAGTGAGAGTGTTGTGAGCTTTATGTACTCCAGTTTTCAAAGAAAGCATTTCTTGAGTACTAATGAGACTTGTACCTGGATGTGATATGTCTGCTTCTTGCAGAGGCTTGCCAATAGTCTTTGCAGAGGCACAGGGACACTGCTCAACCACCGGCCAGGACACACACAGAGCTAGATTTAACTAAAACCCAACAAAGCAAGCCCTGTGCTTTTATGTAAGAGCACAGTTACTACCTTGGTAGTTTATGATGGTCAGTCTGCCTCAGAGAATGAGTTGCATTATTCAGGCCACATTTTGTAGTCTGTGCTGAAAGACTAGGCTAACAGGGGATTAGCAGGAAGATGGTTCCAGGATGGATTATCCCTCTGAGTGATGGTAAAAAATAATTTCAGTGCAAGCAACACATACTGACACCACGTTTGGAAGTCTGCCTCTGGCAGGGCACTCCTAGGGTTAGCACAGAGGTATCCTTCCAGGCCTGAGAAAACTTGCATGAGATTTCGTCCCAGGCATCAAATGCCTTGTCTGACCTGCTCATGTCCTTGCAGTCCTAGCACAACTTCACAAACTGTCTTGGTTTCAGAAGCTGGTTTTCCCTCTTGAAAATCCACAACAGCTTCAATGGACACTCAGCTGTACTTCTGTAAGATGTGGTTAGCTCATGGTACCCTCCCTCCACATCACTTCTAACAAGCATTGACCTGACAGCATCAGACAGATGAGCAGATAGTTAGCAAGAATAACCAAGATAAATCTAATTGTTTGAGACATTTGAGACTGTGGTATTTAATTTTCACATAACATGGAACATGACAAAATAAATTAGTAGTAGAAGGAAATACAACATAGTGTCATTACAGGGTAAATGTTTTTCTGTGTTTAATCAAAGTACTTCTTGGTAAGACATATGAGTGTAAGGGACTGCCTGTTTCAGCTGTGCACTAAATTCTCTGTATTCCTGTAATTTGGATGCCTTTCTTTAAATTCTTCAAATATTTTTATCAAAGCAACAGTTTCTGTGTGTTTCTTTTCTCTTTTAAAGAACACGGCACTTGCTTTTGGCACACTGCTGATGTTTATTTTATTTTTCCTCCATGGGGACACAAGCTGTATTAATGTTTCTGCAGTGACCAGGATAAAGTCAAGAGACAAGAACCCAGAATCTGTATTCCTGTGACAGTTAAATACTGCATTATAAAAAAGAAACAGTAAATTATAGAAAGAAAGTACCACTATAACCACAGAATTCTGGTATTTATTCCTGCATCAAGAGACCTATATACAGTAACTGAAATTCCTCTTTTTTGATTCAAAGGGGAGTTTTGCATGTTTGGTCATGAAATATTGTAAAGGAAGTTCCATGTTTTTCAGATGATTACAAGCAAACCACAGGATGAACAAGATGTAGTTGAAAGAGGAACTGAGTGATGAGTAACATGTTTTCACTGTAACCGTGCCGTATGGAGTGAATAAAGCAGTGTTTCTCCATCTCTTCCTCTGTGAATGAATGAAGATGTTTCTTAATATTTGTGCACTGGATTCAATAGAGGCATCTTCACTCTAGAAGAGACTATTCTTGCAGACACAGTCCACCTTTGGCTGCTATAGATGCCTGAAGTCTGGAGGAACTATGTTTCTACCTTTTGAGTGGAGGAACTTTATTTTTGCTTCCTGAGTAGCAGCACAGAAAGTGTTATCCATGACTGAGCTCCTTCCCTGACACTGCAGGTCATTATGCCCTATTCACTTGCTGGAGTTGACTGGAACAGTTAAATTACAAGATATTTACATATTCAGATAAAAGTTATCCAAGCTCCAAGAGACATGAATAGGATGATAAATAGTACTCATTTTCAAGAGTGACATAGTTGCTAGAAGAGATAAGCATATTTGCTGTACTAATTCCTCTGACAGTAATCTATGTAGGTAGCTACATAGTACATATACATATATATGTACGCCTGTCAATAGACAATGCCATCCAGCTAATCAGTGGTACTGTGTCAAGATTCAGATTTGTATGCTTGCCATAAGTCACCATCCAGAGGTGTGTGAAACTGTGGTTTCCTACTTCAGTGTCAAAGATAACACAGGGGTACAGAAAGATAGAATAGCTTGTTAGTATTCTTCAAAATCTTTCAAAAGAATGATGAAGTCACAGGCTTTTCTCATGGGTTCTGGAGGTAGCTCTCCCATTCTTTCAATTTTCAACATCATCATTTACTCAAATGTACATACTGGCTGACAGGCCTCCCCGTCCAACCTTGATACACCCAGTGAGAAAGAAAAACAGTAACATAGAAGCATTTTAGTCTGGACTCATCGAGTTTATTTAATTGCATTTTGAGGTGAACCTCAAGAACATTTTCAAGATCATCTCAACAGTCCATGCAGAAAACTTTACCAATGCCAAGAAGTTACGTGCAAGACTGCTGTCTGCAGCACATATGTTCCCTCACACTGAGGCAGACCCAAAACCTCTGCCTTTCATTAGGTGAGTTTATACCTGTAAAACGAAAGCACGCACAGAAATTGTGGCAAGGGCTCTGAATGCTGAGGGAAAACAGTCCTGCCTTCCACTTAGGAGGGATATAAACATATCTCAGGACTTTTCTGTGTTAATCTCTCTTGCAAGACCGTATAGGAGCAATCCAAAGGGCACATGCTGAGCTCTGTAGGGACTTTAGCTTACTAGGAGAAGGTTGCATTAGGTGGCTGGTGCTCATTCTCCTGCACAGGGAATTTCTAATTCTACCTGTCTAAAATAGGCCTCCACATAGATGCAGACATAGACTAACCAGTCTGAGCTCATTGCCTGTCTAAGTTACTGTGTCCTACCTAGGAAATGTCACATACCATCACAACACAGCTTTATTTGTTTCCACAAATCATATGAAAATATCTCTACAGATCAAAGAAAGGTAAGTTTTGAAGAAGTTGTGCATGGAACAGGTCCACCTATTACAGAGCCTGCAAGTTACTGCACTAGGAGACATTGCAAGAGGTTGACTGTGCTAACTGCTGTGTTTACTCCTACAAAAGCACCCACACCCAGCAAATACATGGCAGAACTTGCTAGGCCTTACTTCAGTGTAAGCATGAGGACGTGGCAGGACGTCTCTCCAGAAGACAGTGCTTTCTCTCAAAGCACTGGCATGGCACACAGCCAGGATGCTGATGTGAATAATTAGGCGAAAAGATCAAAAAATGATATTTAGAAACCCAGAGGAAAGCAAAGAGAAAAGCAGATGGGACAAAGAGAACTGCAGTGACAGAGCAGCTCTACAGAGATCCTGGGCTTCAGAGCATACCCAGCACAACTGAAGCCAGGAGACCAAAGATACCACAGAAACAGGAAAGGAGAGTCTGCCTCTCCAGAAACAAGGAGAGGAGAAACAAGTCCCTAGGAAGCTGGGGAAGCAGTAGGGGAAACATCTTGAAGAGGAGGCTTGCTTTGATCCTGATGGCAAATCAACTTTGATGAAATGGATGAGCCATTTGGACCCATTCCCTGCTGTTTAAGAATTTGTCCTCGAAGTGATGAGCACGTGTGAAAAGCACATATGCACTGAGGAAAGGACAGTAGGTGACATCAGGCTTGAATTCAGATTAGAAAAATGTGCATGAAAAAGCAGGGGGAAAAAAAAACAACCCATATTGTAGCAGAGGAAAGTTTGATGTTCCTTTTCTATCTTCCTCCTCCAAATGGGATTTTCAGCTCCATATGGCGAACACCACATCTTGTTATAGATCATCTGCTTCTGGGTATCCAGACTGCCTTGCATCACCACCCTGGAGGAAGGTTGAAATCAGTTTCTAGGATGGGTGCTCCATGGATCTTCATCCACAAGCAGCTGTCAGGGCTGGCAGAGACGGCTGCCCTGCACTCAGCTGATGCTCTGACTCCAACATACAGACCACAGCAGCCATTTCCTGGGCACTCGTAGGAGACAGAAAAAACTGGGACTGCTGGTGCTGAATCATGCAGGGGAAAAGTAAGACCTCTAAACCATGTAAACGATCCTGAGACTCTTCAAAACATTTATTTTCAGACATAATTACTTGCATTTCAGTTTCTCATGTGGGAAGAGTGAGTTGCGGAGACTGCACACCCCAGAGCCATCTTTACCCTAAAAAAGAATTTGCAAAATTAACATCAAAACAGGTACTAACCAAACAATTTATCATTTACGCCCTGACATTTTTCAGCATCTGATGGATGTTATTTTTGTTGTCATACTGATAGCTAAAATTGTCATTTTAAGGGTACACGTAAGCTTTTAAAACTTACTTCATCCCTTTTAAATAATCTATGAATAATAATTTTCAACACAGGACCTCCACATGTTTACATTTTTGAGCTAAAATCATTCGCATATATTATACACATAACAGAGCATTTTTGTTTAATTTTTGTAGCATGCAAAGATTTCTTCTGATGCTATGTAAAATCATAACCTAGGAATGCTGATTTTGCTGCTTATTTTGGATGGTTTGATGCTTCCAGTTATTTAATACATGAGCTGTGATGGCAACATGGCATGCATTTTAACTAGGAAGAATATAGGGGGGAAATGTTGAGGTTAAAGCAAATATGCATCTGAATTTCCCCACTCTGAGGGAAATAAAATGTACCACTGTGAAAATACTCTCACCTCCTTCTCATAATTTTAATTTCCAAAAGTCAATGGGTTAGTGACATCAGAAAGCATACAATGTAATATTTCTAATACTGCAGTACTGTTAAATAAATATAGCATTTTGTGATATTCTGAATGTTTTCAGCATCTCAGACAAGTTAATTCATCTAAACCTTGAACATACATGACTACCAAAATTCCAGGTTGGCATCAGTTGCGCTCACAAGGGTGCTTTTAGTTCTACTGGAAGCATCCCCTCTCTAGCTGGTCTGGTTGAAGTCATTTGACTTTGAATTTAAATTAGAGGTAAATGCTGTGGAGTAGTTTTCTGCCACCAGTCAATCCTCCCTGCCCCACATTTAAGCCAGAAAGAACTGTGTGTGGGGGGGGTGTGGATCCCACAGCTGCTCACAGCCCTTGTGCATTAGAGGAGGCTTGCGCATGCCCTGTGTGGCTCCGTGGGCTGCTGCACCACAGCCAGCTCTGGCTCTGCACACACAGGGATGGCTGACAGCTGCTTCAGGTGCATAGGTTTTCTGCAAAACACTGATGCATTGAAAAAAAAATAATTAAAAAAATCTTTGGTTGTTTATTAAGCAGAAATATTTTTTTAAATTTTTTTTAATTTTTTTTTTAGTGAATAGTTTCTCCATTGGCTTGCATTTCAATTTTTAGATCTTACAGATTCCTATAGAAAATCTGCCATAAAAATGAGTACCTGAAACAGGCTAGATTGTTCACTGTTGAAGATTACAGAAATGTGGGTTAAAACTCATATAAATTAAGAAAAGAAACTCCTGAGGTTTTTTTGTTTTGTTATAAATTTTGTGTCTATAAAACTTAAAACATAGAAAGAATTTTTAAAATATATGTCTATCTAATACTAAAATAATAGTATACTCTAAAACTCATATATCCTTATAAAACCTGACCTATAATGTTATATTTTCATTATCTTAATGTCTGTGAAGACAGGCTGCAGAGCAAGTGAACAGTGGGTATGGCAAACGAAGATCACAATATAGTAAATTTGTGAGGCTCTGTGGATGATTTCATTATGCACACCTTTGTAATGGTAGCAAAGAAATCTAGCTTATTTTGCATATACTGTGTTAAAGACACATTTTTTCAGTTACGCCAGAACACCACACAATTCGATGGCCAAGCTTTTAAAAAAAAAAAAAATCATAAAACAAAACCTCAGACTCAGCCACTGTGGACTCCACTGTGGTGACCTACTGCATAGATTTATATTGGCAATGCCACAGAAGACAGACATGCTGAAATAATTTATTTCTGAGTCGAATTTTCACCTGTGGATTTTGCCATTTGATTAACATTGTTTTGTTATCTTTTTACAGGCTCTTTGAAGGTGGTGTAAATTGCATCCAGCTCTGATTGATGTTGAGATTCATGCTAGAAAATAAAACCTTCACTGTAGCTGGAATGCAAATGCAGCCTTTCAGAGCAGCACAGAGTTTTTAATAGAAACAGAATGAATTAACCTGGAATTTTACATATGCACAGAAAAAATCAGGTACCTAAATAATCTCTGTTTGTCTCTGCTACAGTTCTTGATAAAAGGCAAAGGCTATATCAGTTTGTTGTGCTGCCAAGATAGTACTAGTTTCTCAAAGTTACTTGTAAAGTAGACAGTATTAGCACTGTGTCAGTACTGTGCAATCTAAGGGATGAGCAGCCAGCTGTATGTATGCCATGTGGAGGCAGTTTTCAAATCTGTAAATGGAAGTCAGATGCCCAGCCACTGCTGACTGAATGCTCAACAGCCCCTTGCACCTTACAATTGTAAGGAAAAACTCAATCCCTCCCCACTTTGAGGTAGTTGATTCCCCTTAGAGTCACAGCAGTTACAATGTGAGCAGTTACAATGTGAAATAGCAGGAGAAATGGGTGTTATATCTGGAAGTCGAGTCACAATCAGAAAGTTTAGGAATCAAATTTCCAAGGTATCATTTTGGAGTTGGTGTCAAATCATTTGAGAACCAGGAGACTCCCGTCTCTAAGGTCAATCTATCTTTGCAGAAGGAGTGATGCTAGGTTAAGAAGCTGAACTTCAGGGCATATTATAAGTGAGTGTTAGGGGAACACTGGATTACTTAGAGTATGAAAACGATTACCTAGCCCTTAAAAAAGTGTCTCTTTCAATGAAAGAAACTTGTCCAGAACAAGATATGAAAAAGCATAAATTCCATCTGCAAATCACAGAATGAAAGGGGACAGAATGGGGATGGAGAGCATACCCCCCTCTTCCCTGTGGGCACCATGAGAATAAGAACTGTGCCATCTTTTACTCTTCCTGAAGGTTCCCGCATTCAAAGTTGTGGAGCAAATGTAAGAAGACTAACACTTCAAATGCTATTCTCCACATAGGGGAGTGACTCCTAGGCCTGTCCATCTGGTGCCCAAGAGCAGGAATGGTCTTTGGGGTTTTTTGCTGAGGAAGATTCCAGGATAACAAAAGGAGGCAAGGTCCAAGAGCATGTCAAAGTAAACTAAGGCCCCCACTTCATCTGCGCTGGTTTGTTTTGTGTTACCTTATTTATCATGAGAAATCTCAGACAACATGCAAACCCCCTCTCCTTTGTTCTTACTTCCCTTTCTCACACATCCTCCTAAAGTGCTACTATGCTGAAGAGCAGAAATTTTCTTGGACCACCCCTGAGCTGCACCAAGTGCTGGGTGTGCATGTGTTTTCACTGAGCAAGATCAAGGTGTGTGCCCAAGTACAGGGTGGATTTTTTTCCTTATCTCTTACATCTTTGCCTCACTGCACTGTAAAAGCCCTTCCTTCCAGCACACACACAGGAGGATAGTGTGGAGCCAGGCACATCTGAAGGGAAAGTGGACAGAACAGGCAGAACAGGGATGCTGTGCCCTCCAAACTGGTAGACTAATGGTTGGAGGAATGTGTCCCAGGACATGTGCATCTCACTCCACATTAAAGCTCAAGTTTATACTGTTACATAGAAAACAGAAATTAAATTTAGATTTGGGTGTCAAAAAAATTGTTGTTGTAATGGGCCAGATTAATTTCTGGCATGAACACATAAAATTGTAATTGATTTTGATGATTTATGGCAGCAATTTATCCTCAGCATAACTCCACTGACTTTGCTGAAGTTACATCAGGATTTAATTTAGCCTGATATTTCTATCGAGGAGAGGAACAGAATTAAAAAAGCAAATGCCTTGGTTTAGACATTTGTTTTCTACCTTTCTGTTTTGCACAAACCATTTCTTTAAGCTACATGTCCTCTGTTTTCTCATATTGCAACAGCCTTAGGGTGTTTTTTCCTTTACCTACTATTTGCATTTGGGTTTATTGACATACTGACACCTGTGATGTATTTGCTTTCTTACAAGATTACAGATTACCGCTGCCTTACACTGCTTCTCTTCTCCCTACATCTCTTGCATAGTGAACAGATTGTTTTCTGGCCAGTGAACACCATCAAAGAACTTTTTTAATTTATTTTTTTATNTTTTAAAGAGAAGATTTATGAGCAATTGCTAGTGGATGCATTAAACTGTCAGCCACAAAATGATGATGAGGTGATGAGAAAATTCCTTTCTTTAATTTTTTGTTTGGTTTTGGTTTTGTTTGNACCTGTGATGTATTTGCTTTCTTACAAGATTACAGATTACCGCTGCCTTACACTGCTTCTCTTCTCCCTACATCTCTTGCATAGTGAACAGATTGTTTTCTGGCCAGTGAACACCATCAAAGAACTTTTTTAATTTATTTTTTTATGCATTCCTCAGTAAAGAACCTCTCTTCCTTCAATGACTTCACGGGTAATGTCCTGAACAAGTGCAAGATGAGGATCTTCAAGTAAATTGTTAATTTCAAAATACCTGTATTTCACACAAGCAATATAATTGATGATAAAATCTCTCTTCTTTTTAAAAATTTCGTTATTCGGTCACTTGTAAAATTAGAGTGAAGAGCAAGCCCAATACTTAAAACAGGCCATGTGCAACTATTCAAGTATCTGTTCCCCCTGTTAGCCAGACTCTTGGAACCCATACTGTTGACAAATTCAACAGCTTTAGCTGTTTTATCAGGTCTGCTTAATTCATGTTCTGGGTATCCTCTGGCACGAGGTTTTGACAAAGACAGGTATTCTATTTCACAGCAATGGCACTGCCCTGGGCATCCCTGGGAAACTCTCGTTTCTGCCAGGCTGGACACAGAGTCACTGAAGAAGTACCCAAAACTACCAAAAAGGTTGGCATGCTGTGTAGCTGCACTGATAAGGATGGAAAAGTGAAGGCCCCTGAAAACACTTGAAAGACGTTCTGAAATCTCTTCAGGCTTGTCAGAGCAATATCAGAACCTGTTAGAACATGACTACATACGAAGGCATCTCTGGAGAAATCTGCAATATGGTTTCTGCAGGCCTCAGAACAAAGCACATAGACCCATGGGAGGCTGTGAGAGTAACAAGAAAGCTCCAAGGCACTCAGCAGTCAACAGAAATATATGAATTCAACCTGCAGCCATACCTGCTCCTGGGGTTTGTCTGTCTCCGAGCACTTGAGTGAGTGGGCACCGAGGGCAGTAAGCTACAGTGCACAGAAGAAATTTGTCTCTGAGCAAGATGAAAAACTACAGGCAGCACTGAGGAGTGGGTGCGCATGCACACTTATATACCTGTGTTCTGCTATTTGTTTTCCCTGTGTGTTCATACTTAATTTCCACCACAGAGGCTCTCTTGCAGTAATTAACCGAGGTGTGACAACTTTTTGATGTCTCCATACACAAACAATCCCATTCAGTAAGTGTAATGAATCACCTGAAATCTTCCTCAAAGCTGTGTGATGAGACCTTGAACAAAACACAGCGAGGATCTGTATCACCCTCTCTGACAGGGGACCATCAAAGAGGTACACCATCTGCTCCTCTGGATCTGCTTAGTCAGTGGAGGATTTTCAGAGCTTTCTAATTATACTTGCATTTAACAACCTTCAGCTGAGCTGCTGTTCAGAAAACATCCACAACAAATAAATAAACAAACCCAGGGCTGCCAGTACAGGCAGCCAGTGGGCTCACACTGAGGATATCTGCCCCTTCCCTAGCACTAACATCACAGATTGTCAGCAGTGGCCTTTCAGCGTGGAGTAGCCTTCCTGCATTAAGCTTGTACGTTCTTGCCCCCACCAAAAAAAACCAAAATACCTCAGAGACTTCTTTTGGATTTCTCTTTCTTGTTTCTTTTTAATTTTTTTCCTCCCCTTCCTTATTGGACTTTACACAGACTTGGAAAAATATCTGCAATATCTTTCATAAACATCATCATTTATTAATGTACTGCAAGTCTGAAACAGCCCGGTTGTTTGGGTGGTTGGTAACGTCTGAGGTTAGCTCATTTATAAAGAGGAGCAACACTGGAAAGTGTTTCTCTTCAGAGAACCATGCTGATGAAAAGTTGCTTAGAGCTCATCCAAAATTCTGTCTCACAACCGATATTTAATGTAGTTTCTTTTGGATGAACTTACACCATGTGAGGCTTTTTTTCCCCCTAATAGCCACCAGTATATTTGCATGCATTATTTTAATGCAGATATTTTATTTCGATGTTATGTGAGAAATGTGGAAACTGCACCTGGGAAATTTGGCTGGCATTTCAGTAGAAATGTAACAATAGTATGACAGCTTAACCAAGTGGGGACTGGTATTTAACTTGTTTTTCTTTTCATCTAGTAATTTCAAATGTAATTTGAATATTCATGAGACAACAAGACAGTGGCTCATTAAAAGACACAGTATGTTCTATAGAGTGAAATGCTGTGGAGATAAGCTGTGTGTTTACAGGTCAAACAGATCAAATACAGCAGAGGCTGGAAGGGGAGGACACACCAAAAAACCATCACCTTTGTCTTTTCTCAATGTGCGCATATGGCGAGGATTAGGATCATCATGTAATATTCAGGAGAGTTGCATGGGAAATACATTTCCCATAGCAACAGCTGGTTCAGACGTTAGAGCAAGATTAGAGAGAACCTATTTCATCTGTCTATTTTTTTAAATGAATGGTTATCTGCCAAACCAGCAGGTCAAAACAGGTGCTACTGTGAAGACAAACATCTCTTTGCAAAAATTATACTCTTTACGTGGATTTGGTTTTCTTACCTGATAATGGGCAATCATGTGCCATTCTCCAGGCCTCTGTGTAATTACTAATTCACCATTCCAGTTTTACATGGTTAGCCAAAAAGACTCTTAAGTAAGTAAAAAGGAATGTAAAAATGGTAATACATTCAAGATGTTAAACTTTGATTTGTACCTAATTCTCTTAATACATGCAGTTCAAATTAAATGTAACATCAGACTTTCTGGTTTTGTTGGCTTTAAAAATTCCAATAAAAGACAAGACTGTCATATAAAGATATTATAATCCAGTTTTGCTCTTATCTCTAGATCTGTTAAAAGAAAACTAGAGATAAGTAATAACTTCTATAAATGAGTAATTATCAGAGATTACTATTTTTAAATAGCATCCAAAAATTTGTCAGGCATTAAAAAGCAAATAGGCAATATCTGACTTTGATTCTTGTACAAAGAGATTATGCTCAAGTTGTCCAAGATTTACATACTCAAGTCCTGTCAAGGGCCCAGGTTCATTTCATCTAACCAAAGGATCTTTAACTAGGAGTTCATCAACCGAGATTCCCTCTAAAAACAGTCAAAGATGATGGGTGTCAGGCAACAATTTAGCTTCCCTAGAAGCTAAATAGCCCTCTGAAGGAGACTGCTTCTTGTAGAAGTACTTGTAGGTGGTGATGTTCCTACTGAGTGCAAAATACAATCACTTTGCTGGAAGTGCACAGGGTCATTATTAGTTCACACCTGTTACAAGATGGACCCCCACTGAAAGGGATGTGCCGGGTGACATAGATAAGCAAGGAGAGGGACAGAGAAAAACTGAATAAAATTTGTGGCAAGGGACTATGTGCTCACAAGATTTTTTTACGTAGCCATGTCCTATAGTACTTGCAAATTTATTAACTGACTTATTTTACTTATGTTAATCATACCATGTACTGCAGGCACCATGGAAGAAGCATTTGTTTTTGAAGTAACTTAAATAATGAGCAGATGGTGGCCTGGTGAGCTGGGCCTGGGTTTGTACTCCGTTCCAAGCTCACAGTCACAACCTATTTGTGAGATTCTGTATCAGAATATATCGTATTTGAACCAATATTCACAAAAATCTTCATGGAAAAGATAACAGTTGATAACTGAGAGTCAGTGTGCTTATTACGTTTTGATAGGAGGAATTTAAATTTCCTAGCTGCTTGGACCATTACATATCTGATTTATATCTGTGAAAAAATCAGTTATGGGGCCACACAGAGATAGCACAGAGGCCCTTATTGCCCACCAAAAACTCACCTGTTGGGACATGGGAGACTCAGGTTTAGCTTCTTATTTCAAGTATTTCACACTCTGTGTCCCCACAAGAAGAGTTAAAAAAACACAGATCTCTCAGAAGATAACAGCATTTGAGATATCTGCCTGGACTGTAGCATAGCAAAGTTTCCAGTTCTCTTTCAGACTTTCTTCAGCTCCTTTGGTGCCCATCAGTCCTTATGATGGTGGCCACATGTGGAACAGCTGCTTGGTCCCTTGTGGAACATGTCTGAGATGCCCTTCTCTCTTACCTTTGGTTATAGTGGTGCTGGTTGTAGCCACTGATCGCTTTGGAGCACCCAAGAAACGGTACAGCTTCAGTGAGGTTCACAACCTCTGACAAACAGCATCTGACATTGTATATCTCTTGGGGTTGACACCCAATGCCCTCTCTCACTTGGCCTCTCCAACGTTGCCCATCTTCCCAAAACACAAAGGAAACAAAAGGAGAATTAAAGTCTTTTTGAAAGCTCCTCCATTACACCACATGCTCATGAACAGGCCAGACCTTCATGTCTCATTCAGTTTTGGTGTTGCAGTGGTAAGTCATGTGTTTGCACCAGTCCAGGGAGGGCATATTTATATTCCCCACAAAAAGGACTGAATTCCTCTGTCAGAGGAAGAAGCTATTCAGTTTGTCCCTCAGGTTTGCAAAACATCTCTCATCTTAAGGGAAAAGCTCATTACAAAGAGGGTTTTCCACTTCTTTCACAGAGCACTTTCAGTCTTTTTAGTGGGAGCTCTCGGTTCAGATCTTACAATTTTTAAGAAGGCATACCTTTCTTGGAGCTGAAATGGCCATTGTTAAGAACAAAAACAAGACATCTTGGTGCATGGGAAAGGAACTAACACAGTCACCACTGCAAATGAACACTGCTTTGCTTTCCAAGTGACTATAACCCTAGATGGTAGGACATGACTGTGTGCTGGCAGTCCTCAAAGTGCTAAAATAAAGCCCCTTTGCAAGTACATGTGCCTCTAGAAATAGAAATGTATCCTCTATATTTATGTTATATTAGTGGCTGGTTTTGTAAGTTTTGCCAAAAGTTGTCTGGAAAACATTTAAAAAAAAATCATCTGTGTTACAGTCTTCATGCATCTACATCATTACCAAAGTATGTCCCAAATTGGTGTATGAATACCAGACTTGAAACACTGGTGGGAAAAGGAGGGTATAAAATTATGTCAGAGTACAACCGGTACCAATATGGTGGCAACACAGTATCATCCTTTTTCTTTACAAAATTTCTGTGGTGATACTGTAAGACAAATGCCTTTGATACAACAGCAGATGTGGTAATGCTCCATTTTACATACTCTGTCATGCCTCCATCAGTCTGTGGCAATGTAACCTCAAACCCTAAGAGCAAAATAAGGCTGAATTTATAATTTTTTAAAATACTTATTTTACAATGCAGCATTGCAATTGTAATACTCACTACAGATGTGACTGGGGGAGCCTCTGAAGAGAAGCTACTGACACACTAAGGTTCTTCTGATGACTTCTTAAAATGAAGACAGTTGTATTTGTTTTTCAACAGCTGCCTCATATAATTTCTTCATTATAGTTTATAATTATATATAA